>CM049797.1:33637429-34237429 GCA_027422405.1 Ptychobarbus kaznakovi
ACATCCTGCCATTTCCTCGGTGCGTACGAACGATGTGGGTGATGCTGAAACATAAATTTGTACATGGCAATTCTCTGGCTGTTCATTTGTGTGGTGTGAGGCTATAAATACATGCAACACACTGACCACAAAGAGAAAAAACTCTGCTGAGCACTGCTATAGTCTAGTGCTGCTCTTGTTTTAAAAGTATTAAGTGTCATTAATGTACTCACAGGAAACATGTTGTACTGTATTCCAAATATCATCAAACAAAACGTGTGTTAAGACAGAAGTATGAGTTTATATTAAGACATGTATATTCAGGTTTCACCTGAGGAAAAGTATAAAGGTCCAAACATCTATTCGTACCTCTATTGTCCAGAGACCATCCTTTTGTTTGGAAACTCTGTAGGTGTAAACCCATCCATCACACCTGAAGATTTACACAGTCATAATGTTATTCACAGCACAGTATTTAAACTTGGAGTCACCCCGTTTTACAGGTGAATGTGTGTCCCAGCCTGGGGTCTCCAAACTCGGTCCTGCAGAGTTTAGCTCCAACTAGATGATTCATGTGTGTTTAATTAGGGTCGGAGCTGAACTCTGCAGGACAGTGGCCCTCCAGGACCGAGTGTGGAGACCCCTGACTAAAGTAAAACTATTTGAGATTCCTGCTTTATTTGTTCTGTAACGGCATCTAGTATTAATTGTATATGTGCAGATCGTGAAACAGGTCTCAAAAAAGTTTTACATTTGATTTTAAAAACACTGCAGAACTAGTGATTATCTTCAATTCAATATGCATAATTCTGATTGGTCTCAGTTGACCACGGCAGCACTGTATATATCACTCCGCTCATCCAGGTGAAGAATATGTCTCTACTATCACAACAACACACATCTACTCAACTACAACTACTCTCTTGTTTCATACAAATGCAAATTACTCCAACTTGAGTCTCGGTTATTGTAGTGAAAACGTAACCTCACAGTGCCAGAGTATTAATTTGACTGTATTTTTGTAGTACAGTTCCTCTTGTTGTTAGGTTGATTGTTTTATCTTAGCAGAAGCTTTAAGGTAATATACAGGTAAGATTATGGAATAATTTAAACTCACGTCAATATTTTATATCCAAATATGTGGGCCTATGATTTGATGATTATAATAAGAGGGTAAATTTAGAGTTTCGCACACCGTATTTTCCAGAAGGAGTACATTTAATGAACACATTATCAATTATCACATATAAGTATTTGCATAAGAACCTACCAAAACGGCCCAAATATAGTAAAGTGGTTTTCAGAAGTGGCAAACCAACACAGTAACACAACTATTTTTCGTAGTAAAATGTAATTTCAATGCTCATTCTGAATGAGTCCGTATGTTATTCTGAGTTGTGTTTTCCGTCAAAAATTCGGAACTGCATACTAGTATTGATATTTTTACCATATGGCAGAAATAAAGTAGTGTGCTAGTATTTTTTTTCGTAAATCAAAAAATGGAAATAATTGTATACTTTAATATTGTCTAAATATGTACAATTATAGAGTTGATTGCATTTGATTATTCAGAATTGTTTCCCCCGCTATCCCCAAATCAGATCACATGTATGGTCACAGTACTCCTCCAGATGAGGACCACGGCAGCAGGCTATGTTACAGATTCCTGCGCATCAGACGCAGTAATGTTACTCACAGCACACACACGCAGTACAGTCCCGCTGCGCTCACGCTGTCTCTGATCAGATAGCTGCCATCTCTGCCCGCTTCATTCAGGATCTCTTCTGCTTGCCTCTTGCTGATGCGCCCGTGATACTCTGCCAGATCCTCCATTCTGTCTCTGTCTCTGGCAAGTACACAACACACACACACACACACACACACACACACACACACACACACAGACACCACAAGAGGTGACATAGCGTCAAAGGAAGTCGAGAGAAGCTTGGAGTGAATCGAACTGATCTAGGATCAGCTGCAGATAGCTTTTGAATGTTATGCTGTTCGTATAGTAAAATACTAATATAAACAAAACACTTTAAATCTCGGCATTATTAGGCCTACATTTGTTGTCAGTTCGAGAGACATTTACGTTTATGCATTTAGCAGACGCTTTTATCCAAAGTGACTTACAGGCTATACATGTGTATTTTGTATCAGTATGTGCTGAATATGTATCAGTGAGATGTCCTTAAAGAGAAGTTTCATTGTACTAACTCCTGGTGCTTTATATTTTCTACATATAGCTGAATTAGTTAGTCTGCATTAAGTTCTTCATAGACACATTGTATTTGTTATTACTGTTATTACATACTGACAACAAAATGTTTAGCCTGAGCTTTGGATAAAAGCGTCTGCTAAATGCATAAATGTATTCCTGATGCATGAAAACTCTCCTACTCCCAGCGACTTTAATACCTTGGTTTTATTCTTTTATTGTAACGCATTTATCCAGTGCACGAGTGTGAGATGCTGCATTAGACCGCTGTGTCCACGCGGGGGCGCTGCGGTCCGCTACAGTGATGCAGTCGAGATGGAGCCTCATAATTACTGAAGACATTAACACGCTACATTATTATTAGAATTGACATGAATTGTACAGCTATAGAATGAATAGTAATATTCTTTCGTTGTCTAGTTCACGGCGTATAATACATAGACAAAATGTAACTCATTTAACAGCCATGAACTAGGCCTACATAGCTCATTTCTATTCAACAATGAGAATTGATTAGAGCTAGGTCCTGGAGGATGTAGTACATTAGCTGTTCTGTTATTTTTACCTCAGTAATGTTTATTTAAACAGGCATGATTATTATTTTTTATTATGCATGATTATCAATTTAACACTTTTATTCTGCAACCCCTGCATAATTAATATTTTGCAATACTGTATTGCACCTAAAAAAAAATATATATATATTTATTCATTTGACCTCAAAGGGACCTCATGTGTGCGTGCGTTTTTTTTTTTTTTTTTGTTATTCCAGGTCAGCTGTCTCTCTGACACACACACACACACACACACACACACACACAGATATTTGCCTTTACAGAACTTATTCGCCAGGGTGTTTCTTTCTTCCCTCATTGTTGAGATTGATTTGCCTCAGGATGACTTCTGATTGGTCCAACACCCAAACCTTACCCTAACCACTCCAACTGTACTGAAAACTGTGAGGAGTCGGTATGACACAGAGACAAATTCAACACAACACGGCTCACACAGTAACTCCCTCAGATTTATGACAAGAGTCTGTACTGTTATTTGTAAGGTAAAGACTGCACTCATAAATATGAATTGTTACATGACGATTGACAAGTATTGTCGGATTGTTGGTTGAAATGAATATGTGGCTGATCAGTTGGTTAATTATAGGAGCATGGTTCATTAATGACTATTTAAAAATGAGCATTTGACAAAGCTGCTTTATTTTAGTTTGATGGAGTTTCAGATAAACATTACGTAAAGTGTAAATTCATTGTAATTTTCTTCATAATAATATGCCTTATTTAGTTTATACTTAATTTGAGAAGAAAGTCTCTCTGAAAATAACTCATGAATTAAAGAAAAGGCATTAAGCATCAACCTGAAATGTCAATATCCAGTGCACATTTCTTAAATATTAAAAGGGGTCTGGTTCATCTCTGTCCAACAACTGAGCATGAGGGTCGAGTCTGTCCCACTTCATTCTCAACGCTCTCAACTCCTCTTCAGCTCTTTCCAGGTGTCTGCTTTGTTCTATGTAAGCCTTAAGCAACGTATCCTGCTCATTGGTCACTTTCATCTCTGAAAGAAACACATTATGTTTAGACTGATTTAAGTCATTTTGTCCTGTATCAGAATCATCTGTTTCTTAGATATAACCTTTTGTGAACATGATGAGATTTCTAATAACACTCACCAGTCATTAGAGCAGATTTATCCATTTCATCTGTCTCCTCTTTAGTCCATATTTTGTCAGTCTGTGAGGTGAAGAAAACAGATTGGATTTATTCAAACTAGATATGAAAGCATGGTAATTCACTTCTTTTATTTCTTTTTCAAGACTAAAACATAGCATTAATTTACATTTTATTTAACAACATTAACCATTTATTCTATTGGTATCGCTATTGTTTTTAGAATATGCCAGTTAAAGCTTTCTTTAACTGAGTCCTTTATTTATTTATTTTACATAATTGTTATTTTTTTTCATAATAACTCACTAACCGCTTGTTATGAGTGTCACGTTTAAACCATATAAAATGCTCTGATATCCTTGACATATCTAGTAATAACTATATCAGACAGCATAAATACATTACAGTCGATCCACTTTTGAAGGTGCCGAGTGGTGATTTAAATGAATTAACCTGTATGCTTTCTTACCTCAAACAGCTTTATCTGAACAGATTGGCCTTGAAATGTTGGAGACTGACTCACAGGTTGGACTTCAGTTTTTATCCTCACTAAGATGATAATTCAAGAGTGAATAGGTTTGTGTGAAATCTGTGATCTTAGATACCCAGCTACACTAATTAATTTAGGATTGGGCTTCTATACATGGCATTGCTATAAAACACTACAGCTTAAAATGCATCCCATCTTTATGCTGAAAAACATGGCTTCAGTTTGTTGTATTCTGACTAAAGATTGTTAATAAGGACACTGTGCTGATTTAGTATGAACTCACGTCCTACTGTAATCTGTTTTGTTGCGTCTCCACTGATGACCTGACAACAGTAATCTCCAACATCTGAGACACTGAAGTTATTTAGATGTAAGGACACATTTCCTCTCTCCAGTACGTGAGCGTGTAGACTCGCTCTGTCTTTGTAGCTCCTCCCCTCAATCACATGTCCGTTCTTGTAGATGCAAACACAGTCTGTCTCCTTAAACCATTTGATCTGCATGGCAATGGCACAGACTTCAGGAGACAAGCGACAAGGAACAACTATTTCAGACCCCAAAGATATCTGTGCTTCTTGAGCTGTTTTGAGGAATAACAAGCTGAAAATTATCTGTGAGGAAAACAGAGAAAGATGCACTCACACACAATACTTTCACTTTTCCTAACAAAAACGAAACATAAAACTGATGAAGTGAAAATGAGTTAAGAAAAAATACCATTGCTTGGGTCGCTCGTTCTGTAACTCTAATTAAGATGAAAACAAACAGTGTGAGAAATTTTACAACATTGCTAGTTTGTAGCAATGAAACAGTATGATAACAATGTGGGATGGATACTGATGAATAATTCATTGATTGATATTTCATTTATTAATGAGTGAATGCTGTGATGAAGACTTTAAACAATAGTGTGAATGATTGTATGGACGTACCCTATTATCTGAATCACTGAGCTGGGAATTGTGCCTTGATGATTCTATGATGAGGGAAGAAAAGAAAAACACATGACCACTTAAGACACACCACACAGATTATACAAGTTATGTTACATTTATATTTTATGGAGGTGCAAGTTGTATTTATGACAAGGCAGACATTTATAAATGTAGAGATTTTAAGTTAACTTACTGTTGGTTGCCTCTCTTCTCTTTTTATCCTAAGATGTAAACAATACAATGAAGGAGTTTAATTATTTCACAGTCTGGCCTGTATTCACAACTATATGTACAACTGAATATTCAGCCACAATACAGGTGTTCAAAGCTTACAAAACTAAGTCAGATCCTACTTAAATAATAATAATAATGTATTATAGAGATACAACCCCGAATTCCAGAAATGTTAGGACGTTTTTTAAATTGGAATAAAATGAAAACTAAAAGACTTTCAAATATTTGAGCCAATATATTTTAATTCACAATAGCACATAGAGAACATAACAAATGTTTAAACTGAGAAAATTGACACTTTTAAACACTAAATGAGCTCATTTCAAATTTGATGCCTGCTACAGGTCTCAAAAAGTTAGCACGGGGTCAACAAAGGGCTGAAAAAGCAAGACGTTTTGAAAAGATTCAGCTGGGAGAACATCTAGCAACTAATTAAGTTAATTGACATCAGGTCTGTAACATGATTAGCTATAAAAGGGATGTCTTAGAGAGGCAGAGTCTCTCAGAAGTAAAGATGGGCAGAGGCTCTTCAATCTGTGAAAGAGTGCATAAAAAGACAATGTTCCTCAACGTCAAATTGCAAAGGCTTTGCAAATCTCATCATCTACAGTGCATAACATTATCAAAAGATTCAGAGAAACTGGAGAAATCTCTGTGCGTAAAGGGACAAGGCCAAAGACCTTTGTTGGATGCCGTGGTCTTCGGGGCCCTCAGACGACACTGCATCACTCATCGGCATGATTCTCTCATTGACATTACTAAATGGGCCAGGAATACTTCCAGAAATCACTGTCGGTAAACACAATCCGCCTTGCCATCTGCAGATGCCTAACTAAAGCTCTATCATGCAAAAAGAAAGCCATATGTGAACATGGTCCAGAAGCGCGTCATGTCCTGTGGGCCAAGGCTCATTTAAAATAGACTGTTTCAAGGTGAAAAGTGTTCTATGGTCAGACGAGTCCACATTTGACATTCTTGTTGTAAATCACATGCCGTGTCCTCCGGACTAAAGAGGAGGGAGACCTTCCAGTGTGTCAGTGTCAGTTCAGCCAGCATCTCTGATGGTATGGGGGCATAAGTGCATACGATATGGGCAGCTTGCATTTTTGGAAGACACTATTAATGCTGAAAGGTATATAAAGATTTTCAGATGCTCCCCTCCAGACGACGTGCATTTTAGCAAATGCAAAACCACATACTGCAGAATAGTAGAAGAGTTCTGAATGGCCTGCCTGGTCCAGATCTTTCACCTAGAGAACATTTGTCCCATAATTAAAATGACAAATACGTCAGCAGCTGGAAACCTATATCAGGCAAGAATTGGGAAAAACTCCCGAAACTCAAACAGGGTTTAGTCAGGTCCTCCGGATCTTCCAGCGTATCATCAGCATTCAGTTCAAAAGCCAGCATCTCTGATGGTAGAAGAATCCTCTCTCTGTGAGGATTATGAGTTTTTGTCTTTTCTTAATTAAAGTTGTGCGTGCAAGTGGATTCTCTCTGCCTCATCCCTACGTTACAAGTTTAAACATTTGTTATGTTATATTGTGAATTAAATATTGGAAAGTTTTTAAATTTGAAAGTCTTTTAGTTTTCATTTTATAAAAAAAAAAACCTTCCCAACATTTCCGGAATTCGGGTTGTACAATATAGAGAAATATATATCTAGAAGAAATGCCAGAATAGAGCTGATTATTGAAAGGCAGTTTGTCTTC
This sequence comes from Ptychobarbus kaznakovi, assembly GCA_027422405.1. Classification (NCBI taxonomy): domain Eukaryota; kingdom Metazoa; phylum Chordata; class Actinopteri; order Cypriniformes; family Cyprinidae; genus Ptychobarbus; species Ptychobarbus kaznakovi. The sequence goes on from CM049797.1 coordinate 33,644,686, forward strand.
TAATGTCTTGTTTCTTTAAATTGTTTCAAATATTGAATTCAAAAGTCTAGTTTTGCATTATTGAAAGCAAATGATAATTTACTACTGTTGATAATGTGAAGAGGTTATGCTCTCTTACCTCATGTAGCACTGATGGAACATTTCTATCTCGGTATATTGGTGACTGACTCACAGTTTGGACACCAGGATTTATCCTCACTAAGAAGAACAGGTGTTACTCATTACCTTTTGCAGAAGTTGTGTTCTTCAATACCTAAACTTACAGACCTATGATGATTTCCAAAGTGCCTTTGCTATTTAAATAGTTTCCCTTACATAACTCATACATGATTACTGAAGTCTGCATCTCATGCTACTCTTACGATAGCATTTCATATGAATGTTCTAGTGAGAGGTTTTAAATGTAGAGCACATATGAGCATGAATATGAGGGATGGTAACTCACCTCTCACTGTTATCGTCTCTCTTCTGTCTTCACTGATGACCTGACAATGGTAATTTCCGATATCTGACAGTCTGAAGTTTTTCAGTCGTAAGGACACATTTCCTTCCCTAAGCTTGTGAGTGAACAGACTCGCTCTGTCCTTGAACACAACCCCTTCTGTCAGCTGCCTGTCCTTATACAGGCAAACACAGGTGGTATCATTGGACCAGATGATCTCCAGGTCAACCGCACTGATTTCAGGAGACAAGTAACACGGAATGATCAAATCAGACCCCAAAGAAACCTCTGGTTCTTCTGATGTACTGGGAACAAAGAGCTGAAAGTTCTCTGTGAGGAGAAGAGAGAAAGATGGTCTCACACTTACATTGACACCATCAAAATATATACTGTATATGAATATATAAAAGATTTTTAAACTTACTGTCTCTCAAGTCTTCCTTCTTGGAATCCCAATTGGGATGAAAGCAAATACCCAAACATTTTGTTATTTATAGGTTTAATATTAAAAGTCTTAATTAAATGATTAATCATTTATTTATTATTAATTCATTAATTAATTACATATTATATTAATGTATACACATACCCCTTGCTGGCTCTTGTTTGGTTCCTTTTTGTACGAAGCTCGGAATAAATCTATGCAGCAAATAAAGAATGGATGCTTTTTCAAATAAGATGTATACATTAGCAGATTATAAGAGATGTGTGTAAAATATGTTAATAAATCCAAATCTTCATATGACTATATATACTGTATAGGGAGAGCAATGCAATCTATGACTAGTAGTAAAGGTTTATATTAATGCACTTCTAAAGTAGACAGTATTACCCACATGATTTCTATGTATAAAGAATTTATTTGGTACCCTACAAAGTAATTTTTAAAATGCTATATGACAAAATTATTTTGACACTTTCTGAATAACAATGCATTATAGTCAATGATTTCGAGGTAGCTTACTTTTGCTTTCGTTTCCAATTCTGTTCTCCTAATTGAGATCAGAACAAATGAAGTTTTATTAGCTGATGTACTCTTAAATCACACACATTATGCATGAATAATAGATTAATGTGCACTTATACTCCAGGCAGCTTGTCTTGAGGGTTTGAATGTGATGTCACGTCCTGTGGTGTTAATTCTATAATGAACAGAAAAAACAAAACAATAAAAAAATGTAAAACGGCAAAATCCAAAAATAAAATTGTCTTAGTTCTATGAGCTATGAACCGGTTATCGGTCTATTATTAATACAATTGTTATTTTAATTGTTGTTTTTAAATGTGCAATGCAAATACGAATTATTACAAAGAGTCAGTGATTTCCAGAACATACCGTTTCTTTCTTCCTTGCAATCCTAAATGAGACAAAATCAAACATTTGTTGTTGTTTTTTTTAGATAATATTGTCAAACAGTTGTTTACATGTGATGTAAACAGCTCTGCTCCTTTCATACAGTGTGTAACCTTATTTAAAATGATTCTTCTGGATCTTGAAACAAATTAATATTCCCTAATTCAAAGGGATTGTTCACCCAAAAATGTTAATGTGATGTTTATCTGCTTACCCCAAGAGCATCCAAGATGTAGGTGACTTTGTTTCTTCAGTAGAACCCAGACAAACGTTTCGGGTCTTTACACCTCAATGTATCGTCACGAGCCGCAGTTTCATTTTGTTTTGTCAGTGTATGATTTTTTTCTCTCTCAAAGCTGCGAGTCCCATTGACTGGCATTATATGACTGACAGACTGCAACGGTTTGAGTTAAACATCTTCGTTTGTGTTCTACTGAAGAAACAAAGTCACCTACATCTTGGATGCCCTGGGGTAAGCAGATAAAATCACATTTTCATTTTTGGGTGAACGATCCCTTTAATATGCAATGACCATGTTCTGTGAAATCCTCCAATACGTATGATTTGGTAAAACTGTTTATTTATGTTTACTAACTCGTTTTCCTGACAACAAGCGTAACTTCTACTCAGGTCTATGTCTCCTTTGGCAAGTCTTGTAGTTGTAGTGTGTAGTCTGTAGTCTGAGCCATTTCCTGTGGTTGTACTTTATCTAAATGTTGCATAACATCAATGTTTGTGCATTTTAAATGCTATGGCTATTGAGGCAGGTAACACAACGGATCACCCAGACAGTTTTGTCCCTTTGAAATATATCTTCTGTAAAGAAATTATCTTGTTTTTGGTAATAGAGTGTTCTGCTTTGTCTTGTTTGTGCTATAACATTTTGTATGTTATTTACAAAAATACAAAATAGTGCCGTCTTACCACTGTAAAGAAGCACTGATCCTTAGATATGGTAGAGACTGCATATGTCATCAAACAAAATTGTTAGTTAGACACACAATGCTATTCATTAACCTTCAATGAATGTATTAATTACTATAGGTATCTTTGGAAATGCACACAACCATACCACTACTTAGTATTCTTGCTCCTGAGTGCAGTTATGAAGTGCTTACCTTCTTTGGAGACATTTACTGTTATCTGTTGTGTTTCATTTCTACTGGAGACCCGGCACATGTAAACTCCCAGATCTGACTCTCTGAAGTCTGCCACTCTTAAGGACACATTCCCTTTCTTCAGGTCATGAATGAACAGACTCGCTCTGCCCTCATAGTCAACACCCTGGGTCATCTCTCTGTTCTTATAGGCACAAATACAAGACATCTCGCCAAACCAAGTAATCTCCATGTCAACAGCACTGAGTGCGGGACACAAGTGACACGACACAGTGAGAGTAGATCCAGAATGAATCTTAACTCTTTCACCTCTTTCAGGAATAACAAGCTGAAAGTCATCTGTGAGGGGAAAGACACATGGACAAGAATTAAATACCACTGTACTGTGATTTTATATAAAAGGCTTATTCCTACAATTCAGTCTTTAAAGCACTTCTCATTATTTGTTGAGTTTTGTGGTTGAACTCTGGTTCCTCCATCTATTAAGGTAGTGGCCATCTCGAAAGTAAAACTACTGCTGATGTACCAAACATTTCAAAATGTCAAATTCATGAAGTGTAGTCAGACAACGCATAAAGAGCTTACACGAGTCGTCTAAAACATTATGAGCTAAAAGTATAAAAGCCTATAAAATACAGAAATATAAGAAGATTCAGACACCAAAAGACAAGGACAACCTAAATGTGCTAATTAAATTATGCAATACACCAACAACATAATTTTTTTTTACATTTTTAACCAATCCCAATCTATGATTGTACAGAAGCAGCGCTCCACCAAACACACCCCACCTTAGGTTTTGATTAACAGCTATACCATATAATGAGAGAAGTATTTGAAGAGAACTTACTGCCACTTCTCGCTGCCATGCTTCTTTAAAACAGGAAGAAAACACATTCAGTGAGAGCGAAGAATGATTTCAGTCTCACACAAACCACTGGCCTACATACGCTGACAAAAAACTGTCATATGATAGCCAACACATTTATGATTGGAGTTTATCTTATCGTACCCTTCTCCACTACTCCATACAGAGGACAAAGGAAGGAATATAAAAAACACTCTTTTTTGATATCCCCAAATCACATTGTTTTCAAAAACACCAAACACTTTGAATTTCAGTCTCTCTCTTCATTGTGAGATATGGGTGAAAACATTTCAGTCTTTCTCTCTCTTGAGAAATGAAAACATGTATGGAAATGAAAAAGGATTTGCAAGTAGATCAATCTGGTTTTTAAAACAGTGTTATGTGTTATTTATGTTTACTTTAGATATGAGCTGTGTCGTTAGACTATACAATACTGGATTTAATGAAGAACCTACTTTTTAAACATTGACGAAGGGCGTCTGTTGGTATGCAGGTGTATGCATTGTGTCTTCCTGGATGTGGGGTCCCTGGACACGAGCAGAATTGATATACGGTTAATTCAGGGCTTATAACACCCCTTTAGCTGCTTTGACCTTATGGAATAGCGGAGTGTCTAATTTGTAGATTGCATAATTTAGAATCTTAGGAGAAGCAGTATGTCATTTGGGTATTGTTTACTAACTGTAAAATGAATAGCCTATACTGACTATTAAGACAGTTTAGGCAACTTGTTTGACGTACAGCTTTATGAATAGGGAAGTAAGAATATTTGGACAATCTCAGAAAGTTGTGTTCTGTAAAATAGTTTAAAACTAATTTGGAACTACATGCATGCATTTTTAGTAGACTAAGTAAAGAAAGAAAGAAAAATGAAATAAACGCTATGTATAAAAAGATTGTGTTCTAATGGCTCATGTCATCATCATTAATATGTAAGCAAGTGAAAGTGAAAAATTAAACCAAAATATGCCTTTGCCTTACTGTCTGCAGCAGTGCCGATCCTAGACTTCTGGGGGCCCTACGCAGAACAGGGGGGGGGGGGGGGTTGAGATGAATGAATGGATGCAACGCATTTGTCTGTGTTTCACTCCGTCTCGAATCTCGCTTGCGGAAAGTGCTCATCTCTTCTGCGGTTCTGTATGCTTTCAACTCTTTTTGAGGGTGACAGCGCACCACATTAAATTATATGATCATTCATGTTTTCATAATCTCTGGCCAAACTCCAAAACAAAACATCTTTGAGAGCAAGGGGGCCCCTGGTGTTTCGGGGGCCCTACGCAGCTTGCGTATTCTGTGTATAGGGAGGATCGGCTCTGGTCTGCTGCATAGACTGGACAACAGTATGCAACATTTTTGCATATCAGGATGAAAATGGCCACACATATTTAACCTTAAAAAAAACAATATTTTTTAAAGGTAAGAATAAAGGCTAATAGTTCGTACTAAGTAATAACCGAGAACACGACTATTTGGTATGGACGTGGAATAGCAAACACTGGCGTTGCCCCCTCACTTTATTCATCAAACTAATTTCCAAACTTGTCATTATTATTATAGAATTAGGCGTATTTTCTTTGTTTCCTGTGAGCATAAATGTGTTCAAATGGTTAATAGAGTTAGGACATGTGATTCTTAAAAAAAAACAGCACATCAAAAGATGATATGTCCATAATTAACTTTCAACTGGGATTAAAAAGTATCTCACATCGTTGAATTGTTTATGATAGGCTGATAGAGGCTGATAGTTTGGTTTTCAGCTGGGTCTTTTTTTTTTACTCAGTAATTAATGTGTTTTAAAAAGTAGTGAAGTATAATACTTCAAACAAAATATACTTAAGTAAAAGTAAAATTACAGATTTTAAAAGTTACTTTAAAAAGCAGAAGTATGCAAAAAACGCTACTCAATTACAGTATTGCGAGTAAATGTAATTCATTACTTTCCACCTCTGTAGTAGCATCAGGAGCAGTTCCACGAGCAGCAGCAGGAGAAGGAGGAGCAGTAGTAGCATCAGGAGTAGCAGCAGGAGAAGGAGGAGCAGTAGTAGCATCAGGAGCAGTTGCAGGAGCAGCAGCAGGAGAAGGAGGAGGAGCAGTAGTAGCATCAGGAGCAGCAGCAGGAGGAGGAGGAGCAGTTGCATGAGCATTAGGAGCAGGTGCAGCAGCAGGAGAAGCAGTAGTAGCATCAGGAGCAGTTGCAGGAGCAGCAGCAGGAGGAGCAGTAGTAGCATCAGGAGCAGCAGCAGGAGGAGGAGGAGCAGTTGCAGGAGCATTAGGAGCAGGTGCAGCAGCAGGAGAAGCAGTAGTAGCATCAGGAGCAGTTGCAGGAGCAGCAGCAGGAGGAGGAGGAGGAGCAGTAGTAGCATCAGGAGTAGCCGCAGCAGCAGCAGGAGGAGGAGCAGTAGTAGCATCAGGAGTAGCAGCAGCAGGAGGAGGAGGAGCAGTAGTAGCATCAGGAGCAGTTGCAGGAGCATTAGGAGCAGGTGCAGCAGCAGGAGAAGCAGTAGTAGCATCAGGAGCAGTTGCAGGAGCAGCAGCAGGAGGAGGAGGAGGAGGAGCAGTAGTAGCATCAGGAGTAGCCGCAGCAGCAGCAGGAGGAGGAGCAGTAGTAGTAGCATCAGGAGTAGCAGCAGGAGGAGGAGGAGCAGTAGTAGCATCAGGAGTAGTTGCAGGAGCATTAGGAGCAGGTGCAGCAGCAGGAGAAGCAGTAGTAGCATCAGGAGCAGCAGCAGGAGGAGGAGGAGCAGTAGTAGCATCAGGAGCAGCAGCAGGAGGAGGAGGAGGCAGTAGTAGCATCAGGAGTAGCCGCAGCAGCAGCAGGAGGAGCAGTAGTAGCATCAGGAGTAGCCGCAGCAGCAGCAGGAGGAGGAGCAGTAGTAGCATCAGGAGCAGCAGCAGGAGGAGGAGGAGGAGCAGTAGTAGCATTAGGAGTAGCCGCAGCAGCAGCAGGAGGAGCAGTAGTAGCATCAGGAGCAGCAGGAGGAGGAGGAGGAGGAGGAGCAGTAGTAGCATCAGGAGCAGTTGCAGGAGCATTAGGAGCAGGTGCAGGTGCAGGAGAAGCAGCAGCATATTTCTTCAAACCAGAAACTGATATGGTAATTGTACAAATTCAACTGGATTAGTTACTCTGTGCTGTGTATTGACTGTTATCAGAGATTCTGGCTGTCCAAAACTAAGGCAACTCTATAGACAACTCTCACAACAAAGCAAAATATTGTTCTGCTCATTGATCTAATTTATATTGTACTTTGCATCAAACAAAACTCCTTCATAAAAGACTTCTAAAATGTAATGGCACCACACACATTTGTATTATATACATTAATTGGACTGTTTGATTGTCACAAATTAGAAAATGAGAAAACAACTGCCAAATCAAGATCTTGAGAAAACCTTTTGATGTTTTCACTATTGGATCAACTTTTGTGTTGCTTATCCCTGAAAAAAATTGGTTTGCGGTGTCTCTTTTTGAGTTCACGCAACTGTAAACATCTTCAATATAAAGACAAATGTCTAATTTATTTATTTCTGTAATAAAAAAACTGAAAAAATTACTTGTTCAACTAATTCACAAATTATTCCCTGTGTCAAAAATAATAATAATAATAAAAGAAACATACTAATAAAGAAAGAAAAAGGTTATTGTTATGTTATTGTTGTTACACAATTTCACAAACTTGTTGGTAGGTTATGTGTGTTATATTGCAGAGGATATAACACATGGCTGCAATGTGGCATATCTTGCTGGAAAAAAACTGGTTTGATTGTTGGTCATTTTGACAGAAAATATATTTCAGCCCAAGTAAATCGGTCCAGATCGGTGGCTGTTAGCGAGCCGACACCGCCGCATCCGAGCCGGAATCGGCCCGACACTAAAGTGCACAGCTTGAGTTAAGCTTGAGTTAGTACCTGTTAAAACAAACTCGCTCATTCTTGATGTAACAGTACATATATTTCGGCTTTTGTTACCTTCAGACCAAAATAATAATAAAAAAAGAGAAAACAACTGCTAAATTGAGTTCCGATTGATTTTATACAACTTCAAACTTTAGATTAAACTACAGATTAAACTTTAATCTTCAATATAAAGACAAAAAATATTTTAAAAGTACTAATAATTTGTTTCTGTAAAGTAGTACAGAGAATTTAATATATATAGTTATTACTCAAATTATGATTCCACAATTTTTTGTATAAAGTGTCTGTGATACAGTGAGTTCTGCTCTATGATTTTGTTATATTAAGACAGTATTTATGTCATTCCCATGTTGTTTGTGTTCTTTGTATCAGGAGATGTCTCAGTCTGGCACAGTGACACCGAGGAGCCAGAGCAAAGGCCAAACCCTGCGTACAGAGGCTCTGGGAATGTGGAGTGGAATGTGTGTAAGTGTGTCAGTCTGTTTTTGTCAGAGACACTGTAGAAGGACAGAGTGCCAGCAGGACAGTCCAAATACACCCATACCCTTTTAGAACGAGATGAGCATGATGGTGGACGCATTTTAGTCCTCGTATTATTGTGCCAGGCTGAGAAATTGTTATCAGAGCAGACGAGCCTCCAGGACTTCTCATTGGATCCAAACTCAGAGTCAATACTCTCTCCTTTCCTCCTGATTCCTTTATATGAGGCTGAAACATAGACCTCGCTCTTCCCGCTCCACTCAACCTCCCAGGAACAGCGTCCAGACAGACTCTCTCTGCACAGAACCTGAGGATAGCACTCAAATCTCTCAGAATGGTCTGGATACGACTGCGCCTCTTCTACATATGTCACAGTTTTGTTCCCTTCAGACAGAGACAGATGTGTGTGTGCTGTGTTGGGGTCTAATGTGAGATCACAGGCACCTGTGCACAAGAACAGAAATTAGAGAAAGATCACAGACAATGCAAACTAAAAAGGTGTGTGTGCAAAAACCTACATCTTCGTAATCCAGCTGTAATCCTAAACTTGCCCTCATGTTCCAGACTACAGAAGAAAAAAAAACAATATGTAAGTTTATGGTAATTTAAAGCACAATTTGTTGTTAAAGTCGGAAGTGTTTTGTCTGGAATCCCTGTTTACTATAGATACATATGAATGTTTTAGGTCAGAAAAGGATGTATATATGGGTCAATATCACCTTTTGGTGTCCTGTACATAAATAATTCAATTGCCATGATAATTTAACATAAAATTACTATGAAAAGGTGTGTTATATTAAGCTAAGTTTTTATATTCATAACAAAATCATTACTTGGCTCTTTAGATATATTTTCTATACTTTTTTTTGTTTTGTGTAAGAGGATGCGTGTTATCTTTCTATGTCCCATGCACTGCTCAGAAAATTTGAATGATTGTAGAACAATGTCAAATCATAAAATTAAAAATAAATTCTTATTAATATTTTGTTAAATAAGAAATTACTCAATTTGAGTCTATTGATCATTTAGTAATAAAAAACTATATTTTTATTAAATAAAAAAGAAGTTTGTCCATGTCCCTTGAATGGTTGTCCACCCTGTAGTATTGGGGAATCCGCCCCTTTAAGAGAAGGCCATCCCCTTTAGTGACATCAGGACATCAGATTTTTGTCTCTTCAGTAGCGGGAATTTGGGAACACTTTCTATGAAGCCCATATTTATAATACATTATAAGGGTATTCTTAAGGCATTATAATGAATGCCTTATAAATAACTTTATAATATTATCTAACATCTCATGAATATTCATAAGAACAGTTTTAATGTATTATAAACGTTACTTATTTGTGGTTATAGTTTTTAAGAGTATGATGATTTATAACACACAACGAACACGATTCAGATGAATGTGTAATATGACACATTTGAAATTTGTATTTATTTATATATACACTCACTGGCTACTTTATTAGGTATACCATGCTAGTTCCGGACCCCCTTTTGCCTTCAGAACTGCCTTAATTCTTCGTGGCATAGATTCAACAAGGTGTTGGAAACATTCCTCAGAGATTTTGGTGCATATTGACATGATAGCATCACGCAGTTGCTGCAGATTTGTCGGCTGCACATCCATGATGTGAATCTCCCGTTCCACCACATCCCAAAGGTGCTCTATTGGATTGAGATCTGGTGACTGTGGAGGCCATTTGAGTAAAGTGAACTCATTGTCATGTTCAAGAAACCAGTCTGAGATGATTTGAGCTTTGTGACATGGTGCATTATCCTGCTGGAAGTAGCATCAGAAGATGGGTACACTGTAGTCATAAAGGGATGGACATGGTCAGCAACAATACTCAGGTAGACTGTGGCGTTTAAACGATGCTCAATTGGTACTAAGGAGCCCAAAGTGTGCCAAGAAAATATCCCCCACACCATTACACCACCACCACCAGCCTGAACCGTTGAGACAAGGCAGGATGGATCCATGCTTTCATGTTCTTTACGCCAAATTCTGACCCTACCATCTGAATGTTGAAGCAGAAATCGAGACTCATCAGACCAGGCAAAGTTTTTCCAATCTTCTATTGTCCAATTTTGGTGAGCCTGTGTGAATTGTATCCTCCGTTTCCTGTTCTTAGCTGACAGCAGCGGCACCCGGTGTGGTCTTCTGCTGCTGTAGCCCATCTGCTTCAGGGTTCGACGTGTTGTGCGTTCAGAGATGGTATACTCACTGTATTGGCTGTAACGAGTGGTTATTTGAGTTACTGTTGCCTTTCTATCATCTCTAACCAGTCTGTCTATTCTCCTCTGACCTCAACAAGGCATTTTCGTCCACACAACTGCCGCTCACTGGATATTTTCTCTTTTTCGGACCATTCTCTGTAAACCCTAGAGATGGTGTGTGTGTGAAAATCCCAGTAGATCGGTTGTTTTTGAAATACTCAGACCAGCCCGTCTGGCACCAACAACCATTCCACGTTCAAAGTCACTTAAATCCCCTTTCTTCCCCATTCTGATGCTCGGTTTGAACTTCAGCAAGTCACTTCACCACATCTAGATGCCTAAATGCATTGAGTTGCTGCCATGTGATTGGCTGATTAGCAATTTGTGTTACCAAGCAATTGAACTGGTGTACCTAATAAAGTGGCCGGTGAGTGTATATTTATATATATATATAGAGAGAGATAGATAGATAGATAGATAGATAGATAGATAGATAGATAGATAGATAGATAGATAGATAGATAGATAGATAGATAGATAGATAGATAGATAGATAGATAGATAGATAGATAGATAGATATAATATCAGTTTGATTATTTTGATGGCACCCTTTAGACATCTGTTGATAAGTAACTCTGCAACTACATGAGAGTATTAGTAGTGTGTCTGCTGAATATACTGTATCCTAACACTTTATTTTGATGGTTCCTCAACAGACATACTGAGTGTAGGATACTTTGCAAGTATGTGAACATTCTACCTACCCTACCTGAGTCTACTAATACAATTAGTTATACTGTATATATATATATTTATATAGAAACATTGCACTCAAGAGATGTAGTATGGGACTGTGCAGATCTTAAATGAACAATGTCAAGCTACACTGTTAGACATTTCAAAGGGTTTTTACAGTAGCTTACAGTTTGATTTACAGTAGCAAACTGTACTGTTTTACAGTAAATTACTGTAAATAAATACAATATATTATAATTATAATTTCAACCGCTGAGGTGAGCAAGTTGGTGACTTTTCAATTGACACATTTTCTTCGTATGAGTTTGCTCACTTGCTTTGCCAAAGCTTAACATGTCCACCCTGTCAGCATAAAATATGCCAGAAGTAATTAGAATACAGTATTTTCTAAATATATAAGTTTAAATATACCGAATTATCTTCTACAACCAGACTAAATATCTAGCTAGTCACAGTTTGTTGTAAGCTAATATGATAATTAAAGCTCAAAATGTCCACCCTGTCATCCACTTAGACTTGATAGAATGGCCATAAACATGACATGGTGGATAAAGCATTCATTTGAAATTAATATTACCAAAAACTAAAATGAATGGGGGTATATCATTATGATTGAAGATGTAGTTATATTATGTATTATTATTTTATAATTTTTTTAATGACCCTGTTTAGGAAAGGGATATTCATACCTTTCAGAAAATATAATTTGCATCTTAATTTTGCAATGAAAACATATTTAACAGTAATATATATATGTCCATGACAGGGTGGACATATCTTATGGTTTATGCTTAGAATAATGGCCTATAATTATCTAAAAAAATGTGTGGGAGCTCAGCTAATATCTTTCTATAGTACTTGAGTGTCTACTATTTATGATATGACAAAGCGAATGGGAAATTAAAATTATTACAAAATTATATTTTGTATGTACTGAATGCCAATTCTCTAGGCGTCCCTTTAAAGAGCCCATCAAATCAAAATATAAATTGTACTTTTATTACATGTCTGTTAACTCTGAGATCATAGTGTGCTTCTAAGGGCTGATACTGCGGTGCAGTAAGAAAAAGAAACTTGATTCAATACAAAATCTTGAACGGATAGTTCACCTAAAAATAAGAATGTGCTGTTAATTTAATCACCCATAGGCCATTAAAGAAGTAGGTGACTTTTTTCTTCAGTATGACAGTAGAGTTTTAGCTGAAACCGTGGTCCTTGGTGATTTGTGAACCAGTTCACCAAATCTGAATGAACTGTCTGAAAGTTTCCGGCTCAAGTCAGCACAGACCTAAAAGTTACTAAACCAAGTTAACTTTTTTAACTTTCAGACATGCTTGACAGTCACTCCAACTCAAAATGAGCCAAAATACCAGCGTATATGATCCCCTGATGCTGGATTCTCCAAACACATAGAGTGAAAGAATTCCAACTCGGACCAAAGACCAATGAGCCGGCGATGCACACATACATAAACCGAACACTTGAATGAAGGGGCAGAATAAAAGTTTATGGTTTCTCACTGTTTATGTAAAAAGGTGAGTTGATTAAGACTACTTCTATTTTTGTCCTCAAGTGATGGCAGGCACTGACTTGAATTTTATGAATCACCAAGGGCCACAGTTTCAGCTAAAAACCTTCTTTAATGTTCTACCGAATAAAAAAGTCACCTACATCTTGGATGGCCAGAGGGTAAGTAAATTTTAAAATGGCAAATTTAAATTTTTCGGTGAACTATTTATTTAAAGGGTGTTAAAAATGGCACCGATTTAATGCGTCTCAGTATCTAAAATGAAGATTGAACAAGAAAATAAAAGTGTGCTACATACTTGAGGATCTCCAATTTGCAAGTTGGATCATTCAATCTAGCTGTGAGCAGCTGACCACCTAATACTCCTGGATGATTGCAGCTGAGGTCCAACTCTCTGAGGTGTAAGGGGTTCGAAGTCAGGGCAGTGGCCAAAACAGAACAGCCTTCCTCGGTGATAAAACAGCCAGACAGTCTACAAAGACACACATTTAAATATGTTTGCATGAAAATGATCTCAGATATACAAATCTGAATGTATGTCTAAAATAATAGAGTATAAACTACTTAGTGTAAATAATATATGTATATATATATTGAAATGTAAGCTTTTGAAACACCTCAGTATCTCTAGTTTACAGTGTGAACTCTTCAGTCCATCTGAGAGCATCTTCACTCCTGAGTCCTGCAGGTCATTTTTGCTCAAGTTCAGCTCTCTTAAAGGGCATTTTGCCAGTTGCAAAACTGAGGCCACAGTCGCACAGGACTGATCAGTGAGATTACAAGTGGACATTCTGTTCAGAACAATAAAACAATAACTAGACACCCACTGAACATGCATAACAGCAGTACTGACTTGAAAGTACAGAATAAACACACTTCTGTGCAGATACATTACAAAACATTTAAAAACAACATATCAATGAAACTGAAACACAAACCTCAGTATCTCTAGTATACAGTGAGGACTCTTCAGTCCAGTTGATAAAATCTCCACTCCAGTATCCTGCAGGTCATTGTCACTCAGGTCCAGCTCCTTCAGAAGGTAGTTAACTGATTGTAGAGTTGAGGCCATCATTTCACAAGACTGACCAGTCAGGTTACAGCTGACCAATCTAAAATAAACAGTTTTATGTTTCACACTATGTAATAATATGTGATGTCATGGTGATATTAACAAGAACATAATAAAAAAAATCTTGATTTATCAAAATCTTGCTTTACTGCATGTCTAATACTGTCAGGGCTGGAAGGCACATTATCCAGTTGCACTGCAATGCTTCAGCCAATGCTTCACAAACCTTAGTTTTTCCAGTTTACAGCCATTCAGTCCAGCAGAGAGCCATTCCAGACGTGAATCCTTCAGGTCATTATTACTCAAGTCCAACTCTCTCAGGCAGGAGTTCACTGAAAGTAGAACTGAGGCCAGTGTTTCACTTGACTGATCGATGAGTTTACAGCCAGCCAGGCTACAAAATAAAATCATTTGTGAAGTTGCTTTTGTCTTCCTAAAACGATCAGTTTTTTAAATCTTAAAATAATATTTGCTTTTTCAGTTCATTTTTATATAGTCCTCTTTTAGTCCAATGTTAATTCATGTTTCCAGGTTGGAAAACCATTTTTTCTTATACTATAAATAAACAAGCAAACAATGCTATGATATTTTGTATATTTATATTATTTCTTATTTACAGGTGCATCTCAATAAATTAGAATGTCGTGGAAAAGTTCATTTATTTCAGTAATTCAACTCAAATTGTGAAACTCGTGTATTAAATAAATTCAATGCACACAGACTGAAGTAGTTTAAGTCTTTGGTTCTTTTAATTGTGATGATTTTGGCTCACATTTAACAAAAACCCACCAATTCACTATCTCAACAAATTTAAATACTTCATAAGACCAATACATTTTTTTTAATTAATTGTTGGCCTTCTGGAAAGTATGTTAATTTACTGTATATGTACTCAATACTTGGTAGGGGCTCCTTTTGCTTTAATTACTGCCTCAATTCGGCGTGGCATGGAGGTGATCAGTTTGTGGCACTGCTGAGGTGGTATGGAAGCCCAGGTTTCTTTGACAGTGGCCTTCAGCTCATCTGCATTTTTTGGTCTCTTGTTTCTCATTTTCCTCTTGACAATACCTCATAGATTCTCTATGTTCAGGTCTGGTGAGTTTGCTGGCCAGTCAAGCACACCAACACATGGTCATTTAACCAACTTTTGGTGCTTTTGGCAGTGTGGGCAGGTGCCAAATCCTGCTGGAAAATGAAATCAGCATCTTTAAAAAGCTGGTCAGCAGAAGGAAGCATGAAGTGCTCCAAAATTTCTTGGTAAACGGGTGCAGTGACGTTGGTTTTCAAAAAACACAATGGACCAACACCAGCAGATGACATTGCACCCCAAATCATCACAGACTGTGGAAACTTAACACTGGACTTCAAGCAACTTGGGCTATGAGCTTCTCCACCCTTCCTCCAGACTCTAGGACCTTGGTTTCCAAATGAAATACAAAACTTGCTCTCATCTGAAAAGAGGACTTTGGACCACTGGGCAACAGTCCAGTTCTTCTTCTCCTTAGCCCAGGTAAGACGCCTCTGACGACAACTGTAGCCAAATTCCTTGACACGTCTGTGTGTGGTGGCTCTTGATGCCTTGACCCCAGCCTCAGTCCATTCCTTGTGAAGTTCACCCAAATTCTTGAATCGATTTTGCTTGACAATCCTCATAAGGCTGCGGTTCTCTCGGTTGGTTGTGCATCTTTTTCTTCCACACTTTTTCCTTCCACTCAACTTTCTGTTAACATGCTTGGATACAGCACTCTGTGAACAGCCAGCTTCTTTGGCAATGAATGTTTGTGGCTTACCCTCCTTGTGAAGGGTGTCAATGATTGTCTTCTGGACAACTGTCAGATCAGCAGTCTTCCCCATGATTGTGTAGCCTAGTGAACCAAACTGAGAGACCATTTTGAAGACTCAGGAAACCTTTGCAGGTGTTTTGAGTTGATTAGCTGATTGGCATGTCACCATATTCTAATTTGTTGAGATAGTGAATTGGTAGGTTTTTGTTAAATGTGAGCCAAAATCATCACAATTAAAAGAACCAAAGACTTAAACTACTTCAGTCTGTGTGCATTGAATTTATTTAATACACGAGTTTCACAATTTGAGTTGAATTACTGAAATAAATGAACTTTTCCACGACATTCTAATTTATTGAGATGCACCTGTATATTCAATTTATTAAACCAAGTCTCATCAAGTATGTGCTGTGTTTACATAATGTTTTACAAAACTACTTACAACCAATAAAGTAATTATTTGGATCTTCTATTCATTTCTACTAACTGATGTTTTGGGTACTATTATTTAGTATTTACTTCTTTTTGGATGAAAGAATCCTGTCATCATGTTGTACACTATTTTCTTTACTATGTTTATAGACAATGCTATTCTTTCCCAATATCGAATGTAAAAAAATATATGTAGCTGACCTCAAAAGCTCCAATTTACAGTGTGGGCTTTTCAGGCCAGCAGCGAGCCGCTTCACTCCTGAATCCTGCAGGTCATTGTTACTGAGGTCTAGCTCTCTCAGGCATGAATTTGCTGATAGCAGAGCTGAAGCCAAAGTTTCACAGGACTGCATGGTGAGTTGACAGCCTTTTAATCTACACAGGAACAAATATTACAAATATATTACTGTGATGACTATTATAATGAAGCATTTTTAATTATTCATAATATATTTTACAACTCCCAGCTTCATTTTACTGAAACGTCATCACTTAAAATTTTTCAATGCACAAGGTGAAAACTAAATTATTTGGTGGGGAAAAGCACTTGATATGTCTTTACTCATGCATAAAACCTTAAATATTTATGTTGGACAATCAATAGACAATGTTTCATTCCCAACATTATCTCTAGAGCACATTTTGCATTAACAATCTTTATAAGCAATGACAGTATTGAATATCTGAGAGATAACAACCTGCTACTAACCTCAGTATCTCCAGTTTACAGTGTGAACTCTTAAGTCCAATAGAAATGAGTTTGACACCCGAGTCCTGCAGGTCATTGTTACTCATGTCCAGCTCTCTCATAGGGGAGTTTGCTTGCTGTAGAGCCGATGCCACAATTTCACATGATTGTTCAGTGAGATTACAGCCTTCCAATCTGAAATATAAGAAGATAATGCAAAAAGTATTATAAGTCACAACCTGTGGCTGTATAGTTATTTGGAGATCAAAAACATGATCATAGGCCTTTTTGTTAGAAGTTTTTCAGATCACTGTTTGTTTATTGGTTCTCACATTGCTTTTTGACAGTTCCTCACAGCTGGTACCAGTCTTCTTTGAGCTTCCGTGGATGTTGTGTTGTATTTCTTGAGGTTTAGCTCTTCTAGCACATCCTCTGCCATCAGAAGCATATTAGCTAAAGCTGAACAGTGGGCAGGAGATAGATATTTTTTAAACTTTCCTTCAGCTTTCAGGTAAGCCCGAATGTCTTCAAGAATAGAAGTATCCTTCATTTCAATCAAGCAGTGTGAGAGATTAATCCACCTTTCTGGCCTGACATTCTGCTTTTGACTTTGTCTGAGGTTTTTTATCACTTTCTTCATGCTTTCAGGGTTGTCCTCCACGTGTTCAAGCAGACCTTGGAGAAGACTCTGATTTGACTCCAGTGAGATGCCATGAAGAAATCGAAGGAAAAGATCAAGATGTCCACTTTCACTCTTCAGTGCTTCATCAACCACAGCCTTCAGAAACGCATCTAGCGAAACCTCATTAAACTGCGCTTTGATCTTTTTTCTTCCTTTCTTTATCTGGAACATTCTCAGAATATCACTGTTCTTGTTTAAATAGTTGAAAAACACAAAAAGCGCAGCAAAAAACTCTTGAAAGCTCAGATGAACAAAGCAGTAGACCTTCCTCGAATAGATCACTGATTCCTCCTTGAAGATCTCGGTGCAAATCCCAGAATACTCAGAGGCCTTGTCGACATCTATTCCACATTTTATCAGGTCCTCTTCATAGAACAGGACATCGCCATTCATCAGAGCTTTGAAAGCCAGTTCAGCGAGTTTCAAAATCACATCTCTTTCTGAATGCAGAAGAAACTTTGGATCTTTCCCATATCTCTCATCTCTCTCGCCATACTTCTGCCTCTTCATAAGGGCCTGAATGATCAGAAAATGTATGTACATTTCAGTTAGCGTTTTGGGAATTTCTGCACTGCTATCATGCTTTAGGATGTTCTGAAGCACAGACAGTGTTATCCAGCAGAAAACCGGTATATGACACATTATGTGGAGGCTTCTGGCTGTTCTTATGTGCGAGATGATTCTGGTGGCTTGATGCTGATCGCTGATCCTCTTCCTAAAATATTCCTCCTTCTGAGGGTCAGTGAATCCCTGTATTTCTGTAACACGGCTGATGTAATGTGAGGGGATCTGACCAGCTGCTGCCGGTCTGGATGTGATCCAGATGAGAGCAGAGGACAACAAATCTCCTTTGATGAGATTTGACATCAACATGCTCACTGATGATGTTGTAGACACATCAGAAATCTTTTCACAGTGTGAAAATGTCAATGTAATTCTACTTTCATCCAGACCGTCAAAGATAAACAAGACTTTACACAAATCATATACCCTTGTATCTAACTCCAGAAGTTCTGGATGGAAGTCAAGCAGAAGTCTGTGAAGGCTGTACTGGTCATCTTTAACCAAGTTGAGTTCCCGAAATGGAAGAACAAAGAGAAAATCAACATCCTGATTAGCTTTGCCTTCAGCCCAATCCAGAATGAACTTATGCACAGAGACTGTTTTTCCAATTCCAGCAATTCCTTTGGTAAGAACAGTCTTTACTTTTTCTTGGTTGTTTTTTATCTCATAACTTGAATCGGATATAGGCTGGTAAATGTCGTTGCAGTTGATTGGAGTACCTTGTAAGCGTTCAGTCTTGGTTTTCTCTATTTGTTCAACCTCATGTTCTTCATTTACCCCTTCCCTTTCTCCCTCTATTATATAAAGCTGTGTGTAAATCTTGTTAAGGTGGTTTTTGTTCTCTTGTACATTGATTCCTTCACATAAACTCCCATGCTTCTTCATGCTGGTTTTGTGACTTTCTTTGATACTCTGTAGGATGGCATCTACTGGTTGGCAAGAGCTCAGCTGCTCTTCAGCAGGACTGGACCCTCTCGTGTGTGGGTGTATAACGGGACAAAGTTCAGATATTTTTCTGCACTGAAAGCAGTCAGAATCTCCAGACAGGCACTCAGACTGATCTTGAACCACCTGTTTCTTTCTCCCACTGCAGAAACAAAGACAAACACGATTTGTAATTCATTAAACTATCAATACTTTCAAACTATCAAGACCCTCTGTGGAACACAGGTTGTTTACATGTTAATATTGTGTTTTGATATGCTTATAGACAACCCATGTGCAAATTCATCAGTCAACACCATTGTTGAGCACTTTCTTATAAAAAAATTTGAGTGTACCAAAGACTCAAAGTAAAGACTCAAAAAAACCTGCTCCCGTTTCCTACCATCACAAACATGTAACCAATCCAGCGGTGAGTAATGTAGCCAATCACAGACATATCTGTTGATTTCTTGAACCACTCAGAGGTGTTTAAGTTAGTCAGAATCCATTCACCGCTTAAAACGCTGGACTTTTTGGCTGCATCCGAAATCGCATAATTCCCTACTATATAGTAGACAAAAAACAGTATGTGACAAAAGAAGTATGTCCGAATTCACAATACTCATAAAAAAGAGTAGGCAAAAAGTTCACAGATGACCAACTACATCCGGCATGATTCTGAAGTGTGCATGTGATGGGCACTTTACTATCCCATGAGACCACAGGAGCTCACCACAGGATTTATGAATGGCAGTGACACAACTGTCACAGGTAAAGTCACCTGACAACGACAACATGCCAAATGTAGTATGTTCAGATTACATTTATACTACTCACATTCATAGTATATAGAACATACTCTTTTTGCAGTCGCAAAGTAATTACTTATTCAAAAAAGTACTTACTCAAGAGATGATGTGATTTCTAATACAGCTTTTGTTTCAGTGCTGTGTTCTGCACACTTGTGAATCCTCTCATTATAACAAAGTGTTGACAGAATGTGAATAAAATGTTCATTGCGCAGTGTAGATAGATTCATCGATTATAACAGAACAGATTGCAATGAACCAGGAGGAGTGACATCTTAGTGAATTTTCAGTTATAAGGGGAGCACTCTTTCCATGTTTTACAGGCTATAGTTAGCATATTCACGTATACTCAGTGAGGTAAGGGTATAAAAAAAATCATTTTGATGTTTACAAAAGTTTAAATATGTCATTTTGATTATCAAAGATGAGTAGCAAGGGGAATTAATGGCTGCAGGGGGACTTTAACTGGACTATACTGAACACACAGACATTTTTTATTTTGGTATAGCTCAGCTATTAAATGTAAAGTGACTAAAAATGAATTGCACTGGATTTTTAACAGTAATGTAAACAAGCCTGTGAGGGATAGATGTACAGTTCAATAATTGTACTGTTGTTTAACAGACCAAACATCTTTATGAAAAAAAAAAAAAAAAATAGTAGACAAAAGATAAATAAACAGGTTTGAGAGTTTTGAGTGGGCAAAAATGATGTTATCTAGGACCTTTATACATTGTATGCCAATGTAAAAAACTGTAATTATGTGCCATGCAGTTTTCATCCACATTAAATTAAATATGGCATCTAACCTAACTAAGGTCTGTTTGCTATGATTTAAACTTTGTTGCATGATTTCATTTCATAAGAGAAATACATGTACATGTAAATCAATGTGCAAGCACACCTGTGTTTAAAGTGCCCTGCTTTATCACTGAATTTAGGAGGTTCAGCCATGGATCTGTCACTCTTCAAAGATGCATAGCTTGGTAGTGTTGATGCTGGTCTCTGGGACTGGTGGTAAACAGCACTGTACTCCACTTTGTCTGAAAGACTGAAAATACCAAACTGAATTAAAATACATAGGTAGCAACCTGAGATTTCAGATTCATATATACATTACCAAATGCAGTTTCTAGTTTTTTTTAGACAGTTTAGCATGTCACAATGCAGGATAGTTTCAACTAAGCAGCCATATTATTGATTAAAAATTATTAACATTTCACATTAAAGACCCGTAATGTATTTTGCATTATTTACATGAATTCAAAACAATAATGGAAACTATGAAGGATCAAGAATAAGAGTGTCACAAAAATATGTGTATATTCATCAGGTATGTATGAACTCACCTGGGCAAGTGCCCTGTTTTATCACTGAATTTAGGAGGTTCAGCCATGGATCTGTCACTCTTCAAAGACACATAACTTGTTTGTGGAGATGCTGGTCTCTGGGACTGGTGGTAAACAGCACAGTCCTCCACGTTCTCTGGAAGACTGTAAATACTGAAATGAATTTAAATACACACTGCACATTCAAATACACACACTGCAGGACAGCACAGCAGTCATGTTATAGTTTTAAAGCTAACAAGAAGCATTTGACATTAGACCCCTAAAGTAATTTGTATAATCCACATATATTGAAAACAACATTGGAACACATAAGAATCAAGAGTTAGAGTGTCACAACCCTTACGAAAAAAGAAGTTTATTCAAGTGTGCTATTAGTATACTTCTTGTAAACTAAAACAGGAAAGTATACTTTTAGTATATTGTTATGTACTTCTCAGAAATGGGCTTTATGTACTTCTCAGAAATATACTTAAAATGACATTTAAGAATACTTGACTTATACTTAGAATATATTCAAGCTATACTTGTGCTCAGAGAATCCGTGTTTTCATTGTTATATGGTAGGAGGTGCTAGTACTCATCTTCTGTACAGAATAAAAAATAAAAACCCTAGTGAAGATGAAACCAAAACAACAGACGCTTCTACATGTTAAAACAGCATCAAAACTGTGTAACGTTATGAAATAAAATGTCGACCAAGGAAGAGGTAATAATGACTGTCAAGCTTTGGGGTGTTGATCGACTCCATCTATGTGTTATGAGTATGTGTCTGTTTAGTTCCATTTTTTCCTTATTTGGTTCTGTTCCTGTTCTCAATAGTTAATTGTCTAATTATCGTTCAGTCTTATCACCTGTGTTTGATTAATTATTTTGTTTGCTCCTTGGTTCCCCTGTCTTTTATAAGCCGTCAGTCTCGTTATTTCAGTGGAATGTGTGTGTTAATGCTGATTTAAAACTCCTTTCGTCAAATCCTTCTCCGTGTGCTTCTTCTACAACCACGTCCCGTAACACTACATTTGGATTATCATTCTGAATCTTATTCATAGTCTTTTTTCAGCTTTTTGTTCAAAATGTTGTTTATTAATTTATTTTTTATTTATGAAATTATCCACATTCAAGTGTTTAAAAAAGAATGCATGAAACTAGAATAAAATCTTTTTGTTAACAAGCATATACCCTTTTCTTTCTTTTGATGTTTTATATGTTCAGATATACAAAATATGTCAACAATATGTGTTATATGTCATAGAACAAAATATATACAAATGAATACCTAAATAGGGACATAGTAGTATACTTAAAGTATGATGTAAAGTTCTCTTAAAGAAAACGTACGAGTATACATACAGTATAAAACTACTAAACTAGTAGTTTACTGAGACTATACTTCAAAATGCACTAAAAATGCTATTACAAGTATTTAATTAGTAAACCATCAGTATATCTATAAGTTCACTTTTAGTATAGTTGCAGTAAGTACAAGCTAAACTAGTTGTTTACTCAAAGTTTACAACTGTTATGTATTACTGTTACTGTACTCCACAGTTACTGATAAGTGGGCCAATTTAGTCTCAATGAGTATTAAAATAGTACACTTACAAGTATACTACTAGTACACTGATATTGGTATACTTACTACATAAAGTATGCTTAAAATTATACTTGAACTTTACTTAAGTATACTTAATCAAATAAACTTGAAGTATACTACTTTTTGCTAAGGGAAAAGAGTGTGCATGTTCATCAGGCATGGGCAGCAAGCAAACAAGCTTTTCAATGATAATCGTTTTCATGACTGTCCTGGCAAAACATAGTAAGTGGGATTATCTAAAAAATCAGGATTTGTAGATATTTTTGTCTTTAATTTTTTTTAGTCTATAAATCATTTTAGACTAGTTTTGTCTATAATAATTTAGACAAGGGTCATTTTTAAGACAACAGACCCCTATGATTCCCCGCATATAATGAAATATACCTTTTTTTTATAAATTTAACAAAACAATATTAATTTAATTAGAGTATTGTGTGCTATTCAACACCGTGGGTTAAAAAATGACAGCAATATTTCCGCGTAAAATACAACAACATTTAAACTGAACAAGTTGAGAATTCGTTAACACATAATTGCACATATTATTCTTTATATATACCGTGTAAATATAAAGTTATATATAACGTTACACATATTATACAGTGGATACATAATATCATCAGCACATATGAACACTTATTCTCTTATATGAGTGAATATAAGCAGGACAAACCTAGGTTGAAAGTATTCTGCTTTATCACTGAATTTAGGAGGTTCAGCCATGGACCTGTCACTCTTCAAAGACACACAACTTTGAACTGGCGTTCTCTGGAGCGGGTGATGAATATTACTCTCTTCTCTCTTATCATAAAATCCCGTTTTAAAGGCAGCGCTCCCCTCCTCACTCCCCAAATACACACTTGGGTTTGACGAAATGGTTTCGTCTGCATCCATAATAAGTAACTAATATTACAACTACGTGAAAACACGAAGTATATGTATAGCATAATACAGCACCGTTGAACTCTGGTTAAACTCTACTAGATTTCTTCTCAGAGTTTACTGTTCAAAATAAAAGTCCTGGCTGCGCACTTTCCTTATAGCGGTTAATATAGGACATGGTACTGAACGGTACTGTTCTGATAAAAATGTGAGGCAGATATTTTTATCTTTATACAGTCTTTATATATATATTATGTATTTGTTTAGATGAAACATATTTTGTTTTCTGTTTATATATTATGTAGCCTACAGTAGCATCGTGTGTTTTAAACTTTACCGTTAACTTCACATTCGGTTTGACAGCACGTTAAAATGGCTGTATAGCGTCCTCTAAAGGCTACAACATGTCATGTCAAGTACCACTGCCAACTACAAAACCAGCTATTTCATTTAACAGTTTAAAACAAGGGTTAACACACTGCGAATACATGTCGAATGACATGTACCTACAGACTGAAGCAGCACATAAAGACTAAAAACACATCAATGTAGCCTACATAAAGTAGGTTTTCAAGCGACAGCAGCAGTTTACAAACTTCAGTCAGTCACACAAAAGGGACAACAGTGCTGGTCAGTCATCATATAACAGGGTCAAACAAGCAATCAAGTAATGAAACCATAGTATTGCTGTGAATATAAGGGAGAGGGTAAATAACAAAAATATAACAAAATAGAAATTCAGACATGTTTATTTACCACAATTATCCAAAATCATTGACTATCAAATAGCATATATGTCACTCTGGACCACAAAACCAGTCATAAGGGTCAATTTTGTGAAGTTGAGATTTATACATAATCTGAAAGCTGAATAAATAAGCTTTCCATTGATGGTTTGTTAGGATTGGACAATATTTGCCCGAGATACAACTATTATTCTCAACTAAGTTTTCCAAAAGAAGTTCTTAGCAATGCATATTACTAATCAAAAATTAAGTTTTTATATTTTTACAGAAGGAAATGTACAAAATATCTTCATGGAACATAATGTTTGCGTAAAATCCTAATGATTTTTGGCATAAAATAAAAAATTATAATTTAAATATGTATTTTTGGCTATTTCCAAATATATGACTTGGTTTTTTTGTTCCAGGGTCACATATAGGCCTGGCATACGGCTATATATATATAACACAGACTTTTAAATACAATTGTTTTTTATCTTTGTGGACCTCATGAAATAGTTATCTGGATTTAAACCAAGATTTACCATGGTCTCACAGCTCAACCGTACAGTAGGCCTAGGGTTTTATATAAAACATAAATAAAAAAATGCTTGATGAGGCTATGTCTACTAATAAAAATTGAAGTTAAATTCAAATTTATTTCATTAGCTCCTTTTAGGAGTGAGAGTCAAAGGGATATTCTAATCAAAAATATAATGGACGAAAACACATTACAAATAATATTAAAGGCAAATTAATTGTAACAAACATCTGTCTAAACATACAATTTCTCCTGCAGCTGAACAAATTGACACAAAAACAAATGCATTGAAAATTACGACAAATATGAACCATACCTGGATGGAATGAGAGTACAGCATGAGAAATGGTTGCTTCTGTGCAAAGACCTGTCTAAGGCCTAATGGTTAGAGAGTTGTGGGTTCGAGTCTCGGTGCTAGCAGGGATTGTAGGTGGAGGAGTGAATATATGAATGAATGAATGATGCATTTATGTATCTCTTCAACCACCACCAGTGGTATACAGCGCTCTCTTCCACCTTCAATGCAATGACTGAGGTGAGACCTTTGAGCAAGGCACCGAACCCACATGCTCCCCAAGTGCTGCAGCAAATGTGGCTGCCCCTGTTCTCAGAGTGTGTTTTCAATTTTCAATATCAATAAACAATACATTTTAAACAAGTCGTTTATCTGAATATCCTGTATGCAAATACAGACTATAGAGATGCTGCTGCAAGTAATTGTGATCACTTTTCATGCCTATCCTGTGCTCAAAACTTGCAAAACATAAATGATCACAGAAATCAGTTTTAAGAAAGACTGGATCTATATATCAGATGTCATTGCACAGTGATAAGTTTCGTTGCTCTTCCCCTAATATAATGTCATGTACGATCATAAAACACTGAAGTCAGAAAAGTTTCTGTTGTACAATTCTCTTCTACCATATCACAAGAAAAACTGAAAACAAATGTATCCAGTACATAGGACTTTGGATTGAGGATCTTATGGCATGTACAAAGCATGGTTATGATTTGAAAATTGCACACTGCTACCATCGCTATTAAGCTCATTGACCTTGAAGTAAAAGGGTGGAGCAGGTGACAGTGAAAGTTACTTCACCTTAAAGAAGGCAACTACACATTAAGCTTGGCATTTTTACACATTTCTCCTGAATCAGCAGATTTAAACTTAATGAATAGGAAAGGTAAGATTTATAGAATCATGCCATATGTGAGGTTTTCTTTCAATATTGACAAATGAACCTGAATCGAGTCCCGTTCGTCGAATGAAAATGTACCGCCTCTTTGGGTACTCGGCAAAAGTCAATTGCACCAGTTAATAATGTTCTTAGGTTCAGAGTTTGAATGAAATTACTTTTCTGTTGTGTAATGGATTTATACTTAAGAATGATATGCAACACAGCAGTGTTCATAAAACCTGGCAATAACTGAATGAATGATTCATTTATGTATAATTTTCAACCATTCACCAGTGGTATGTAGCGGCCTGATAATTTTCATGCTCCCCAAGTGCTGCAGCAAACATGCCCCAGTTCTCAGAGTGTGTTTTCAATTTTCAATATCAATAAACAATACATTTTAAACAAGTCGTTTATCTGAATATCCTGTATGCAAATGACTATAGAGATGCTGCTGCAAGTAATATCACTTTTTCTTTCAGCTATCACAGAAATCCGAAGCAGTATATCAGATGTCAACTTTACCTGATGAAGTCTTAGTAGAAAACAGCTCCTCTGTTGAAATCATCTAGATTCTAGATCATGTATCAAGGTGTGTTTAAAAGCAGAATCAAACACATATTTAACATATTTTCAATTGTGTTTTTCAAATCATAAGTATACAAAGTATTCTGCCGATTAATTTTGTGAATGTAAACCAATCAGTCTTATTTTTAAATGGATGACTTGAGGAATACTCTGTAAGTATTTCTATCTTTTTATCTCCGAAATGATTATCAGCTTTTATTGCTCAAAATGCTGAGGTCAAACTGGGGTCTGACGTCAGTGTACTGTGTCACCTGTCACCGGTGGTGTATTGTAACGAAGTAATTATACTTCGTTACAGTACTTAAGTATTTTTGGGAGTATATACTTTACTTGAGTTTTTATATTTCAGCCAACTTTGACCTTTACTCCACTACATTTCCTGATGAAAATGTATACTTTTACTCCGATACATTTCCCCGAAGCATATTCATTACTTACTACAGAATAGTCAGAAGTCAGAAGAGCACTGCAGGAAAGCAGGTTTGGCGAATCAGTGGTCTGGCGCTCGAAAGTTAGACTCTAAGGTGTTTACCTTTGCTCATGTGCAAACAAGTGCGCGCACAACCACGAACGATTTATTTTC
Organism: Ptychobarbus kaznakovi; assembly: GCA_027422405.1. NCBI lineage: Eukaryota > Metazoa > Chordata > Actinopteri > Cypriniformes > Cyprinidae > Ptychobarbus > Ptychobarbus kaznakovi. The sequence continues at coordinate 33,671,766 of CM049797.1, forward strand.
CACTCAAGTCGAGTCTGGGGTGTGCGATATACAGTATATCTTCTGCGATAACATGGTAAGTGTTGTTGTAATGATGTGCGATCTGACAATATCGAGTATATCACCAAATCACACACAGAGTGCACGCACGTGATTTATTAATCTATTAAAACTCAACATTCCAGGCATTCGAAATTGTAGACGGCAAAAATGCTTCTATTTGCTATTTATATAATTTAATACAAGAGTGCCGTTTTTCTGCAGATATAAGCATGATAGTCTCTAGCACATTTAATAATCATGTTATACAAGTTCAGTAAAGAAATAAGTGACTTACATTTTAGACATAATATTGCTTGTTTTTGCTCAATCTTGCCAACGAAAATTGTTCCAAACAAAGATCACAGCACTGTTATGCGTCTTTGAGCAATGGACCGTGTTTTCTTATTGAACGAATCGGTTGAATCATTAACAGCCACTTGCTGTCACTTACTGGCGGTTTTAATTTCACATTTCGACAATTTTTTCATGCCTTAAATTCTTTTAAATATCAGTATTCAACGTTTTATGTTAAAAACAAAACATTAGGCCAAAACATTAAATGCATCCATGTCCCCTCTGAGATACATAAACTGTAAATACATCTAAATGCTATTTCAGATGCAGATTCCAGAAATGTTTTCTTATGTTGGAATGAAAGACACTAAGTACCGGATGAAGTGCTTCTTATTCATAACCAAAAATACAAAATGGAAGAAAGAGTTAAAACTGAACACAATCTTGCTACTCAAGCTGTTTTTATGTTTGCTTCTTTTCCATTAAGTACAAAAAGCATTTTTAAATCTTAAACATACTTAAGTACAATAAATATCACGTACGTTAAGACTTTTACTCAAGTAATATTCTAAACGGTGACTTCAACTTCTACCAAAGTCATTTTCTTGTAAGATATCTGTACTTTTACCTGAGTATGGCTTTCAGGTACTTTATACACCATTGCCTGTCCCTTGAAATCAGTGCTGCTGACATGGAGATCAGGTGGTTTAAAGAGACCGCGTGTGTGTATAAAAACAGAGAAGTGATGGAGGGGATGAGCTATGAGGGCAGAGTGAGTCTGCTGCTTACTGATGAACTGGAGAGAGCATATGTGTCCTTACAACTAAGAAACTTTAGTACGGTGGCCGAGAGAGCTCAACGCACTGCAACTTCAGAAAACACATGCAAATAGAAAAAGCACCAGCAAATCAAGAAAACATTTTCATCAGTTTGACAGCAGATGGTGCAAATGCTCACAACACAAACAAATAAAGAAACACGCTGCAAATGCTCACAACACAAATGTGAGCATTTGCAGCATGTGCGTTGTCAAATTGACGAAAGTGTTTTCATAATTTGCAGGTCTTTTTTTCTATTTGCAGCGCGTTTCTTTTTTGGGTTGTGTTGTGAGCATTTGCAGCGTGTGCGTTGTCAAATTGACGAAAGTGTTTTCTTAATTTGCATGTGTTTTCTGAAGTTGCAGCGCGTTGAGCTGTCTCGGCCACCGTACTTTAGTCTCAGTTGTTGGAGATTACTTGTGTCAGGTCACCAGTATGGACAGAACAGAAGAGATAACAGTAAAATTAGGTGAGTAACAGGTGTAAAAGAGTCATTTAACATTGATGAAAAGTATTTAAGAAAAAAATAGTTATTTTATATTTATAATATTGTTATAAAAATATGTATTTAAATTAAAATATTTTTTAATCAATTCACTTATAAATATATTTAAAATATAGTGCATCCACACAAGTCGTATTATATTTATGATACACTTATGGTATTTATTTAGAGCTTGCCAGTCACACAGATTTGGAATAAAACGAGGGCGAGTAAATTACAACAGAATTCACGGAGTGTTTACAATTGTCCTGTTTTGAGATTGTGGGTTGGTGACCACAAGGTGGCTCTACATCTTTGTTACTTGCTTGCTGCCACTCTGGCTGATTTGACCAATAATGAAATTAGCAGCAAAGAAATAATTTACCCCCAAAAAATTATCATTATGTCATCGTTTACTTTAACCCGCACCTCAGCCATCCCAAAACTTTCTTCTATTGAACATCTTTTTTTGTCCATAAAATGTATGCCAGTGGTTACCAAAACTGTTTGGTCTTCAAAATGATGATACAATGATACAAATGTGTTAAACCTAGGGTGACTCTTTGCTCAGTTTATATTAACCTTATTTTTATTCAGTTTTTCAGTTTTTTTTTCTCTAGTAACCCTTCTATACCTGACTTTTTACAGTAGTCATCTTTATATTTTTATACGTTTGATCTTATCATTCTTCTATATAACAAATACATTTGCAGACTAGATATAATAAGAATCATGACATTACTAAACTCATGAAACAATACAATTTATTCAAACTTATTTATAAATGTATTTTTACTTATTTTTTATTATTATTATTATTATTGCTGTTTTTAATATCAATAGCATGTCTATTACCATCAGCACATGCTAATATTGTAAGTTCCTCTGTCAACACAATAAATGAATACCCAGAATTAGATGACAATATCCAGACACAGCTGCTTCTGCAATTTGTAAATAACTCATTAATGGGACACAGCTCAAAGGCTTGTGTGTAATTGGTCAGGGGGTCCTGAACTGTCCCCATTCAGCTCACTAAACATACTGGAGGGTCTACATTGTTTCCCGTCATTGGTTTAACTTTCCTGTCATGGCAAGATAAACCAGATAAAGAGATAACCATAAAGTTTCCATTTGGACATTACTATGGTGAATAGAAGAGTTTTGTAAATGATAAATTAGTTAATAAATACTAGAATAGTAAAAAAAAAAAAAACAACGCCGAAAGTTTCTTCAAAATATAATTTTATTTACAACTTCTGTGCGTTTATACAAATACATTGTATTACAATGGCAACTGGCAATACCAACTTCACATCTTAAATACATAGAGAACAAAGCTAAACACTTCCTAAGCCCCCCACCCCAGACCCCAAAAAAGAAGTAAATACATCTGCACAGTCTCAAGCCTGTGTGGTCGTTAGTTTCCAGTCAGCTTCCCATGGATGTGGATTGACACATGTAAACTATGGGCCTTTGAGCTGCTGGTCTTCAATGGGAAGTTACATTTATGAATCGCTCCCACACCCAATGTCTAAACAGCGAGCTCTGGACTGATCGTTGCTAAATATATCTTGTTAAGGAGTTATGGGGTGTCTGGGTGCAAGGGACAAGAGGATCAACAAACTATTTAAAGATATATACAAATCCTAACAAGACGTCAGTGCTTGAAAAGCGGTTGATTAAAGCACATACAACATCACTGAGTATTTTAACACATACTACATGAGAAAATGATAAATTATTACAATTAATAATTAGATTTTAAATTAATTTATATACTTGTATACCCATATTCTTTGCACAACAACATTATGTAGTATCATGTACTCTGAATAGTGTATGTAGTCATATGTACAGTATTACTATTCAATGTCACCTAAATATAATAAAAACAAATAAATTAATCAATAAATAAGCTTTATAATTATTCAAAGCAGCAGAACACAATTTGCACTTCAACAACAGTAAAGTTAATATCAAAGTCAGTAATGCAAAGTATGCATCAGGCATGGGAATAATCCTGGAAGATATTATCAGGTTGAAAAGTCTTTTGAAGGATATCTGTGGGTGGCATGACCTTGCAAGACAGTTTCCATTCATCCTCATGCCCTAGCGGTGATAAGGGTCCAAAAGGAGAAGAAGAATGATGGAAGACTACAGAAGGAAAGCGATGGGGAGTAAATGACGTGTCTTCGCTTTAGGGTAGACTGCATGGGGTCAAAAAGTAGATATGATATACAACTGGCTTCTCATTCCCAGGAATCCGCTTGGAATTGTCTTTGGTCCTCACTCACATGTTTTTCAGTCCTGACACCTTCTTATCAAAGCCGTGCTTCGGGGTGGGAGCGCAGCTCGCACGGCATGTGGAGCAGGAGGGGGTGAGAGCCCCCAGTATCCCCCTTGTTGATGTCGTCTGTCTCCAATGGAACGAGGCGGACGGACTGAGATGTACAACATGCATTCTTTGTCAACTGTCCCATTCTCACACCTCAGCAGTGACATGCTGATTTGTGAATGAATTCCATGGTGAAATGCAGACAAGGTTTCAGTAGGAAGAAATGTTACTGAAGAAAAGATAAAGGCAGTTTCAACTGTTTAAACATAACATTTCAAAACAGATTCATTGCTTTGAGACATTTCAGAAGTTTATACTGTCCTTTTCCGGGTGTCTCTCTTTAATGATCATCTGTTTGTTGCTTAGGTTTTGCACTGAAATAATGTGCCTCACTCATTAATAATTGCATGGATTATTTTGTATTTTTACCCATCGGAGTACTTCTCATAAAATGTTTTTGCATAATATGTACATATGCACATTCATTTCTTCTTGTCCTCCATCTAATTTTAATACTTATTTGCATAAAATACCAAACCATTAACTACTTTCCGCACAACCTTTCCATTACAGCCTTGCTTCACACTCAGCAGCAAACATATGACTAAGTTTGAATCCTCAAATACAACAGACACCTTTTATACAGACCTAGATTACAAACCTCTCATTGGCCAGCTGTACATTAATCTATCTGTTTTTCTATAGAAAAACCTTGAAACTTAAGCTAAAATGTACTTTTCTTAATGTTTATCTATTCATAAAAATGTCATCTTCCACCCAGAGTCTGCGATTTTTGCTGGTGTGTTGTTTTAGCTGTTCCCAATGTTTTCATTCATTTAGAATGAATTTTAGCACAAAATGTAATGCCGAATCATGATTTGTCCTTAAAAATCTATATGCAGATTTCACACCCAAATTTGTGTATGACTGGTTAATGAATAAAACCCATTGTCAAAAGACTATGGATATCCAGAGAAGGAGTTGTTCTCAGACACATTCGAAAGATCAGACTGGTCCATTCTGGTCTGTTTTACCCTCGTTTACAAAACTTTTCTGATAAGCATTTCACTTGAACTTGGACAGTTCATATCAAATGCATTCTGTTAGGCAGGAAGCTGCATATTGACTTGGCAGTGTCACGACAGATACGATACTGAGCTTTGTGGAAACTGGAAACAGGCCGTTTCACAGGCTTCTAGTCTCTGGTAATGTCACTGGACTGACCCTGTGGTGCTTGAGTTTGCTGCCATCTTTACGAAACACTCACTTAGCGAGGACTCTTCTGACGCAAACGAAATGGCCAAGTATGTAATGAGTTGGAGTTGATATAATCTCTGACTTAAACTTCAGTCTTTACTGATAAGAACAGCTCATTTATCCCAGCTGATCTTGAGGCGTGTCAGTGGTTCAATTATTGTCTTATGTTCCACCCAATCCTTGTTCAGCAGGGATGAAATGGTCACCATTCCCACTAAATGCTGCATTGTGGCCCCTCGTCACGTGGCTCCAGAAATGGCTGATTCCACAACTGATTTCATGACTCCTGCTAACACGGTTAAGTTTGGGAGTAAGAGCTCATCCACTGCCATTTGGAAGAAACTTGGAATGTTAGTCGTAGACAATGATTGCCTTTTAGTATCTTTCCAATCAAAACTCCAAGCTTGTGGCCCAGATTCACCCCATTTCTCCATGTCCATTAAATACTATCTGCATCCACACTTCGCTACCACCATACCTTCATATTTATACTGATATGTCACCACATCTGCATCATCTAGGTAGAGCAGGGAGATGGGATCTAGTTCAGTGGGAACGCAACAAGCCCTGGACACTCTTTGTGGACTTTTCAGACTGACCAATGTTTGTACAATGGCATGTTTTGTAGGTGTAACGTGTTTGGTCAAAGGGTACGTGCATGCCCCCGTACACTCGAAGGCTTCATAGCCGGAGGGCGCTAGAATCCAAGTGTCCCAGCCGATGTCTTTGAAGTCCACATAGAGGGAGGTCTTTTTACACTGGTTGCCTTTGGCATTGCGTCGGATTCTAGATGCTGTGTCGTAGATGAGGTTGGAGCGCATCTGTAGGAGAGCCTCCTCGCTCTGCTCCTCTTCCTCATTCCCATCTTTTTGTCCCATAACTTCCAGGTCATCCCACAGTTCTAGCTCAAGGTTGTCTTGAACACCAGGCCCAGAGGTCTCATGCTGGATCAGCTCATTCAGCTCTCGTTTGTCTCCACGGTGGTCTACACTTTGGTCATTTGAGAAGACGATCATTAAGGGTTTGTGTTTGTCCTCAGGGCTGGTGTCAATGTCCATGTCCCCATCTCTGTCATTGCCTTCCTCCTTACCTTCGGTTGACGTCAAACTCTGATAGTTCAAACTGGCTATGTGGACCTCCAGCCTGTGGGTGGTGCCATCATCTGATTTCCGCCAAAGATGCACCGCAGCGGTCATGTCAAAGGATTCCCACCCATTATCTGTACCATAAACCTGTCGTGATGCCAACTCCACTAGTTCTGTTTCTCCCTCTTGCTTTGTTTGATTTCCTCCATCAATATTGTCTCTTCTTGTTTGCTGACTGCTGTTCGTTTCAATCTGTTTGACCTCATATATGGTCACTTTTCTGTCAACTCCAGCGTATTTGTTGCGGTCAGTCTGGACCAAAGTGTACAGTCGAAGCTCAGCTGTGGTGACTCTCTCATGATGTGGGATAGACACGTTGAAGATAAGTGGGTGTCGTCTCACCCCACCAGGTCCCACACTATATGGGGAGGAGTCTGAAAAAAATTAGGAATTCAAATAATCATGTTGTCATTATAAATCTGCCATAAATATGACTCAAAGATATAAAATGAAAGTAACTAGGTGAAAATAAGGTCAAATTGTCACTTTTTGAATGCATTTCTAGACAATATGAAGATTTTTAACTTTCACAACAAAACAAAAATGCATTCTCTTTTAATTATTAATATGTGACCCTCTCTGTGAAAACCCAGCTAAAGTCTTTTTAGATTTACTCTTTTCTGCATAAAATCATCCTACATATTGTAAAGAACATTCTGTGAAAATATATTCTTGGTATCTTTAATATTGACTGAGTAAGGCCATGTCAAAGATTGAAATCATAGTGAAATTAATGCTTGCAATCAAACTTTGATACTCGTTATCTCAGAATTCGATTTTTAGACTTTAGCCTGGTTTTTACAGAGAGGGTCACATAGTTCTGCAGATATATTAAAATTGCATCAAAGTGTTATTACGTATAATGGTACACAACTGAAAAAAGCCAACTATTTGAGATTACATTTTTGAGACTTGTCACGGCACAAATTAGTGCTCTTGCTGGTTTTGATTCTTTTATTGTCCTCATTTGTGAGTCACTTTACTTTGTAAGTAAAAGCGTCTGCTAAATGTAAATATAAAGTAAATAAATTATATTGTCTTGATTAATTGCATATAATTTAGCAAGCACAATTATTATATTTTAAGCAAATAGCCAAGTGCACAATCATTTTAGAACACTTTTCTAGAATTTTCTAACATCCTTACTTGATTATTCAATTACTTTAAATGCTTAGTCAACATTATTGTTTCTTTGTACTACATCCACAGTAGAAAATAAATTATTTTATTGCCATTAGCAGATTTTAAAAAAATCACTGGAAAAGTAAATATACAATTACCTTCATTTTTAAAGCTGCGTACAATATTTGCAGAAGGCATTGCTGTTCGGTCATTGGCGAAGCGGTTGTAGAGCTCCAGCATGTACTCGGGGGGCTCTACTCGAGTGGCCCCTGGCTGCACAGGGTGGCCGGGACGTGTCAGGTTAAAAGTGCGCAGAAACTGTCCCTTCAGGGTCTCCAGCAAGCTCTGCATATCTACCTCACTGTCCTGCTCCAGAAGTGAAGGATCCAGAATCCCTCCATGTCCATCATCCAGCCCTGGAGCGGTGCGCAGCCTCTCGGGGGAGCCGATAGGGCTACTCTGTGCACAGAAGGGCCCCCAGAAGAGCAGGAAAAAGGACAATAAAACAGAGGTGCTGGATGAACACGTAATCCAAAAGTAATTCCTGCTAACACCCATGATGTGAGGCAAATGAGGTGTGTATCAGCTGTGGGTGCAGATTTCACAGGAGCGAAATCTAGATCTATAGATCCAGTGACAAATGCCTTTAGTTTGAAGTACTCAACCCTTTCTTCTGGACAGAAGGTCAGTGGTCACTTCAGTGCAGAATGTAGGAAAGTAATGCCGTCCTATGCTGATTCGGTTCTTATATGTAGCCGCAGACTGGTCACTGCATTAACGTGCCTCTATTCCTAACCTCTGAGCTTTTATTCTTCTTCTCACCTTTTGATGTCTGAAAAGTTTGGGCTAGAGGGTGGTTTCACTACGTGAAAGAGATGTCCCTCTGTGGCATCTCTTTTCAAATGTTTTTTTCCCTCTCTCTCTCACTCTCCATACTTTCTCTCTCTGTCCCTTATCTACAAACTAGGAAGCTCTGCGTTTTTAGTGTTCATGGTGTCCCTGTGTGTGTGTGTGTGTGTGTGTGTGTGTGTGTGTGTGTGTGTGTGTGTGTGTGTGTGTGTGTGTGTGTGTGTGTGTGTGTGTGCGCACCGCTATCTGCTTTCTTTTCCTTAATGAGGATTTTGTAAACATCGCTCTGATACGTGCAGAAGCCCCTTCCTTTGTTTGGGTGGGTGAGCCAGGGCAGATGTTGGGCCTAGTGTTTATTTGTTTTTCCTATGATTTCCTATGAGTGTCGGGACTTAAGTTCATTGACCATTTCTTTTTGACAAACGTCTGAAGAGTGCCTCCGTATCCTTGAAAAAGAGAGAGGATAAATATCTGCGGTGATGTAAATTGAAATGAAATGAGGTGTGAGAGGTTGCAGGATAGACTGAAAGCAGCCTTTTTTTGCCATTACAAAGCTGCTATCTGTGAATCTCTGTGTATCTCAGAGAGGTTTGTAAGCATCAATTGACCATTTGCAAAACCCGCCCAGCCTTAGTTACTGTTGCTATGCCCGACATACAGTGCCGCTCTCACACTACACACATGTTCTCACGCAGTGAGAAATACATCGCAGAGCAAAGAGGAAACTGACAACACACCGACAGAGAAGACCGAGCAGGTTACTTCTGATATGAAACAAGGTCTCAGGACCCTCAGCTTTTAAATTGTATCATTTTAAAAGAAATTCAAACGATTAATATTGTTTTGTGGCTCTTCAATGTGTCGTGACAGATCACTGTATTGCCTTAGTTCAAACAGGTGAACTGATCGTCTTTTCATATTTACTTAAAGCTCAAAATGAACATGAATAAACATCAGAAAGTGTTTAATTTCAACCATGGAACACACCATTTTTCAAGTTCAAGTCCACCGAAGTGAATCTGCTCTTCTGTCTGATTTGTAGTTAAAGTTAGAAGTGATACAGCTGCGGCTACTGGGTATGCATATTTACATATTTTCCGAGCCAACAGTATAACGTGAAACCTATAAAATGGTTTTGAAAAGTACATAGTGCCATAGTTTCATCACTTTAGAGCAGGGGTCGGCAAGTAAGTTTGGCATCGGACCCCAAAAAAATGTGCCACTAGATGGCGGGCCAGAACATAGTCAAAAGATAATTTAAGAAATTATGAAAAATGCAACTAGAATTGCCTGTGACAGTATGCTACAATGTATTTTGTAACTAGTAGTGAGCTGTTACTCTGTGCTACATCCTGTAGGACAGGGTCCCTCAATAGGCGGCCCGTGGGCCACATCCGGCCCGCGAGATACATTTTTTTGGCCCGTGCTAATTTCAAATAATGTGGCATGAAAATTCAAACGCAGCATCAGAAAGCGACATTAACTTACATTGTGTCTACACCAGACGCGAGCGGCGCGGTGCAACAAAATACAATAGAAATTATTCTAATCAGCGATGCTGTCTACACTGGATGCGGCGCAGCGTGAAAAATCCTAACAGTAAACTGCTGACTCATTCTATTTATGACGTACTGACACAAAGTTCACATTTGCAATGCTTTGTCGCGTCCAGTGTAGATACTAATGTGACAGCAAAAACATGGCAAGTGTGAAGTAAAGAAAAGTGGACACGGAGGTAAAATATCTATTGTTGCTTTCACTGTGACTATAATCTCACGCAAAATAATATTCAAACTCACATTAGACATTTTTAACATTGAATAAAGCACATAATCATTACCTGAGAATATCAATGTCTTATCTTGTATGTTGTTCCTAAAAACATTTCTAAAATAGAATTCCGTGTCACTTATTGTCACGTGTCACTGTGGTTAGGACAAACATTACATGGAAAATGTACTTTTAATTGCATCGCGTCACGTCTGTTTGGGACACCCTGTGTTACAGGTTGATCCCCAAAAAAATCTAAGTGTAAAAATATTAATGCTGACAGATCTAATAATTGAATCTGCAATTAGGGAAAGTGGAGAGAAGAGATCCAGTCTGGAGATGAGCGGGAACAGTTGATTTGCATGGTAGACATGGAGATCCAGATTTTTTTTTTCATTTGTTTTTAATATTCAACAGGCAAAGTTATTTTGTATCTAAATGCAAAAATATTCACAATTGTTTGAATAAAACGGACTGGGGGGGGGGTCTGAATATAGACCGTCTTGTGACTATTCTAACAAAAGCAACAATAATATAATAATTGTAATAATAAAAAAGAATATATATATATATATATATACACATTCACCGGCCACTTTATTAGGTAAACCTGTTCAATTGCTTGGTAACACAAATTGCTGATCAGTCAATCACATGACAGCAATTCAATGCATTTAGGCATCTAGATGTGGTGAAGACCGAGTTCAAACCGAGCATCAGAATGGGGAAGAAAGGGGATTTAAGTGACTTTGAACGTGGAATGGTTGTTGGTGCCAGACGGGCTGGTCTGAGTATTTCAAAAACTGCTGATCTACTGGGATTTTCACACACAACCATCTCTAGGGTTTACAGAGAATGGTCCGAAAAAGAGAAAATATCCAGTGAGCGGCAGTTGTGTGGACGAAAATGCCTTGTTGATGTCAGAGGTCAGAGGAGAATGGACAGACTGGTTAGAGATGATAGAAAGGCAACAGTAACTCTAATAACCACTCGTTACAACCAAGCTATGCAGAATACCATCTCTGAACGCACAACACGTCGAACCCTGGAGCTAATGGGCTACAGCAGCAACATGAAAGCATGGATCCATCCTGCCTTGTCTCAACGGTTCAGGCTGGTGGGTGGTGTAATGGTGTGGGGGATATTTTCTTGGCACACTTTGGGCTTCTTAGTACCAATTGAGCATCGTTTAAACGCCACAGCCTACCTGAGTATTGTTGCTGACCATGTCCATCCCTTTATGACTACAGTGTACCCATCTTCTGATGCTACTTCCAGCAGGATAATGCACCATGTCACAAAGCTCAAATCATCTCAGACTGGTTTCTTGAACATGACAATGAGTTCACTTTACTCAAATGGCCTCCACAGTCACCAGATCTCAATCCAATAGAGCACCTTTGGGATGTGGTGGAACGGGAGATTCGCATCATGGACGTGCAGCCGACAAATCTGCAGCAACTGCGTGATGCTATCATGTCAATATGGACCAAAATCTCTGAGGAATGTTTCCAACACCTTGTTGAATCTATGCCACGAAGAATTAAGGCAGTTCTGAAGGCAAAAGGGGGTCCAACCCGGTACTAGCAAGGTGTACCTAATAAAGTGGCCAGTGAGGGTATATATGTATGTGTATAGGTCAGTGGCCCTTGACTTGGTATTGTTGGCAGAATTCGGCCCTCTGCGAAAACTAATTGAGGAACCCTGCTGTAGGAGGGCAGTCATTAACAAAAAGCCACATTTTTCTGGCTCCGCCTTCACTCGCGGCTAAAGCATTTTAGTAAGTTTGAAATACCTACTCTTTGCCTATTTAAAAAATAAAATAAATAAAAACCAGTTTCAACGTGGCTTATTGAAACACTAGTGTTCAAACTTTTTTCCTACCACATGACAAGCCCAATGGTATAATTGCTGCTTTTTGCGGTGCAAATTGAGTTTGTGATGAAAATAGCAGTAGGCTACATTAATTGGTCAGTTATTTTACCTATGGATCGATGCATTTCTTACAGATGTCTGCTCATTTGAAATCGGATACAGATGAAGTAGCACTGTAAGATTACATTTGTTTGAATGCATTATTGAGATAGTGATTGCGTGTGAATAAGTGTTGTTGTACTTCATAAGTGTTGTAAATCATGCTTTCAGCTGAAAATATTCAGTAACCTATCTAGAAGGAACAAACAAATTCCTTGAGAACTATAACTTTTGTCCATTGCCGTCATCATCGTAGCCTTCACATTCTTTCTGATTTGGGTGATCCTTCTCTATTAAGCTAGCTAAATATGTTTAACATGTGAATTTTTGCTAAATATGCGGTTATATTACGGGCTGTTGGCATGAATTGTACTCATGATGGAGCGCTCTTGGAGCGAGTGAAAACTTCGATGCTCCGACTTTTAAAAAAAATCCGCTCCTCGCTCCAGTCATAATAACACACTCCACTCCGCGCTCCGCTCCCGTACTCTGATTGAGAGTAACTGTTGCTGTCATGACGGATCTATTTCAGAACCTGCTGATATCAAAATAATCTGGCTGCGGGCGCGGGCCAGATATTATTGCCGCCTGTTGCCGACCACTGCTTTAGAGTGTCGCAGTGACCGTCTTTTTGCAGTAAAGGACCTGTCATAGTTTAATGAGAGGGAAGATGACATGAAGCTACGCAAGGAGAGCTGCATTGAAAACAGATAAGCGCATATGTTCATATAAAGCTCCCATTTGGGGCGAGGTTCACAGGATTTTGTCCACAGAATGAGAAGAGCATACATTTTAACATTATTTTATTATTTAACACTCATGTATTTCTATGGAGACCGGCAGTAGCTGTCGGGCAAGATGGCGGATAGCAGCGGCGGCACATAATCTCTGCGTTCTGATTGGTCAGATCGCCTGTCAATCAAGCTCTTTGCGAATGGTCAATTGCAATGAAATGAGTACTTGAAAGTAAAATATTCCCTAATGGGAAACAAATAAGACGTTGCTCAAACTGTGGACAGATGACTGTGACTTTTTTTCCTAACACAAACAAAGCCTACTGAATTCCGTGCATGTCAGTATTTTGTTTGTTTGACTTCTGGAGCATCTTATCATCTGTAGGGTGTGCAGCAGTGTGCCTGCTGAAGAGCTTCTGCACTTACGGGCAAAAACAAACCGCTCATTCGGAAGTGGAGGGAAGCCCTTATCACCCATTCTGAGTGCCTGACACAGCTCTGCGGCCAACGGAAAACGTCTCCAGAGGCTCAAGATAAATACCCAACAGACGGACCTCATACACTGGTACATCCCCACTTTACAAAACTGTGTTGAGGTAATTACGAGAGGAATTCTTCAGTCAAGAAGAGTTTCTACTTCCAATGCTCACTCAAGATCAGTTTCATCCTATCTGATCCAAATCTGTCTTCCCTCTAAACTGGCAGAGGATCTAGAGCAGTGGTTCTCAAACAGTTTGACTCCAATGCTATCCAACAGCAATGGTATATATTTAAATGGACAATAAAATATTTATATAAAAATGTACATACATTTTAAAATGTTGTTAATTTACATGACTTCTGAAGGTCTAGAAATCACACTTTTAAAATTAGGTTTCATTCCTGGTTAAGAAGCACTGTTCTATAGATGTCCAGCCAAAGGGTTAAAAGAGCTTTTCATAACAAAAGAAGAAAATAAATATATAAATAATGATAATTAGAATTAAAATTAGTTCACTCATCCACATATTGTTTCAAATCTCTGCCTTTACTTTTCCGTGAAATGCAAAAGGAGAAATTTTGAAGCATGTACACACTAGGGGTGTGAAATAATGATTAAAAAAATTATATCTCTATATTTTCTGGAAATTTAGTAGGCAACGATGATTAGATGATATTTTGCTGAGTGTGTTATTGTGCTGGTACCTTGGTAGGTTTAGGACTGCCGTGAACAGCTTTGAAATTATTCATATTATGTGTGGTGGCTAGTTTGCAAGACTAACAGAAATTAACTTTTAAGTTTAAATAGATTTTTACCTTTAATGGGCATTTTTTCCTAACCTGATTAAATGTATGTATTATCATTTGTGTCAATTACTTAAATTGAATCAAATTCAAATACTAAGACAGTAAGACAATACTAATTAGGCTGTTACCAATCAAATGAAATCAGTATCAACAAAATGTGTGTTTGCAATGCAGAGGTGGCACAGAATCTGCATCTGAAGTGGCTTTTTCATTCGCATTTACACACGGTGTTTAATACAAGACAATCATGCACTTAACCTGCCGTTACAATTGCATAAATGTTTTGATGTTTTTTTTGTTATTGTTGAATACTAATATTTGAAATGATTTGGGGGGGGGGGTTAATATACTTTAAATATGAGCCTAAAATCGACAGTAGGTGGTGGCAGCTCACAAGCGAGTCGTTGAGTCATTCATTCATCTGATTCGTTCAAACGGCTAAATGATTCAGTCAGGAAACACCTTTGTGTGCTGCTCAGAGACGCAATACAGGCTTTGTTTGGAACTACTTTTGTTTTCGAAATAAAGCAAAAACATGTAAGTAACTTATTGTTTATAGAACTGTTCTTCAAATCAATATAACTTTGCAATCGTGCTGATATTTTGAGAAAATCGTCACTCTTCCTGTGATATTAGCTTCAAATTAAACACTGGGAGCCATATGATGTTTTTGGAGATTAATAATTGCCAACAACATCAAAAAATATCTCACCTTCCACTGCAGTTCTCAAATGTCATTCTTAATTTCATGTATTTTGCACTGTTCTGTTCGGATAAGAAACTCACGTCGTCGCTCACTTTTTACTGATGAACATTTGTTTAACGATGGCGTTTACCATTGACGGAAATTTCACACATTAACGATAGTTTATGTTTAAAATCAGATAACACTGACGATTCATTTGAGTCGGTCGTTTTCAATGAAATGGTCGAACTGATTAGGAAAAGGTTCGCGATTCAGGCTCCTACGATCCGCTCATGCATAGAATCATTCACGGCTAAGAAATCTAACTAGTTAATCACCTGTAGAAGCCTATTTTATATTTAATCATACAAAATAATACACAAGAAAATGCTTCCAAATTGAATGCTTTGGTGCTAATTTTCCAAGAGTTAAAAGAAAAAAACACATCAAGTTTGAAACTCTGTACCATTAGATTATAAAGAGCAGCAATTTTCAAAATGTATTTAATACTCCATAGGTAATTATTATTTAAGTTTATAAATGGGCATGCGAGTGAAATGTTGACCCGGTTACCAGTGGTGTCACATGCCATGCTCACGCTCACTCTCTTCCTCAAGATAATCTTCCTACGTAGGAGAAACACTTGATGACCGTGTTGTTTATCTTTGAAACTGTGGTGCTGCCATGAGCTCCATGTAAGTGTACAAGATAAACATCTGGAAAGGTCCACTGAAGAGCATCACAGAACAAACTGGAATCCACCAAATGAATGACTCACCTGACCATATATTCACATTATCAGCTTTGTGTTGATCTTGAGCAGCACATTGTCTGTATAATCCAGCCTGGTCGGAAATAGGAAATTCCTTCCCTAACATTTAATCAGCATTATGACAGCTGACAGACACAATGCTATCTGGTCTTCTTTTTCTTACGTAATCCCAGTGTTTTTACCCCTTCCCCTGGTCTCTTGTGTGAATTCTGATCTAAAAGCATTCTTCCCATTTCTCTCTCACACTCTGTCACATTTTATCTCATTCTGACTGCAACCAGACAACAGAAGTGAAGGTGCAGGAAAGAAAAGCCAGATAAAAACAGTTTATTTACTGAAAGTAATCCACGTTTTGTGTTTTTTGCCCTTTTCGCCAAATTGTTCACAGACTCTAATGGAGTCTAACACAGTCTAGTGATCACATAAACAATTACTAATTTAAACCTCTGCCACATTATATTTTATTTTAATTTATCATTAATAATTAAAGGTGGGCATGCCTTCTCCTTGTTGAAAAAAGGCTCTTTAAAACCAAATCTGACCAGCATTTTTGTAGTTACTTTTTGAAATCCATTAAAAAAATACTATAAAATTTCAACAAAAAGGCAATTAAATACTCTTTATAAATCTCTAAACCCTTTAGTCCAATACTGCATCACTTCAAAATTCACATTATGTCTTGTAAGTAGATCAAATCTGTCATTTCTGTACATAGGTGTCATATACTGTATCGGACAAATCCTGAGACATAACCACTAGTCTTACTCTGAAGACATTATTCAGAGCAGTTCATGATCCGTTCCTTCAAACCCGATGGAGTTGTCCAGCTTGCTGTGTCAGGACTTACAGTAGTTTGAACTTTGTTCGTTTGACTGTGTCAATGTGGCGGTCCAGCAGTCGGTCTGTTGAGGAACTCCTGAATCTCTCGCTTCAGCTGCTCATTGCGCACGAGTGCTTCATCCCTGCTGCGCTCTGCATTGCGTAGTAAGATCTCTATTGTAGCTTTGCAGCGTTGCTCTGCTTCTAGTGCTTCCTGCAGCTCTGCCACTGTTGCACTCAGCTCTTTGTTCTTCTGCCGGAGACTGAAGGGACAAACACACACATTTATATATATTTGAGGTCAGTAAGATTGAGCAAAACTAAAGGTATTTCTGAAGGATCATGTGACAGTGAAGATTGGAGTAATGCCTGCTGAAAATTCAGCTTTGCATCACATAATTTAATTACAACTTAAATTATATTAAAATAGAAAACAATTATTTTAAACTGTAACAATATTTCACAAAATGACTGTTTTTACTGTATTTTCATAAAAAGAATGCAGCCTTGGCGAGCATATGTTTTAAATTTTAATCAATACATTTTATTTCTTGAAAAAAGTCAACAAAATCAAAGATCCCAGAGTGTTCTGAGTTGTTGCTAGATAGTTTCTAGAGTTTTCTATGTGACTGCTAATTGTTGGTTACTTAATTTGCCACATATAAAGAGCTCACCCCCAAGACTCATTCTGGTCCCTAAATATGGCCCGGATCCCTCCTTCAATGTAACTATGAGCCCATTTTATTGTCTGGCATGCAGCGTTTATGTCTAAAGGATGTTTGTTCAAATCCCTGACCCTTCACAAACCACAATGAACACTGGCACACGTTTATTTAACTGTACCTGTTGATGATGTTTGTTGAGTCTGTGTTTTCTGCTTGTGCTGCATTGCTTTTCTGTAGAGCAGGTGCTGTAGGTTCTGCTGTCTTCTCTCTGCTCACAGCTGGCGCAGTCACATCTTTGCTCGGCCGAGGTTTGGGAACGGGTGTTGTGTTCTGTGCCTGTGTTTTTACAGCATCTGTCTGTTTGTCCACGACATCACTATCTGTCTTATGCAAGCCTGTGTCCTCTGTGTCCTTCTGTCCTTCTACTTTTTCCTTTTCACTTTTCTGCCCTCCAGAAAATAGTGTCACTTTCTGCAGGTCAAGTAACTTAAAGATGTCCTCTGAGAATGTTTTCTCTTCGTTCTCGTTAAAGCTCTCCTGGAACCTGCTCCAGCGTTCCCAAGAAGGCTCGCGGTCTTTTCCCGCTGGCGGACAGCCTAAGCTGGGTAGAGTTTGCGTCCTTTTTCTGGGGCTGTCGGGCCACGTGTCGGTTGCAGATGACAATGGAGAGGAAGGAGAAAGAGGTGTGCCTTCTGATCCCGTCTCCGATGACCACAGGTCCTTCCTCTCTTCCTCAGGTGTGTCCATTTCCTCTTCCTCAGGAGATTCAGACAGGGAGGACACCTCACACTTAGAGAGAAGAGTGATGCGATCAGTTAAGAGATAAAGGTGTGAAAGACCCGCAGTGACAACTTCAAAAAACCTTGTCAAACAGCAGGTGTGTTCATCAAATATGACTATTCTTAATGGATAGACAAACAAATTACATTACAAATATGCCATCTAATTGCTTAAATTCTCTGAAGAAAATTTACAAATAATTTTCTAGCTGAATATTTCAAAACTGATCAAATATTTAACAATATTGAAATTCACTGACACTGCAAAAAATAAGACCAAATTTATATCTACATTTTTTATACACGACCACTTCAATACTTTTATTCAGCAAAGATGCATCAAATTGTGACAGTTTGTGATTTTTGTAAAAAAAATATATTTTTCAAATAATTAAATAAATGATATTAAAACAGAAAAGAGTTAATATTATACTATTTTACAGTATCACAGCATTACTGTATTTTTCAACAAATAAATGCAGCCTTGGCGAAGAAAGACTTTTTTCAAAAACATAAAAAAATATGACCAACCCCAAATTATTGACCGGTATATATTTCAAATGTTGCATGACTCAGTAGGATGTTATTGTTTAAGAATTCTCCAGGCCTATAAATCACCATTTTAAAACAGTCTGATATTTGCAAGTTCTCCATGAATGTGCTTCTGAAAACTGCTGCTATTTTACGTGATGAGTACCTCTGCAGACTCCCAGCCTACAAAACTGCGAGGGTTACTGTTCTTCTTGCTTTTGTTTTTCTTGCTCGGAAGAGGAGATGGCAGCATGTCTTTAGAGCGTGGGAAAAGCAGCTCATGGTGTCTGATCATCACCGTCATTACCTTCTGTATCATGGGTGTTCCTGTATGTATGAGGTGAGAAAAGAGATCATCAATACAAGGTGTTAACCATACACCATACTTGAAATCTCATTCTTACTCATTGCAGTTCAGGTTAAATGTCCCATAAACAACCAATGATTTGTTTTTCTGTTTGCTTTTAAAACAGGAAGTTGTGAGAGTGATGTGTCAAAGGAGTTTTTAAAATATTGCCAATAGCCTTTCGTTTAATCATATCTCCCAACTTTTCAACTACTGGAATGGAATAGCATAGCATGAAATGTAGTGCAGAAAAAGTAGTATGCTAGCATGCCATTATATGCTTCTTGCATTTATTTATTTTCTTACTAAAGTTACAAAAGTGATTTAGTCTAGCAGTGAGAGATTTTCTCTTTTGTTGTTAGACTAACAGAAAACAGGAATATTAGACTGCTGTCACTTTAAGAGCTGCCCAGTTTTCTTTTTCAGCTGTTTGCTTTCACTTAAGGCCTACTGTGTTTACAAGGATGCTTGCAAAGACAGGCATTTTGACATATAAAAAGTGTGTATTTAAGCATTCAAGGCCTATAAAGCAGCAAAAACAACTCCGTTCAGTACTCCTGCGCTCTATGAGCACCAACTTCACGTGCGCGTGCCTCTCTGACAGCACTCAGACAGCGTGCGCACATATAGTGAAATGATTCCTCTTTTGCTGCTGATTGCATTTCAACGGCTTAAAATATCTTTTTAGACCGCAATGCTTAAAAACACGTGCCAACGATAGTTTTTCATGACCACGTAGCACAGCAAGGTCATGTGAGCGTGTAGCCGTGATAGAGACGATAATCCAAAATATCTACCAGTTCACAAATTTCTACCGCTTAATTGTGTCTACCAGTATATCGCCCACCCATAACATGGACTAAAAGGTACACCAATATTCATGGGATATTTTAAAAACAATACAGTGGGGAAAAATTATTTGATCCCCTGCTGATTTTGTATGTTTGCCCACTGACAAAGAAATTATCAGTCTATAATTTTAATGGTAGGTTTATTTGAACAGTGAGAGACAACAACAAAAATCCAGAAAAACGCATTTAAAAAAATATATAAATTGATTTGCATTTTAATGAGTCAAATAAGTATTTGATCCCCTATCAATCAGCAAGATTTCTGGCTCCCAGGTGTCTTTTATACAGGCAAGGAGCTGAGATCAGGAGCACTCTCTTAAAGGGGGTGCTCCTAATCTCAGTTTGTTACCTGTATAAAAGACACCTGTCCACAGAAGCAATCAATCAATCAGATTCCAAACTCTCCACCATGGCCAAGACCAAAGAGCTGTCCAAGGAAACAATTGGTAACACACTACGCCGTGAAGGACTGAAATCCTGCAGTGCCCGCAAGGTCCCCCTGCTCAAGAAAGCACATGTACAGGCCCGTCTGAAGTTTGTCAATGATTTAGAGGAGAACTGGGTCAAAGTCTTGTGGTCAGATGAGACCATGTAATCTTTGGCATCAACTCAACTTGCTGTGTTTGGAGAAGGAGGAATGCTGCCTATGACCCCAAGAACACCATCCCCACCGTCAAACATGGAGGTGGAAACATTATGCTTTGGGTGTGTTTTTCTGCTAAGGGGACAGGACAACTGCACCGCATCAAAGGGACGATGGACCATCAGGGACAGGGCATTGAAGCCAACAAGGGTATTGAAAATGGGTCGTGGATCAGTATCCCAGCATGACAATGACCCAAAACACACGGCCAAGGCAACAAAAGAGTGGCTCAAGAAGAAGCACATTAAGGTCCTGGAGTGGCCTAGCCAGTCTCCAGACCTTAATCCCATAGAAAATCTGTGGAGAGTTTAAGGTTCGAGTTGCCAAACATCAGCCTCGAAACCTTAATGAATTGGAGAGGATCTGCAAAGAGGAATGGGACAAAATCCCTCCTGAGATGTGTGCAAACCTGGTGGCCAACTACAAGAAACGTCTGACCTCTGTGGTTTTGCCACCAAGTACTAAGTCATGTTTTGTGAAGGGGTCAAATACTTATTTGACTCATTAAAAAGCAAATAAATTCATAACTTTTTTTTAATTTGTTTTCTTGATTCTTTTGTTGTTATTCTGTATCTCACTGTTCAAATAAACCTTCCATTAAAATGATAGACTGATAATTTCTTTGTCAGTGGGCAAACATACAAACATGTCAAATTTTTTTTGCCACTGTAAATGACATAGACAATGTTTTATCCATCTTAGGATGATTACTGACCCCTCATCATACTGATGGCGTCCTCCACTTGTGGCTTGAACAGGTTCACTCCCATCACCGTGGCCAGATTCTCAACGCTCATTTTATTCACCTTCGAGTTTTGTTGGACCTCAAAAAGAAATCTGAAATAACAAATATGTATATACAAATGCCACAGCTTGTTTTTGTTCCTATCAGTGTCTGATCCGTTTTGACTCTTACAGAGACTCGTACCTGCAGATGTAACTCAGGAGGTTATTGTTCACTTTTGGCAGAAGGCTGATTTGTTCCTCCAGCTTTTCTTTGCCCTGGGATTGATCAGATTGCAGTTATTTAAAGAATCAGTGCTCATCTGACATACTGTTTTTGTGAATGTGTTTCTCACAGCTGCAGTGGCGGCATCCAGCATCAGAGTGCTGTCAAGGAAGTCCTGATATTGAGTCCAGGGCACAACGGGTTCAGGAAGCTCTCTGAGGTACAACTTAAGTAAGGACCCCACCGTGTGGACATCAGTGTCACTGCAGGCAGGAGGTATGAACAAATTAAGTATAAATTTGACATGCAGTCATTACAGTCGAATAATCGTCTTTGCAGTCAGAAAGAATGAAGATGAAAAGCAAAAACAGTTGATTTGTTAAATGGATATGTGTGTGTGTTCAATGGCAAGATCTCTGTTAGTCAGGACAGGATGTGGCTCAGCCGCAGATCATCGTGTGTGCCAGGTTCCTCTGAAATAGTGTGCTTTTGTATCTCTCTGTCTCTATCTCTCATGCTTTTGCACGTCCTCTCTCTCTCTCTCTCACACACACATCTAGTTGATACATTCTGGGTCAAACTCTTTACCTATTCTACTTCCTCACAAAAGCAGTGAAGACTTTAGCATCACCATAAATGGTCATGCCGAGTGTGGTTATCCACATAAAAGCCCCATTCGCATGCAAACTTTAAAGAACATTGAAGTCTGGAAACCAATGGTCACAAAATCAGTCAGTTAGTTAGTTTCTTTTCTTATATAGAACAATTCTACTACTTCAAGAGCAGCCCAAAGTGCAATGCATTCAAGAAAACCAAACAAAGACAATAACAAACACAACATCTTAAAAATCAGGTTAAAAAAAATCATAAAATGTAATCTTTTAGTGGATTACAGTTATTTCTTAACTTTTGGACATTTATTTCATTATTTAATTTCACATAATGCTTCTCTTCACCAAACACAGAAGTAAGGAGTAACCTGAAGTTGTAACAAACAAATTAAATAAATTAAAATAAGTCATTATTTAACATTGATCTTCAACCATCATCGGAATAAGTTATTATTTTAAAATACAAAACAGTTGTTTTATTGCAATAATATTTCACAATATTTGTTTTTACTATATTTTGTACTGTACTGTAATATCATGGTATTCCTTGAAGTACCTTGTAAAGGCCATGGTACATGACTGTAGTATGTATTCAGTACCATTACATGCCATTACCGGACTAAACAATCAACCATATGATAGCATTCAGATTTAGACGTGTGAAACTGTACCTGGGGAACGAGGGTCTCTCTCCGGCGTCAAAGGCCTCTCTGAACTGCTTGACCTGGTTGTCCTGTCCTGGCAGGCGAAAGATGCCCTCCTCATTCAGACCGTGCTCTTTGATGAATTCAGCACACTTCTCCACCAGGATGGGCACCAGACGTGGCCCAAATTTCTTCTCATACACCATAATGTCTGAAAGGCTCTTTCCAAACACTTTGAGGAGAGAAACATAATTTTATTGAATAGCAGTGGTAGTCTATGGATTCATACCATTATTAATAGGACACCCTTTGTACATTAGAGTGTCTTACAACACAGCAAAGTTATAGTAAACAAGAGGCTATTTAAATTGATCATAAATGATGAGTCTCTCTGAAACAACCTAAATACCATCAAGGTTAAAGGGTTTCATCCGAGATGCCAATTCTAACCACTAGTCTACTCCACCATACACTTTAAGAAATGTCTGAAAACAAAAATAATGCATTTTCTGTATTGATTTTACACAGGTGTTTTAGCCACCTGTTTTAGTCATTTTAAATCATGCATTACATTGTGTTGTGTTTTAGGGAAATATTAGGAAATGTGCGTAAACAATTTCCTGGCTGAAAACTACCAGTACTTTTCCGTTTTGTTCTTACAGTATGAGAGAGAATGGTCCTTATAAGAACCTCCTCAATCTATAACAAACTTTATAATATAAATGTATAATATGATGAATGATAGATACCTCCATTAGACCGTGATCCGATGGCTTTGCGAATGGAGCGCACCCACTCTTCCATCTCGCTCTGACTGCTTGCCATGAGAACATAGGCTTCCCGTTCTCGATCTGAACTGCCACCTGCTGCATCAGGGACACAGCGACTGTATGATCTTACCCTCCAACATATACAGTAGTAGCAATGAGATCTTATACACCGTGAACAACTTGCATAGATAGCCAGCCTGTGTTACTCTTAGTGCGAGAGAAGTATTAATAAAAAGACTCACCTGGGATAATCTCAAACAGGAATTTATAATCTGCATTTGATGGCAGCTCATTAACTTTGCATGAGAATAAAGGGATGGTTCCCTGAGATCAGAATGAGACAAGAGGGTATAGTTACAGTCTGAGTGATGGTAAATAACTTAGTAAATGACCAAATAAAATATCAGAAAAAAATATCAGAGAAAAAAAATCATAAATATAAATAAAAGCAAATATCACTTGCAGGTTATCAGTTTGAAAACATTTACATGACATTCAGACAGAAAAGTCTGAGACCACACTGAAAATCTAGAATTCAAGATATACATTAAACCTAGATTTTGAAAAAAAAATATATAAATAAATATTATGATGTAAAAGTAAGAGGAAATATTTAAGATTCTGGATTAACATGATTAACACATTACTAAATAAAAATAAAAAATATTGAAAGATTTCAAGTTTAATTTTAGTTATTTGACTGATAGGACTGGCATTGCGTAAAAATACAGAAAAAAAAAAAAGATTATTAAAAATAATACCACGGGTACTGTTTGTATTACTCATGCGTGCTTGTCTCCTACCTGGACCGCGCTCTCTCGGTCATCTTTATGGTATGTTAAGACGTTTCCTCTCAGCACAAAGAAGCGCAGCTGCCAGTTCTTTACGATGGATCTCTGCTTCTTCAGCCAGCCTGTTTTCAGAGGTGTCTCCATGGATCTCTTAAAACCAGTGTGAGTGGATCCAGGGCTCCCTTCCGCTGGTATAACACTCTTGGAGCGAGCTGAGGTGGAAACCGATAAAAAGCAGGCAGAGTATAAGACAAACACGCAGAGGAGTCCGAGACTTGCTAAAAGTGAAATGGAATTCTATTTTAATATCATGAGACCGTCATGCACATGTGTGGTGATGGCAGTGGCTAACTCTCTGAACCCGGCAGCTTCCTGCTTGACAAATATTTGCAGACTGGCTGTGATTGTCCTGATTCTGAAGAAAAAGCCCTGCTGTGACTTTAGGCCAGTTCTGACAGAAACAATACCACGCACGCAAGCAAAAACAGCTTTCGATGTTACTGTGTAATGGATTGTTCGCTAGGTCAGAAGGGTATTATTGGATCTTGAATCTTTCCCACATGAGTTTGAGAACTGAAACATTAAAGAGGAACGTTTAATTGTTCAGAGATTGCTCTTTTGTACCTTGAGAGATCTAATGAAGTTCTCAGTTACGTTTTATTCAAGAATCATGATTTCAGATGATTATGAATAGAAATAAAAATTACACAACTTACAATAGGTGCACAGAGCTTTAAGATTTATGTGGATTTTAAATTTTGTATATATTTACGAAGTTGTGACAATAATTTTTTGCTTTGTCAATATGGTGTATGGAGAGTAGATTGATGTGGGGGGAAAGTAATTTAAAGCAGTTTAACATAAGGCAGCAACATAACAAAACGTGAAACAAAATCCATATTTTAGGCACCTATAATTTAAACCTGGAACTAAAATAAAAAAGTAAGATTCTGGATAAAATGATCCTTAGGTTTTATACAAACTTGAGCTTTTATACAAAGCTGAAGTCACATGCTGTCAAAGCAAAAAAAAAAAAAAAAAAAACCAAACTTTTATAACAAATTATGATTTTTCAATTCAATTTGTCATTCAGGTGGTTTATCGTTGACTAATACTAGTTTTAGTTTAGTAATCTGACTGAGAATACTTTATAAAATAAAAAGATATAGACAGAAAAAGAGAAAAGAATACTTAAAAAATACATTAATAAAATTATAATAATATATATTAATATATGTTAATTATATTTTATACCATGAGTGTTCTCAGTTCATCTAACATTTTTTAAGGAAAAATACAAATTACATAAGTTGATGTCATAATTGTACAGATATTTAATATTTATGTGGATATTTAGCTTAGGTGGTTTGCTGGTTTTAGCAGGTCTCCTAGTCTGGTCAAACTGGTCTGTTGGCTGGTTTTGGGCACTGGTCAGGGTCGGAGACTAGACATTTTTTTTGTCAGTGGTAGAATATTAGAATATAATATTGATATTAATATTTAGTTAATTTTGAGTTAATATTGAAATATATGACTTTGATTGCAAGTGTCTTGGTAAATTTGAGAATAGCATTAAAAAATAAAATTGTTCTCACTTTCTCTCAAAAAGTCTCAATTTCGCTGAAATATTTGTGCTCCATTTGAGCCTATTGGTGTCTGGGAGAGAGAACTAAGATACTAAAGAGATCTCATTTGTGATTTAGCTTTCTGGCGGGATAGCCCATAGCAAAGGGGGGGGGGGGGTAGAGACCCCTGTGATTGAGAGATAAGAAAAACTGAGATGTTCAGAGTGGCAGAAAATAAGAAAATGATATAAGCACCCCAGTTGGCGTTCATCATAGTGAAAAGCTAGTGAAGCCACAAAACACTTGACTTCATGGCATCTCTTTGATAAGAAAGCATCTACAATAAATACATCTCTAGACAGCAACCAATCAGCCATTATTTAATTGACAAGAGATGGTGATTCGAGCAGTTGGAGCTTTTGTAGTCAAATTCGCTAAAACGCATTGAGATCAGAGGAAAGGGCAGAAGAGAGAGAACTAAGATAAACAGGAAGTTACAAGCTCATCAGCCACAGGAAGTAGCGTTTTTGAAAGACCCCCACCTAATGTCAGTCTCTTTGGCCTATTTTAAGAAGATCTTCCCTGCTGGAGAGCACGGACCCCTGTTTTCTCTCCTGGACCACAGGCCTCACCCATTTCTATGACACACGCTGGGATCAGGGGAAGGGAAGAGAGCCGCTTCAAACTCCCCATGAATTACCAACGAGATCAGAGCAGAGTGCAAGAAGCTGTTTGCGTCAGGCTGAACTTTGAGACATTAGTAAAAGGGACTGATGATCATTCACGCTCAGCAGAACAGCTCTAGATGCTAAAATGGGCATCATTTTTGTTTAATGCTATGTGACCGTAACTAAAGAAAACGTTGAATTAAAACACAAGTTCTTAATTATGATTAATCAGTTTGCGCTATTCAAAAGGAAAAAAAATGTCTGAGTAATATTTAATTAAAATAAATTTTACAATAGCTTTTATTTTCATCATTACCCACCTGCCTATTTCTTCCCACAATCCTATTCCTGGTTAAAAAGTCAAATCCTGCCTTACTTTGCACACCCTGTTTCACTTAGATCATAAATCAAATGGGTTGCAAATAGTTATGCTCAACATTAACATTCTGGCTGATAGGAAAAGTAGATTTTTTATGTTATGGCTGGTAACTGATAAATGGCTGATATCACATTTCTAAATAGTTGTTCAAATCTAAATATTTTAAATGAATAAACAATATGGTTAAAGTTGGCTAAAATGGTTAACAATAAAACAGTAATAACTTGAATCACAACATTAGAAAATATAGATATTTTGAGACTTATAATTTGTTTTTGTATTATTAAATTATTGATATTTTTATAAATTCAAAGTGAGTTTTAGATTATTGCAAAAGTAACTTCAAATGTAAAAATAGGGGAAATGAACATGCACAATTGAATAAGCAGCACTGACTGATATAGATCAACAAATTCAAAACTAAAAAATAATTCCAATATATAAAAAAATTAGGCTGTACTATAATATGCTTTGAATAAAGAATGTTTGCTACATATCAAATAATTACTTTAAGCAAGCATTAAACGATGGCAAAAGTAATGAATATGTAAAAACGGGAAATAAGCATTCACAATTAAATATCCAACATTGGCTGATATAGATCCAATATTAATCGATATGAGGGGAAAACAACATATAACTGATATGGTACCAATTCTGTGCATCCCTAGTTATGGACTTTAAAAAATGAGGCTGTACTATAAGATGCTTTGAACAAATAAGTGACAGCTAAACATCAAGTAACAATACACTTTATATAATTAGAGCAACGTAATGCCATCAGAAAATGATCAGACTATGAGAAACACTTGCTCTCTTAACCTATGATACTGCTGAGAGAACCTTAACCAAATACCTTGTAACACGCTGCACAGTAGAGAACTATATGCTGACATTTTGAGCAGAGAAAGATGTTTCTCAGTTTCGCAGTGCCTTCCTGCCTGCAGCATGTGAAGATTACACACAGAGGAAATCACTAACGCTTGCATCTGAAACGCCACGACCATAAACCTGTCTCTCGTTATACCTGATTGCTCCATAAATCTGCTGGAAGTCATACTTTAACTCTTAACAAGAGTTTTTAAACAGCCTGGAGATTAATGAGCACATTTAGTCAAATGAGAAAGGAAGTACTACAAATAATCTTGCCACAATGACTGCAACACATCAAAAGTTGTGACAGGCAACAACCAGAATTACAAGGAAAGCGTAGCTCAAGTGAATTATATAGCCTCAGGGTGAATTCTCCACTTTTGTCTGTCATTTACAGATACTAAATTAGACTAAACACATATGCACCATCACTGCCCAGTCAATTACATTTCCTATAACATAAAAGTCACACATTACATGCGTCAGTATAGACAAAACATCTAGTTCCTAGTGACAGGAGGCTGTTGTCAATGAATACAAAGAATCCCACATAAATCTACCCACCTGGCCAAGTGGAAAATCCTAAAACACGGGAAAGACTTTGACCTTTGACCACACACAGTGACACTCACCTATCTTGGCAGTTTCAGCTCTGAAGGTGCTGAAGTCCCAGGTGCGAGGTAGTCTCAGAGACATTTCTTCAAAATCGGAACCAAAAGGTTACGCACACACACTCACACACATTCTCTCGCTCACACACACACTCATACACAAACAATCACAAAACACAGTCAACTCTACGAGTACATTCTTTCCAGTCAGCCCCTCTTGTTCTCTTTACTTCCTGCTTCCTCTGCTGGTCTGATTCTTCTTCTTTTACACTACTAAACACGTTCAATCTTGCCCTTCGGCTCGCCTGCAGTGTTTGTGTGAAGAAACCAAGTTATTTTGAAGTTTCTACATGCAGCATGCGTGTGTGTAGAGAAGCAGCAGAGCAATCTTCATGAGCTGAGGAAGTGAGTGGCAAAGTCAAGACAGCCACAGAAAAACTAAGAGGTGACGAATTTCTACACAGGCAAACATGCAGACTACAGTTGTGCAGGATGTACCACAGCCACTTTCTTCTCAGACATTTGGCATCGTTTTCTTGGAGTGAATGACCATGGTTTCTTTGAATTTAAGACCATGGTGTTTTCCCATCTAAAATAGACACAAAACTGATTCTGTCATCATAAAAATCTGCATCTGACATGAAAAGGAAGTTCAAACAGCAAGGAGGAAGAGATCAAATTTGGATGTACTTATATGTACTGAGCTTTCCTCTTTATTAACATTTACAAATGAGCAAATCACTGTACACAAAGCTGCAGGGAAAGCACATTTATCTGCTTTATCAAAAATTACAAAACATAATGCAAA
The DNA here is from genome assembly GCA_027422405.1 of Ptychobarbus kaznakovi. NCBI lineage: Eukaryota > Metazoa > Chordata > Actinopteri > Cypriniformes > Cyprinidae > Ptychobarbus > Ptychobarbus kaznakovi. The sequence continues at coordinate 33,700,619 of CM049797.1, forward strand.
AGAAATACAGACCATAATACTTCGACAAATAACAACAAAAACACATTGAGCGGTTGTTGTTCACTTGTTCAACATGAGTTTTTTTCTTCTCAGTGGCGAACCACAAGAGCTTAACACGTTTGAGTGGGTTTAACGTCTGTTTTGACTTAAATTGTCATGAATAAATAGCCAGAAATATGGATAACGTATCGTGCCAGTGTTTACGAAAAACAGAAGGCATCACATTAAAAACCGTCCAAACATTGTAATGAACAATATGTTAGTCTCTGTGCACTAGCACTTGTTAATCACACAAACACGCGCACGCGGGGGAAAGACCCCGATGGTTTGGTGCCCTCTAGTGGCTATGAATGGCACGCGCAAGAGTCTGAAGATCTGGAAAGTATTTACTTGTTTAACCTGTAACATACTATTACAGAAATTTGAGCATGCATTTAAGACTTTGATAAATGTGTCTCTTTATAAATGTCTATGTCACCGCACTCAAACGCATGTCTCTGCCCGCTCTCCTGACATCAGTGGTTGGCCAGCAACATGACGGGGTTGTAACCACTGTTGAAAAAAACAGCATATGCTGGTTAGGTATGATCTGAAGGATGACTGCTAGTTTAAGCTGGTCCTAATTAACTAATTCCTGCTCATGACCAGCTCAAACCAGCAGCCATGCTTCAAAACACACCTAACCAGCATATGCTGTTTTTCAACAGGGACTCTCTCTCTCTGTTGATTATAAAACATTGCTATTGCTCTGTTCACGTCTGGAGTTTGTACAGTACGCTAATGTTTCAGTACAGGGGCCTATATATACACAGAGCACAGACGGCTTAGAGGACCCTTCAACTACAGTAAGAATAAGAATAGAATTATCTCTACGTCAAACATACAGTATATATTCTTAGATTCTAATATAATGTAATTCTCTCTATAAAATCAGGACATTGAACTGAATTAATAATAAGGTACAATAACACGAAACCATAATGAATTAAATATCTTATAAAATGTCTGCACCACTTAACACAGATGAAGATGGTATTTTGTTTACTGGATTGAAAAAAATAATTAAAAACATTCATTGATGGTGGATGGTGAAGATATGGAGGGACAAATATTACATGCAGATTTATGGTCATAATTCTTCACGACGTGTTTATTATTGTTTCGTCACTGCTCCGTGCTCAACTTAAGCTATTATGGCTTGAGCTGTCCAACAAAATCATGTAAATAAACAAAAACACGGGGGGAATACACATAACTCTGGTAATAAACTACCTATTTATCTTTCGAGACCTGCTAAATAAGATTTAAAAATGTGACATTTTTACATAAAGCCCAACAGATGTCTTGTTGATACACACCGGTCTGAAAGCATGTGCTCGTGGATCTTTATTGTTGAATGGCAGTGGACTGTACGCCTGAGCCGGTTACATCCTCATACAGCTTACTGTATAACACTACTCATTTAAAGCTGCTCGATGACACCATTAAGGTTTCCTTTTCTTAAAATAAATATTGTGTATGGCACAGGTGTTCATGACGACACATATTAGAGGGGAACAAAACACACTGTAGTTCTGACCCTCTTTTGGTTGAATTTACACAGCAGACGATGGTAAAAACAAAACGATGAAATAGAATTATAAAACGAGACATACAGTGAAAATGGTACAAAACTGAATGAATTCAAAACCAAAGCAGTCGGTGAGATTTTATGGCCCAGTCTGATCCTTACTGTTTAGCATGTAACAGTCCTCACACACTCACACACACACACACACACACACACACACACACACAGCTTGACTAAGATTGGCTTGTAACTGCTCAGTGACAATAAAACATTAAAATAAAACTAGAAATGGTAAAATTATGATTTAGACCACAAACAGTAATTCTTAAACATTCAGCGCAAAATGTTTCTCAACTTCTCCAAATAGTCTATTTCAGTGCAGAGTATCAACTAATTATCATTAACTGTCAACAACGTAATTCTAATTAAAGTTACTTCCTATTTGTTTGGCTTCCAGGGACCGTTTCTTTGTAACAAACACGACAGCCACACAATTCGAGTCTGATGTGGCCTAAACATCCTCTCAAACACTAAATATTGTCATCTGATCCGTCCATACCTTCAGGAAGTACAGTATACATACGGTCTCACAGCTGAACTGTAACAGTCACCACCAACTGGGCTGAAACACATTTGATATCAATGACCACAATTCTCTTAAATATAACATTACAAAAACACCAAAACCCAAGACCGTGGAAACAAATATGAATTACGGCACTCTGTAGTGAGAAAAATACAATCTTTTTTGAGACTATGATGGCGTATGGAAACATCTGTTAGCAAAAAAAATAAACAAAGACTAGGCTGAGGTTGAAATGACAGTGTGATGAGCAGTGCATTAAAACATAATAAACACTATAAAATATTCAGACGATCTATAGGTACAGAACATTTGCACACAAGTGGAATTGTACAGCTCAACTCACAAAGAACTGTAACAACAACGTCATCTTAATATATATAATATTCTTTTGTGGTGCAAGAGATAAACATAAAACATTCACAAAAAAATAAAATAGGTGAAAACACTGATTTGTACACACACACTTTCTCGCAAAAAAATGGAATGACCGAAGGTTGTGGTGCAGTTTTCCGTTGTTTCCCTTCTTGTGTTCCTCATCTCATCTCCCGCTTCCATACATGCCTGGATCTGCCTCCGCTGCACTCCCTCTATCCACAGCGCACTCCGGCGGGGTGTCGGATAAGCTAGGCTGCTACTTCCAGGGCAGGGAGCAGGCCTTTCTCGGTCAGATGAGCCTTGAGCGAGTTAAAGATGTGGAGCTGTTGGTCTAATCTCAAAGCAAGAAGCTGCTGGATGACTTTAGAGGGGTTTGGCCCTCTAAACGAGAGGAAAAATCAAAGCACAATGTTTTTATGCTCTAGACACACTCGCACGATTCATATTACTTGGATTATAATAGTCTTTGACAATAACAAAAAGAACCTAACAAGGCACTAGGTTGATAGAACAGTAACAATTCAAACAATAAAATACGTATGGGACAATCTACAGTCATTCTTACAAAATAAACCACAACATGGTAGATCAAACTATACCAAGTAAATCAATTTTAAACATTTAAATAAACATTATATTACATAAAATACACAAACAAAAATGGACACTTGTGGAATGCTGATATAATGATAATGACTATAGACTAAGTTGCCTTTGACATTAATCAATTATATAATGTTATATAAGAGAAGTCCAGAATGTTTGGACTGTTTCATTTCAGTGCATAATGAGTACTAATATTAGTTACAAATTAAAAATCATATGCATTCAACTCATACAAAGACATGGTTCATGTATTGTATACACTACCCTTCAAAGGTTTAGGGTCAGCAGGATGCATTAAATTGATTAAATAAATAAACATTGTAACAAAAAAACTAACAACTAAATATTAAAATAAATGCTATTCTTTTGAACTTTCTATTCATTGAAGAATAAAATAAAAAAAAGTATCAGTTTCCACAAAGCATATGCTGCACAGCACAACTGTTTTCAACGTTTCTTGAGCACAATTTCTGAAGGATCATGATCTGACTAAACACTGGAGTGATGATGCTGAAAATTCAGCTGTCATCACAGTAATAAAATACAGATTAACATTTTGAGCAAATGAATGCAGCTTTGCTAAGCATGAGATACTTTTAATTAATATATATGTATAACCAACCTCAAACTGTTGAATGGCAATGCATGTTACAACTCAGAAGTCAATAACTACCAGAAATCCATTAATGACAGTCTTACCTGATAAAGCTGGCGATGTAAACATTTACAAATGTGGCCATGAGGTACTGACAGTCGAAGCGATCCATGATTCCTCCATGACCTGGAATGGTGTTTGCAAAGTCCTGCAGTGATGGACATCAGAGAGACAGTATGAGCAGAGCGTAAAGCACAGGACAGGAAACGCTCTTCATGTGCTACATCTAAATCTGTCTTTTACTGCATAGACCGACAACTTAAGCTGCCTTGTGGTGAAGAATGCAGTAGGTAATAGTGAAACCAAGACTGAAGCATTTTTCTTTTCAGATCTGTATGATCTGTGGGTGCTCAAATTACAAGTCCTGTCATTTTACATTATTGACACAATTTGCCTATTTTGATATTGTGCAGTGCTTTGTTACAATTTGTATTGTTAAAAGCGCTATATAAATAAAGGTGACTTGACTTGACACCCACCTTGATTTTGAAGGCCCTTTTAAAGCCGCTGGCGAAAAAGCCTCCGAAAGGTCCCATGATGGAGGCAAATGCTGACAGGGCAATGCTGTGGATCTGGAATGGGTACAACTTTACTGTGGTCTAAGAGGAAAATGGGAGAGAGATGGAAATGTGTAAGAAACTGACTTTCTTTGTATGCAATTTCCAAATAGCGAGTGGGAAGTCAGCAGATGGCTGTGTCCGAGTAACTCATAAACACAGACACAAAGATCAGAAAAATACAAAAAAGAGAAAGAGAGAAGGAGTGGACAGCCCGAGTGAGAGACATGAGGAGCAAGTGTCTAACAGACGTGTACGTGTGAGTGTGTGTGTTTTACCCAGCCCGTGATGGACCGCAGTACAGGCGGCAGACCGTAGTCCTGAAGCTGGAAGAGCTCAGGCGGCTCACAGTCTACTGTGAAACTGTTGGAGTCATTGTTAAACTCCACAGGACACACAAAGAAGCGGTAACCTGCCATCATGTAGGACAGCTGGAGAAGAGACAAAACGAGACTCGTTATCATTCAGACACATCAAATTAACTTTGAAAAGAACTAATCAGACAGTGTCAATCAAGGCAATTCTTATTCTTACGTCACCAATGTTCCCAAATCTACATAAAACATTCAGCAAACACCAGACGAAGAACAGGAAGTGGGTTATTTTTACTCACTAGGATTCCAAAAACAACAGTGGCGAAGAAGCCACCGATAAACCCTTCCCACGTCTTCTTAGGAGACAACTGCAGAGAAAATTCAGCATTAAGAGAACTGTGCTAAAAACACACTACATTACACAGAAACCACAGAAAGTAGTTAGTTAAACAACGTATGAATGTTACTGCATTACACAAAAACATTTTTATTTAAGAGAGATAGCACAAGCACACTTTAAGCTAAATATTTTACAAACAATATCATTAATTAGTTATTTTTTACATCATAAAACAGCAGATATACAGAGTAAACTTAAGTATTTGGACACTCTGATTGTCAAACATTAGCAGATAGTTTGTAGTTTGTGATAAATTACACCTTCTAGGATATTTAACAGAACAGCCAATAAAACACCAGTTGATTAAAAACAAAAGCTAAAATTATGAGTAAGCAACTTTACCATACTACTGTTCAAAAGTTGGCAATAACTAAAATTAAAGTAATTTAAAAATGACTTTTATTTAGGCAATGATGCATTGAATTGATCAAAAGTGAGAAATCTATATCAAATAAATCCTGCTATTTTACAAACATTAAAAAAAACAATTCAGAAATGCTTCTTGAGCACCAAATTAGCAAGCTGGAATCATTTCTGAAAGCTTGTGAGACACTGAAGCCTGGAGTAATGGCTGAAAATAAAGCTCTGACATCAGGAACTGATTACATTCAAAATACTTTAAATGCAAAATCATAATAATATCTTACAATCTTACTCTTTTGCTGTATTTTTGATCGAATAAATGCAGCCTTGGTGAGCATAAAAGACTTCTTTCAAAAACATTAAAGCATCCTACTTCTGAATAGTAGTGTAAATATTATACCGCCGTTTTATTATATTTCACATGTAATAATATGTTTTTAAAATATTATTCAACTGGGGTGTTAAAAACACAAACCTTGATGAGAGGGGTGCGACCGAAAAAGAAGCCAAACATGTAAGCCATGATGTCATTACAGATAACACAGGAGATGGGCACAATAAACCTGCGCACACAGAAACAGATGATCTTATACACACAGATCAGCTACACCAGAAACCAGCTGTACTCTATCTAATATTGTGCTATGTGTAAATGTCGTATGGGTTTTGATAGTGGTACACAGGAGGCATCATCTTACCAGATCATCCCCTCAAACAGGTTATGAATGATTAAGTGGGACTGAGTCACCACAATCAGCAAGGTCACATGAGTCCAGCCGAACTGGGGAGAGAGAAAGACGAGATGAATAGCTCTATTCACTTCAAATCTGGGACAAAAGGCAGTGCTATGATACAGAAAAGATAGGAAACGTCCAAATGCCAGAAAACATGACAAATGCATGTGTTTGCAGAATGTCACACACAGAGTATGTGAGCGTGTGTGTACATAAACACTCTCAAATGACACTAATCTTGTAACATTAACACACTCACTCACCATGTAGAACTGCAGGCGATAGTGTTTTTTCACCAGGCTCAGAACAAACATGCAGAACCCTGGAAACACACACACACACACACACACACACACACACACACACACACACACACACACACACACACACATCTGGTAAAACAGACAGTTCCACCAATGCCATCCCCACATGTCTACAGGACTATTTTAGGCCAGTCACACGGTCACTAATTATGTCCTGTTTGTCAGGAACCAGCCAATGGCCAAGAAAACCTGTCCAAGCCCACTGAAAAGACCATCTGAAACCACACAACCTGCAGGACATGCAAGGTTTATACATGTTTTATCAGTCTGCCTAACAAACTGACAACACATGGTGAACTGATGATACTGTTTAACTTTACACCAATAAACATTAAAAACGGAAACACGTCTATTTAAAATATATATATCAGTGTTCTATTCCAGCTCAGTCATAACTGTAATGTATACACTCTAGCCGTGCTACACAAATTCATGAAATTTCGTAACTGTTACACACATAATTAAGTATTCCTATAGCAAGATTTGTCAATTTTTTTCATTTTAATTGATAACTATCACTTTAATTGAAACTTATTGTGCTCTTCTTATCGTGTTCAGATCTCATTATTTTTACCACACTGCCTATTTTGTTACATATTGTGGTTTTGTGTCATAATATATTAATCATACACAATTTGTCTTTTCTTTATACTTCCTTTTTTTCTTGCTTCAGTGAGCATTGTTTAACTGTCTGTTTGAATTGTTGTTGTGATAAAATGTTAATATATTATTTTTTAAGAAAAAACAGTAAGACCTGTTGCTTCTTATTTAGCTTCTGATGAAATCTGCTGTTTGCATCTTTTTGAAAGAGAAAATGAGCGAGGGGTGCACAGACAGGCAGAGAGCCTAACCACATCCTGGATGACATTAACTTCACGCTTATGAAAAACCAACACCCCAAAAAACTCAAATCATCACGTCTGTATTTCAACTGCTAACAGAAGACTGCATCTGATATTGCCTTCAGCATTCTGTGTGGAATAGTAGGAGTTGTTGGACTGAGCAGTAACTGTGAGAACTATTAGTTCCCAAAGACCTTAAAGCCAGAAACATCAGTGGTACCATTGATACTATGCATGAAGGAAAGACAAGGTCCTAACCTGAGAGGTACAGGGCAAAGGAAATGAAGCGGTGGTATTTGCTGAGGATGCGTAGAGGCTCCTCCCTCTCCACCAGTGTGAAGAAATAATCTGTCACCGTTTCACCATAGAAGAAGTAGTTCACACACAACAGGAAGTACCTGACAAAAACCGTTAAACTGGCAGTCAGACATTATTGTGGAAGTCCTTTCACATCCATTCATTAATCAAAGTGTTTCGAACGGTTGTCAAAGTAATTATAATGGGCCACTTTGTTCGCAATAGAAAATATAGGAAATTGTCAGACTCTAGCCGAGCAGCAGCTCACTAGGATTAGGAGCACATGGAAGAACGGCATGTTGGGATACACTGAAGGACTAATGTAGAGAAATAGTTCTATTTATACCTGATTTGCCAGATTTCTTATTTACAAAAACCTAAAAACCAGGTCAAAGAAAAGTTCACCAGTTGAAACATGGTAAATCAAGAAATACACAGGGAAATGTCATACTTTCCACACAAGGAAAATAACAAAGATATTTTGCATTAAGAACTTGAAGCCTATGTTTAGATATTTTTTTATTATAACTAAATATGAGGGGTGCCCAATCCAGTTACTGAAGATCCACCCTCATGCAAAATTATGCTCCAACTTAAAATAGTTCTTTCTTTTTAATTTTGGACATGAAAATATGACATTTCTTCATAAGGGTCACTCAAAAACCTTCCCAAAGGCCTTAAGATCTCAGATTACTACTCGAGAGTTTCTACATAGTGACATTTGGCATTAAGAGAGCTGATTTTTGCCAGATTTTCCAAATGTTTAAAGGGGTAGTTCACCCAAAAATTGTCATTAATTACTCACCCTCATGTTGTTCCAAACCCGTATGAACACAAATTAAGAGGATTTTCTGACCCTGCATGGTCAACAATGCAACTACCACGATCAAGACCCAGAAAGGTAGTAAGGACATCGTTAAAACAGTCCATGTGACATCAGTGGTTCATCCTTAATTTTATGAACGCTACGGGAATACTTTGTGCACAAAGAAAACTAAAATAACTTTATTCAACAATTTCTTCTCTTATATTTCACAAAAATATCTTAATTTGTGTTCTGAAGATGAACGAAGGTCTTATGTGTTTGGAACGACACGAGAGTAATTAATGATTAATTAATTTCCCTTTAACTCAACACTGAATTCTAAAACTTTAAATAGTATTCAGTGGGATTTTCACATTATTAAAACCTGGTGAATCTTTTCTTTCATTTGAAGAACTACACTACAGTTTGACTGCTCTAAACCAGAGTGAGTTTCCATACCTCTATACAGCTGCTGATAGCATGTATAGCTGGATGAATAAACAAGTGCAGCATTTACTCATTTTTACACAGAAAATGAAAGAACGTGCAAGACATCACGACAGCCATATCATGATAAGATGAAAGTGATGAAAGGTGATGATGCCCTCTAATTACAGGCAGTGCACAGTGGGAGAGAGAGACAGAGAGAGATCTGGGGTGACAGATAATGAGAAAAGGGAGAGAGGGAGAGACAATGAAGCGTGAAAAGGAAGGTGGCAGGTGCGTGTCGAGGGTCTCACCAGCTTAGTGTTCTGAACCAGGGCAGGTGGTAAGAGTGATACACGCTGTAACCAATTGTGATGATCTCATGGAAGCACTTGATCTGAACACACATCACCTGTGGAAGACAAAGAGGACAACAATAAAAAAAAAAAAAAAGGCAGCCAACTAGTTCCACTCAGAAGTGCTATTTCTAGCCGTTTTTTTAAAGCAAGATTCCATCCTGTGTTTTTGCTGCTCTAACTGGCCGTCAATAAAGCTTATTCAATCTTTAAATATCATCCTGTGTTTTTGCTGCTCTAACTGGATATAGCAAGCTTATTCAATCTTTAAATATCTTTCATGATATAAAAAAAAGCATCGCCATATGAAAAAACACATACGATCATTTCAGACTCCGTGTGCAATGACCTTTAAACTTATTCCAGTAAGTTGGCATGACAGCATTTATATATATTTCCATATTTTATACTATTGATTAAAATGTTGTGAATCCTGAATTCACAGCATCACAACATAACACTGAAAAACTATTAATAATTCATTACACTTATATAGCGCTTTTCTGGGTACTCAAAGCGCTTTACATAGAAGGGGGGAATCTCCTCAACCACCACCAATTGACCTATCGGTAAGCCCCTCCCCTCGAACGCAGACTAGCCAATGGTAGTCAAGTATCAGTTGCACAGGGAGCGGAACTCGGACATCTTTAGGTTTCAGCTCCATTGAGAAACATTGGAAGATCCGAAGCTCGCATCGGTTTTATGGGGTTTATGCTTCAAAAATTGAAAAATGATGTGCCTGTGATACTTGAAGAACTGATTCCAGGTATCCTGAGAGGATGGGCAATATAATTTATATTATTACATTTCCTGAATCCAAACAAAACAGAGCAAAATGTCCCCAAGTATTCAACCCCAATCCAAATGAAGACAAAAACTTTCATTTTCTGGTTATACACTCATTAAGTGAAAGTGAAATTGAGGTGACATACGGACAAGTATGGTGACCCATACTCGTTTTTTGTGCTCTGCATTTACCCATCCAAGTGCACACACACACACGTGACACACACACACACATGAACACCACCGGAGAAGTGGCCAGCCATTTTATGCTGCGGCGCCCGGGGAGCAGTTGGGGGTTCGGTGCCTTGCTCAAGGGCACCTCAGTCGTGGTATTGAAGGTGGAGAGAGCGCTGTACATTCACCCCCCCCACCTACAATTCCTGCCAGCTCGAGACTCGAACCCGAAACCTTTCGATTACGAGTCCGACTCTCTAACCATTAGGCCATGACTTCCCATTAAGTTACACTTTTCATCTGCTCAAGCAGAACGTTAATGTTATCTTGTGCTTTATCAAGGTATCTCTGACTTAAACTAGCTAACATTAAAGTTAGTGAGTCCATGCTAATGTACAAACCTAAATAACGGACTGATCTCGCTCTTGTACAGTGAAGGTCAAAAACACATAAACGAAGGTCTACATTTCTGTGCTCTTCCATATTAAACTGATTAAATGTACATTAATTTAATCGTAGACTGTGATACATGAACAGTGTTGATCCTGCATGTTGTCATCCGCGATCGTGATGACCGACCGTGATATGATACTTCTCCCGCATTGTGATCTGTAAACCCTCGCTTCAAGTTACCCACCATATTTATTTTTTCAATATTTTATAAATCCCTCCATGGAATATTTCATTCCCATTTGGTGGCCTTCTGTGTCCAAAATTGTGCAAAAACATCAGCTCTCATGTTTGTAAGACAGTAACTAAGGAGTAACGTAACTACGGGGGGGGGGGGCTTACCGATAGGTCAATTGAGTGAGTAGTGCATATTTTTATCGATTTTTTATATCGTAAGCAGTTGTAACGTGAAGATAATTGTAGGCTATAATATTTGAAACAGCCAGATTATGGAACAAAGTGGACACTGATTATTCAGAGACTATACTGAGGTCTCAAATATATCTGCAGGCCTGTTTGAACATAACCAATTCGGCAGCTCAGCTGAGTAATAATGTTTAATAATGTCAACAGAATAAAAAAAACATCAGTACTCATCTGTCATGTGTAAAAGCACCAAAGAGACAATATCTAGTCTTAAGTGAAACTGTCTGCTGGTGTTTACAACCAGAGAAAACACTCACAATCAACATCAGCACCATCGGACCGAGATAAATAATGATAAAGAAGAAGGAGATCATAGCCAGCGTGAGGATGCCCCTCACCCACCAGTTCTTCCATCTGCAGGAGAGACAAACACATTAACGCAAAGCATATTGGGTGAAATAATAATCTTCCTAATGCGAGGACTAAAAGCTCCGGTGGCCTTTTTATTTAATGAATCGTCTGCTGTTCACAGCAACATGCCAATAATCTGCTCTGGATGCTTTATACACACTTTTTATCTCACGTCACATGCAAGTGTGTTCTACTTTACTGAAGAGTCATTTTAATGGTAGATTTAGAGATGCTTACCGTGAGGAAAGGCCAGAGAGGGCTTTGTTGAGAACCTCTGGTGTGTCATCGGCAGGAACGGGAACCTCAGGGACCCCAGAGTCTGACTTGGTCTCATTGTCCGAGGCTCCATCTCTCTCCCTGCCCTCTGTTTCAGAGCCCTGGAGACAGTCGAAGAGAAAAAATAAATACAAAAGGGATGAATTAATCTATCAAGATAGACATTTGTTCATTTGCAAAGAATTCTGAATTCTACTAACAATACTGTTTCACAGTTTGGGATCAGTAGGGTTGGGAATCGAAAATCCCAATTCCAGAATCGAACACTTAAGGTCAGGAATTGCACACTTGTTGTAAAATTGAAATTGCTGTGTGCGCATCTTTTTTTGGGGGGGGGGGCGAAATGGGGCTGTTAAAAATGTATTTGTCTTTGAATCATTCGTTCAAGAGATTCATTCAAAAACACTGATTCATCTAGTAATGAAATACTCACTGAATCATTCATTCATAAATTCCATGAGATTTAGTTTAGTTGTCTAATATTTTTCCTTCAGAATTGTGAGAGAACCACAACCTCCAATAAAAATAAAAATGATCAATTTATCCAGAATCGTGCATTTTGCACACAAACAGCTCTTACTAGAGTCCAGATGTAGCTGGCTGATTTTTGTTCAGCAAATAAAATGTTTTGCAAAAAGAGACACAGAATAAATATGTTTGATATCTAAATGTTTGACTTCAATTTTTTTTAACCACATTGGTTTCAATGGCCAATAAAGAAGGCAGGTCGCTTGTAATTGTGCAACAGGCCAAAACCGGGAATCGATAAGCAGAATCGAATTTGGAATTGATCAAATTCAAATGATACCCAACCCCTGGGAACAGTAAGTTTTTTTAAATAAGAAATTAATACTTATTTTCAGCAAGGATGCAAAAAAGATTGTCAAAAAAAAAGTTATTTCAAAAAAAAAAAAAAAAAGTCTCCAAAATGTTTTATCAGGATTTGAACAGAAAATATGAAGCAGCAGAACCGTTTTCACCGTCGATAATAATAAGAAATGTTTTTGAGCACCAAATCAACATATTAGAATGATTTCCAAAGGATCATGTGACACTAAAAACTTGTAATGATTCGGAAAATTCAGCTTTGCCTTCACAGGAATTAATTACATTTAAAACATTAAAATAGAAAGCACTTTTAAATTGCATTCATATTTCACAATATTTCTGTTTGTATTGTATTTCCGAGCAAATAAATGCAGCCATCTGTTTCTAACAGGCCTGTGTGTCTAAGTAGCCTGTTGCACAATTACAAGCGACCTGCCTTCTTCATCCCCATAGCAACAGACTGTCATCATCATCAGATGGTGCTGCACCAGTTGGTCGAGCGGATACAATTGTTCCAGAAACCTCTTTCTATCCATCTGACATAAATAATTTGGATCCGATTACAAAGAGCACCCTGAAGCTAACATACATTTACGGCTGACACTCATCTGCCAGCAAGAGCTACGGAAAGAGCCAGGGTTTCCATGGACACGGACTACATCCTGGTATTCAAGATGCCAGAGTTAAAAATACCCTTCCTCGCACCTCCCACCTCCTCCCCCGTCTCTCAAACGCTCCGCTGACCGCAAATAGGTCATCAGGAACTGATGAGGACATCCCACTCTTCCTAAGAGAGACATTTTCAGTCTTCCTGCCAAGTTTGACCCACACTCAGGGTATGAGCAACACTTTGACGAAATTGGCGGACGGCAGCGTTAGTCATCTGGAAACGTGGAATTCCCCGACAAACATAGCATCAATGACAGTCTACAAAAGAGATGAGTGATGTCAGCGTGTACTAAATTTGTCACATTCATTAAAAACGTAACGTCTGACCGTATTAGGTGTTCAGGCAGGGAAAACATAAATATGCACCAAATCTCCAACATTCGTATACGATTGTCACATTTCGCCCCTAGTGGCACTTTTAAAATGGTCATGTAAATGAATGATGAATATATAGACAGTTCTGGGGAGTAACTAGTAACATAATTATGTAATTTAATTACAAAATAAATGTAGCTAATCTTATTCAGTCAGAAAATGTGTAATTAAATTACATTTACTTTTGAAAATGTGAACATTTGACTGATTTGTTTCCCAAATAGCATTGACGTCTGTAAAATATGAGAATCAATGTTTCAGGAGTTTAGGACACATGCTTATTTGATAACCGTTATATTTCTTATTTAGATTTATATGCTTTATTTTCTTAACCACCTTTTTTCTATCATTGGTATCATAGCTTTTAAACAATATCTTGTTCTGATTTTAAATCTGTATTTAACCTCAGAACAATCTCAAAGTAAAAAGTGGTGCTAAAGTCTGATTTCTTTGGTGGCTGTGCTTCAAAATGTCATTTTTATAACCGTAATTTAAGTGATGAAGGATTGTGGAAGTAATCAGTGTTGAGTACTACTGTTGAAAACATTAACTAGGAATTTAGAAAAGTAATCAAATGTAATCAGTGTTGAGTACATTCATTAGGAATTTAGAAAAGTAATCAAATGTAATCAGTTACATTACTTTAATAAAGTAATTGAAATAGTGACACTACATTTAAAATAGGGTAACTTGTACATTTCCACAGTCCCCTTCCCAACACCGTATATCCACACAGAACAACTGACTGCAATACATCTGAAAGAAAAACATAGCAGGTTTTCTAGCGCTAGTCAACATTAAGATTTATTTATTATAAAATAACTATTTCACAAATACGTTTTCAGAACCACCCATTTTAAAGAATAACATTTTAGTGGAAAAATATTCCTAATTCTCACTTTGTTCTATGAATTTCATAAGTTTTATTAGAATACACCACATTTGTTCTGACTGCCACAAACTGTCTCAATTTACTTTTTTAATGAAATCTGAAAATCATAACTCCACACAGCTCACACACTCTGAAAATGAAAGACTTCTGGTCTGCTGTTTGTCAGTAAAAAGGCAGTTTAACTTCCATACTCATAACACCTGTATATCCCCTTCTAATTTCTGCTACATTCTAGTCTAACGGGTGCGTGAAATCAGTCACGCAACCTCCCTAGACAAACATTTACAGTAGAACGGACTGTACCAAGGAGCTCGGTGACGTTCAACATGGCAGTCTCTTAGTATGCCACCAGTAAAATTATTTGGTCAGCTGTAATTTACCTAACCTTATCCGGTACACGAATTTACCTAACCCAGGGTTGTCCAATCCTGCGCCTAGTCGGCCATTGTCCTGCAAAGTTTAGCCAGATTGTCTAATTATTGGGAGATATGAGGGTCAATATTACACAACATTGTAGAAAGCGTAACAATCAACTTGGATCATGTGTGCCTTGATAACCAATCACATTACAGCCTTGACGTCACTGAATTTCAAAAAGAGTTGTGTGACAGTCAATTTTTGTTTATGAATATAGAAGGAATGAATGACAAGTGCCATAAACTAAATCCTACCGGTCACATGATTTCTCTTATAAAATAACATTTTTGGGTGTAAACTCTAAAAATTGTTCAATTCAAAACTATTGTTTAATAAAAAGATTAGCCAATAGGCTGTCGGTTCATTAAATGATAAGCTGTTTCCTCAATAAAACGGTTTATTCAGCGTAGTGAAGCCTCTCCTCCACTGAAATCCATAAAAAAACGGCCTCTGGTCTCCTTCCTTGCGAACCACCAACAGTTGGAATATAGAGAAATCTTGGACTTTCTGCAAGAGGTAAGATTTAGTTTATGGCACTTCTCATTAATTTCTATAGTATCTGTAAACAGCAACTGACTGTTGCACAACTCTGTTTGAAATTCAATGACGTCAAGGCTGGAATGTTAGCATTAGCATTAGTCATTATGCTTTTTTTGGCTAAAGGTTGCAGGCTTGCCTTTCAACGGCTTTGGTTTAGCTCCAACTCCAATTAAACACACCTGAACCAGCTAATCAAGGTCTTACTAGAAACTTCCAGGCAGGCGTGTTGAGGCAAGTTGGAGCTAAACTCTGCAGGACCGTGTTTGGACACCCCTGACCTAACCCTATCTGGACAGACGAGACCCTGACAATATTCAAAACTCATCTTCCATGAGTACTTAACTGCATCCTGCTATATCCCTCCTTCTTGTAGCTTGTACAATTCTGGACGGTGTTTGAATCTTTGTATTGTGTTACTGCCTCCCTCTGATGAATCACTAAATGAATCCTTTGCACATTCTGACTTTGCTGAAGTTGGAACAAACTGCTGGTCCGTCTGGCCAGAGGAGAACTGAACACTTTGAGATGGACTGAAACAACTGACGAGGGAAGCTGTTAGAGCAGTAAATTATCTATTAACACCCATGGTTTTGAAAACATGCACATATGGGTGAGGTGTCCACATACTTTTGGCCATGCAGTGTACTTCATCCAAAACTCAACAGGGACACTGTGTCTTTTTCTATTTAATTACAATGGCATACTTTAGTCTAATGTAATAAACTCAGCAGGCCTCTCTCGCCTCGTGAATTAATTCTTAAAATTCCTGAACTCTAGCAGCAACAGAAATAAAAATCTGTGCAATGTCTTGGGAGATGCGTTAAAACTCCACTGTTTGTGAATATACAAGTTTGGAATAACATGAGGGGAGTAAATTATGACAGAATTTTCATTTTTGAGAAAATATCCCTTTAACATGAATCAAATGAAAGAAAATATGACATGTGAGTCTATTGTTGTTGTTGTTTTTCAGAAGAAAAATCTGAGAAACAGGAAATAAATACAAAATCTGATATGTAATGCCTTGTTTCAATAATTCAATCAATTCATAATGCAAAAAAATGACAAGACCTATACTAAAAAAATGTATTTTGCTCTGAAATAAGTCAGATTATAGAAGTAAAATTAGTTGCAAACTTTCATTCTGACTTTAAATACCAAATATACAGAAACTAGACTGAAAAAATACATATGGTTAGAGTCAGAAGTTCAGAACATGACCACATTCAGTCCATTTGCCTGACCGCTGATAAAGGCAGCACAAGGATTAATTTGCATGATCAAGCATTATGTCTTTGTGTTTCATATGAAAAATGAATCTATTTAGCATAATGTGGACATTGTCATTACACTAGCAAGCATAGCTAAACTTACACACGCTTGGGCTATTCTTTCATCACTCCAGCATGTTGGCAGCACTAAAGATAGAAGAGGCTGTAGAGTTTATTTCTTCTTTTGAAATAAATGTATAATACAACATAGCATGCAGAAGGAAGTCACATGATCCTCCAACACCGAATGACCAAAGAGAATGAAAATTAATTTATTGATCATGGATGTTTACAGATGAAGGCTGCACAGAAGACAATTTACCCAAGAATTATTTACTGTAGTCCTTTCAATAATATCATCATCATCACATCCTACTGATAAAAGCTGCCTCTCTATATCCAAAAAACATGGATAAATACAGAAGAGCACACATCTGTAAAGTACTTCGAATAAGTCTTTCAAATGAGGTTAGTTTATATACCGTGATCTTGCTGGAAGGTTCGAGCCCATTTTAATAACACATGACTGTTTTTGACTCACCCATCCACCCACGTCTCTCTCAATCTCCATGTTTTCTATCTCTATATCTACACAGCATGAAGATCAGTCCAACTCTGCTGAAAGCACAGCTCGTCCTTAAGAGTTTAACCTCACTGAACAGAGCAGGGATTGTTCATGCCACTTAACTTCATTTCAGCAACATGGCAACTGCTAGAAATACAACGAGGCCTTCTAGTGTTGTATTATGTTGGGACACCGTGAGGAAACCTTCAGTACATCAGAAGGAGGACAGGAAGAACACCAGAGCCCTGATGATGCTCAGACTCTCCTAGAGCTGTATTCTGCTGTATTACACACTCGTGAACGCTAGAAAACACAATCATGTATCAAGCCAAAGCATTGAAAGCTGCTTTCGTGCTGTGACAGGACACTTGCTGGCCAGATCCAGAAACACGAGCTATAATCGATTTGTTCTTTCTCTCTCTTCATGTGTGACAGCATGTAGCTCAAATGAAGCCGTAACAACACGCATCTCTCTCTCCACATCCCTTTCTTCGTTCGTTACCTTATCCTCCGAGTTTTGATGCTGCAGTTCTTTATCCGTCGCTCCGCGGTGGCGTAATTCTGCCATGGTCGACTCGATTTGTTGGAAATAGAGGCCTGATGAAGTAACAATCTTTGGGGGTTGCTGTTCGTTTACAATGATTGTTATTGGGACGGGAAAGGGAGCGACTGCGCATGCGTGCGCTGAGAGAGGGCGGAGCGCTATAGCGGCCAGTACTGTGAAGACAGGCAGATGGAGTGATATGTGGAGGATGGAATTTACTAGACTATAATGAAAGCAGATTGTCAACAGCAATTTATTAATTTAGATTTGTAGAAAAAAATCATAGTTAAAATTTTTTTTTTTTTAAATTATATATATAATTAATCAGATTTGATACATTTTTCACTGATTATCCATTTCACACACCTTCATTATTCATCATAACAGAATTGATATCTACAGCTATTATGGCAATTACCAAGAATATAACTTTACAATTCATGTAGGCTAATATAACTATTTAGCTCTACCGTACGTTTCTGTTTTGTTTTGTCTGTCGTTATTAAGTTAGGATAAAAAACACACATTTACATGTACTATCTGATTTAGAATTTTACATTAATGGTACCTTTTGCAAAAAAAGTTTAAAATAATGTATTGTATTTAGTACCTTGTCCTTGTACAAATCAGATGATACTTTTATATTGTGTATATAATAAATAATATATACTGAACATTGTTAAACGCAGATCTTTATAATGTAGGTTACACTTTGTCATCTTTCTCAATGCATGGCCTCTTTAAGGTTTCCGGCTGGTCACGTGATGGCACGGTGAGGGGTGACCTACCTTAAAAGTAAGTTACATTGATCTCTTTAGGCGTTTAAGAGTTTTAAACATTCAAACTATTAATTTCTGTAGATGTGACACTGTTTTAAAGCAGAAAAATACTTAGTTTACTTATAATTTTCATTAACGTTGAGTGACGCATTATATCACAAGATGTTGTATTTAAGTTAAACACCTGACTGCTGCTTTTCACTCCTCAGTTGTAAATATGAGAGGAAACACTGCCATCTACCGGATATGAGCATAAACCACACCTACAGGATCCTCACCTGCTTGTTCACATCACGAGAGATTCAACTGGCAAAACTCCTTTTACGACGTAGACTACTAATGTAAGGTGCATGCCTCGAGCAACTTCTTTTTCTAACATGTGAAAGGTGTCTGTTAATATTTTTCATTTGCGGTTCATCTTATATTGACTTGTATAGTGACAGAAAATGTAGACGTAAGTTAACTTCCTATAAGGTTTTTTTCTCATTAAACTGTTTTACCCTTAAAGAAGTGAATACATTTAAAAATCTGTATGTTTAAAGTAATGTACACTCAAATGAGATGTGGACTTCAGCTATATCAGTAACCTAACAACAGTAGCCAGAGTAAGATAAACAAAAATGATGTGAAAAAATGAAATTATGCCTCCTGAAATATTAGAAACATTTAACCTCCTGAGACCCCCCCCCCCCCCTCCTTCAAAAAAACAAGTTTTAATGTCATTACATTGTTTAGACCACAAGAAAGCATTGAAAAATAACATTTATTTATGTTAAAATTATATTTTATTCATATTTTATTCTATGTCATCTGTAGAGGACACTGGGACTCAGTTTTTCTAAAAAATAAAATGGCATGAATAGACATCAAAAAGGCTAAAACTATAGGACGATTTTTTTTAAATCACCAATCAATTTTTAGGTTTCAGGATTTTTTTTATACTAAACTTTGTTTGAGGATGATAAAATATATAACAAAATTATTTGACATACCATTTTCTTTTATGCAATATGTGTGTAAAAATGTCCGTAAACAGTTTTTTCCATTAAACACAGTGTATCTATTCACTGTATCTAATTTACATATTAATGTGTTGCTGTTGGGACAGCATGTTGAAAAAAAGAATTGTCATAATGGGAGTAATAAATGGCCAGATTTTCATAATAATATCTAATATTTCATAAGACAGTTGATAAATAATTAATTTTCCTATTCAATTGTTATGTCTCCCAAAATGCATAATAAACATGCTTTTAGTCCTGGTGTCCTCTACAGTGGACATGAATGAAATTATGTCCTGTTTCATAACAGGAAATCATATTTGAATTTGAAAACCCATAACATTTTCCTGAGATGTTGCTTTATGACAAAAAATTTGAAAATGATTAAGATTTAAATGACAATTACAAAATTCAATCATATTTCCATAAGGATGTAAACATTTTCACTAAATTAAATGTAGCCATCTTTAAAGACCTAGGAGAGGGTGTGGTCATGGTGAAACCTCCAAACATGTAGTATCTCTATGAAGCCCTGAATGTGCTCGGTACAGGACATCCAGACTTACAGCTGTGACATGTGAGGTCTCAGAGAAATTCACTAAAATAGAATGATACTACAGAGACACAAACTCCATAGCTGGGTCTCAGGAGGTGTTAAAGAAGACAGTAATACAGACATTAGTGGAAATAGGCACAGATATGACTATTTGTTATTGATCGATGTGTTGAAAAAGTCAAATATTGTCAGTGTCTTAGATAAATAGATGTGAGATGTTTTATGTACATATATTTATTGAATAGAAAACAGAATTTTTGTAGTGCATTAACTTATGACATTATGAAATATCTCATTAAATTAAAGAACCGAATAATTAAAAAAATAGACATGTCTATTAAAAAATGAAAATAAAATATTCAAGTACAAATTAGTATATTAAACATGAATTAAATGATTAGACTACAATAATTACAGCTGACAAAGCAGTATTTTTGTTAAATGCTTCAATTACCACTGGAAGTAACATGTGATGTTTTTTTTAATTATATGCAATTCTTGGAGTTTTTGCACTCAGTTTTCAGAACCTTGGACATTTCCAATCTTTTCAATCTCATTCCCTCCATATCTGTTTGAACTGAGCCTTTTGGAGTTAAACGTGGTCCAGAGAGTTTTTTAAGCACATGAAGTCCTGCAGATCTCTTCTATTTTCCACAGAAGACAAACTGTAGGTGTATCAGTGTTCAGAACAATTTTTGGCGCTAGTCTCTTTGCTTAGCCCTCTTGCAAACTGGTTGCTGCCATATTTCTTTGACAATATTAGAACATTTTCACAAAATGGGTTTCCAACAGTAGTTGAAATCCCATTCTCAGTCTCTATAAGAGCTGTCAATCATTTTTCATCTGTCTTTAGCACCAGTCAAACCTCTGTCCCACCATTCTGAAAAAGATTTGATTGGGAACTCGCAGATAGCGGCAAAGCTTCTGGAAAGCCTCGTTGCTTAGCGGAGCATGGGGTCTTCCTTTAGACTCATCCAGGCACTTGTCGTGTCCCGCAGACAGCATACAGTAAAAGCCCTTAGTGACGTTAAAGTAGAAATTGTCTGGCTTTATCCGAGGTGGAAGTTCCAAAAACGTCTCCGCCTTCTGCAGCTCAGGGAACGGATTCCTAATAAGTGCCTCTCCATCCACAATGTGCATCTGCTCCCTGGGAAAAAGCTCCAACCATCTGGCAAGGTGCTGGTAGTAAAAGCTCCTCTGAAGGGCCTTGTATTTGGGGTTGATGTGTCCTTGAGACAGCAGCAGCTCTTCGAGTGGTTTGGTATGGCTTGTTTTGCTGAATTCGGTTATGGAGGACTTGTGTGTAGTCTGATACAAGTCTCTCTGCAGGGTCACGAATGATCAGCAGCAGTTTCACTGCTGGATTTGTGGCCCATATCCTCTTTGGGGCCACTGGTGCTGCGAAGTAGCCAGGGGTCTTTTCCACCGTCAGCTGCCCAGGGAGAGTGACAGGCATCTGGGCGCGATACCAGTCTAGACCCTTCCGAAAATTTTCATCCAGGTTGAAGTAGTGGATCTCGTTCTTGGCTACTTCCACCTCTGGATGGAGGTTGAGCATCTCCAGCAGGGCCCTGGTGCCTCCTTTGCGCACCCCGATGATTATGGCTCCTGGCAGGCGTTGGAAAGCCGAGGCATTGGAAGTTCCAGAAGGGGTCGCTGAAGTCACTGAGGTCAGAGAGGCTCGGAGTTCATGTAGACAAACAAGCAGCTGTGCCTGGAGCAACAGCAGTAGGATCAAAGCCAGGAGGAGCGTCCAAAACATGGCGTCAGTCCAGTCAGGTCAAGGGCGGCACACAAACCAACACGTACAGCTGGAGATCTGGCCGATTTGCGCTGTTTCGTGAAGTCAATTTCTAAAATAAAACAAGAAAAGAAAGTGCAAGGAAATTAATTATCTTTGAGGGAAAACAAATAGTAACATCCACAGGAAAATATTCATTATTCATAGCATTAATCATGCATTGAAAATCCTAAAATATAGCAAATGTTCATTGTAAGGCAACTAATATGACAAATAGATGTGTATATGTTAAAACAACAGCAGCAGCAGGGCCCAAGTGTACTTCCTCGGTGTGATTTAATTAACAGAATTATTAAAACACAGAGAAGAAACACATTAAACATTCATGAACAATAGTGCCTCAGAAATCTCCCTGGGTAAATGTACTCATCCCAATCCCATGCCGTCTCACTGCTGTCCTCTGGTGCTCACTATTGGAGCAATCCTCAATAACGAGTCACTCTGGAGGTAATAGCCCAGTTCTTCATAACAAGAAGAAGATTTACTGGTAACACTATAATAAGATCCCATTAGTCAACGCTGGTATACTGTACTGGTGTACTTAAAGTCTGCTAAATTGGAACAACTAATTTTGTTCTTAATGCACTTTAATTGTGTGTAAGTAGAGCTGAAGTTAAACTAAAGAAGTATATTTGATTGTGCTAAAGTGGAACTGTTGCAAATGTACGTCAGGTACACTTTAAATGTCTTGCATTTAAAGATTGATATTATTCAAAGATCATACAATCCTCATCAATAGTGACATTAAAACACATTCTAGGCTTTAAATTAAGAAAAACAGTAAACACAAGTTTAATTATAATTTTTATATCAGTAGGTCTCAAGCGATATGTCATTAAATGTTAATATATTTGAACTAAATTAGTATGGAATGAATGTATTTTAAATATTACTTTTTTACTAGGGCTATCATACTAGTTGAATTACTTCACTAGTGGGAGAAAAATACTGATTATGAAAACTGTAAGAATGTAAAAGTAGAGAGATGAATGTTTTTGATAATTATTCTCAGGATCTAATAAGAAATGGTTGTGAGTTCTGAAATGTAAAAGTGTATTGCCTGAATTTGCTGTATTTCATTGATGTAAAATAAATACAGTTCATTAGGATTTTTACAGAGTTCTATTCTTCAGATTGAAAACAAAGATATGCAGTTGATGCAATGGTTACATATTTGTCTTTTTAGTGCAAGTTCTACAAAAAATATAATAGTTATAGTCTTCAAAACTCTTTAAAAAATTCTTAGAATAAAAAAAAACTGTTTAAACATAATTTAAAAAGTGGTTGTTTATAGCAGAACATCCGATCTATTTTTTTCCATACAATGAAAGCGAATAGTGACCACGGCTGTCATGCATGATTTTTCAACCTAAATTTCACTGTCTTCCTCACACAAACTTATCAAAAGGCTTCAAAATACTTGGAATGAAGTGTGCAAATTATATAGACTATTTTATGATCCTTTTATGATGCGTGGTCCACTTTCATTGAATGGTAGTAATGAACTTCAGGCAAACTCCTTTTGCGTTCAGTGGGGGAAAAAAAGACATGCATGTTTAGAACAACTCCGAATTTTCATCTTTGAAAGAAAGTGAAAATAACTAAAGGATATGAGACCGGATGCAAGTGACTGATCTGGACAGTTGGCCACATCATTTCTGACCTCTATCTCCTTAAATGATTCTGCTATGTTTAGTCACCTCGCAGTTGTGATGCTATTGTACCCTGCTGCTGCCGGAGTCACGGGTTATTAATTTGCTCCTCGTCTAGTTTTGAGCAGTCAGCCTTTGTAAACGAGCTGTGGTGTTGCTCTGTACGTTGTATAATTACACAGTTGGGAGTAAGTGTCGAGCCCTGTGGTGTTGCCGCTCCTGCTTCGGCGTCAGCGTCATCATTACTGCTAAGCATCATCAACTCTACCATTACAGACCTGAGTGTCTGTCTAATGTCTCCCACTTTATTCCCTCATCTCACAGCTTTAATCCTCAGAATGTGCTGCTCCTGTTCCTCGGGTTATGTTGTCTGTCGGTGGTGATAAATGTAGTCACATAACACAAGAAAAGAATAGGAGATTTTCAGTATTGCTGTCTTTATAGTGCCCTTTTCCGGATTGTGCTGTACATGAACAGTGAGCCATGGGGCATTGGTGTTTTTCACAAACAGAGCAGAAAGCTGTGTCTGTTTTGAGTTTATGCAATATGTGATATTAGTTTTTGTTCCAGGTGACCGGCAAAATGGGAACATTCTTTTTCAAAGAAACCTCTCATATGCTCCCCAAGGCTGCATTTATTTTGATCAACAGTATGGTAAGAATAGTAATATTGTGAAATATTATTACAAATTAAAATACCTGTTT
The DNA here is from genome assembly GCA_027422405.1 of Ptychobarbus kaznakovi. Classification (NCBI taxonomy): domain Eukaryota; kingdom Metazoa; phylum Chordata; class Actinopteri; order Cypriniformes; family Cyprinidae; genus Ptychobarbus; species Ptychobarbus kaznakovi. The sequence goes on from CM049797.1 coordinate 33,724,885, forward strand.
TGTATTTTAAACATATTTTAAAATGTAACTTATTCCTGTGCTATTGTAGAAACTGAATTTCCTGTAAAGCTGCTTTGCAAAGATTGAATTGTAAAAAGCGCTATACAAATAATCTTGAATTGAATTGAATTGAATACATACATCTTTTGTAACATTGTAACAAAATAGCTTTACTGTCACCTTTGATCAATTTAGTGCATCCTTGCTAAAAAAAAAAAAAAAAAACCTTTAAAGTAAATTGAAAGAGAAATTTGCTAAATTTACAAGTGTTTAATAAAACATAAATAAATCATAAACTGTAAAATGGTTAACATGGCACCGCATATGGATCATCATGTTTATTTATTTAGATGTGACCGAAGGATGATGGGTAATAATGAAGTGAAAATGATGGGTGAGTTGTTTTCACTAGTTTGATGCATTCAGGATATGTGGACGGTTTGTGATCATGATATGGCTTTATCAGATTAGCATGATAATGATGGGGTCTTGGAGGCACTGCTAACTCTGGTGTTTTATGATCGCTGCCTTCCTTGCCTCAAACAAGAAAACAAGGAGTGATCTGCACTCTCCATCTTATGAGAAAACATAAGTATTGCACGAGTTGGCAATTTCTTATCAATTTATACAATCTGACTTAAATGAAAATGTATGATTCGTACGTTAAAATTCCTTGTGAATGTCCATCCTAAACTTAATCATCAGGGAGACAGACTTTCAGTTAGTTTACTCTCAAGCAAACAAAGCTAGTCTCCTTATTTCTTTCTCTCTCTCACACACACACACACACACACACACACACACACACACACACACACACACACACACACACACACACACACACACACTCATCTGTAGCTGTATACACACACTTTCAGTCAGTTTACTCTCAAGCAGTATATCTCCCACATTGCACACACCAACACACACACACACACACACACACACACACACACACACACACACACACACACACACACACACACAAGTTATGTAGCTGAGAACAAAAAAGTTAGGCTCACCCTCAACCTCGCATTCCTCTTTCCTGCACACACCTCAGTGAAATCACAAGACAAGCACACACACTCACGCAGATGCGTATATAAATACATGCTCGCACTACAAGAGTGTTGGCCTCTAATAAAAGACAAAAAGAGGACCTGCGGGGAATTAGATCAAAGGACTTTCTGTCCCGTATTAGCATTTTATCTCAGTTCCCGATCTGACTGGATTGTTCAGAGCTCAGCAGCATCAAGCATGTCCAATGCATTTAGTCACCTTTCTTTGGTGTATTTTAGAAAATAATCTACTGTTTCTGTTGTAGTTGTAAGCAAGAAAACTAAAGGTGTGTGTGTTCAGAAGCGATCATTTCTGTGCCCTCCAAAGGTTTTTTCTCTACAGTAGGATTGAAGTGTGTAGGGGATGAAAATGACTCTGACCACACTTTTTTGTTGTCTTACCATACTCCTAGCTCTATATATTAGTTAATAATACAACTGAAATAAATCTGATTGCCAGTTTGACAGTCTAAAAAATTGTAGTGTATATTCAGTTATTAAATAAAAATTTTGCTTCGCCTCCTTACTATAAAAAATATCCTGTTAAATTTACAGCAGATATGGTTGCCAAAAATTTGCCATTATTTAAAAAAACTGATACAGTGTTTCAGGTATTATGAGATGGCATGTTGGTCCCTGTATATTTTATAAATTAGAACCATATATTTCATTATAGTGTTTATATATATCAATACCAAAAATCTGTTTTTTTCCTTATAATAAAGCTGATAATAAAGGTAATAGAAGGCCAGTAGTTGTACAGTACAGTATATACAGTAGTCAACATTTGAAGTGGATCAAAAAAGTGAATCAAAGTTGTTCTAAGACAAGAACGCAGTTTGTTTTTTGGACAATTTTGATGAAAGGATTTGATCCACTTCAAATGTTGACTAGTGTAGATGGTGCAAAGTGTCACACACACACAAAGACATAACACCAAGGTAACACATATGACATTAGAATAGAATATGAAAAAATAGATATAACTATCTATTTTTAGAGATAGGATATCCATTTGTATGGATTTAAAATATAATATATTTGTATTGATCTAAAAATAATGTGATATGAAACACTAAATGTACATTACTGATATTGGAATGTGTTTTTACTGTTCTTCGCCATATGGTAATTAATAGTTTTTACTTTCAAAACCCATAAGGATGACAGTATTTACACTGTATGAAAAGCCAAACGACTTTCAAGATTTTGCCTAGATTTCCTCCTCTTCCTCTGAAGTGAATGCAAATGAGAATGAATGAGAGGATTAAACAGTGTCTGAGAGGATGCGGTTGTCTCTGTCGCTGGACTGAAAGAAACAGGGAACAAGTGTGCAGAAAGTGTCCCTTTGGATGCTTCTGAAAGATCTCATTCAACCTGTCCAATAGACACTGACCTTCAGTAAATCTGCTCAGTTTTTAGCACACGGACGCCCCGCTAATCCTCAAATTAGTCTCTTCATGAACCTCCCCACACCCCACCAGTCTCTCACTCTTCCTCACTTCCATCCCTCCCTCCTCTCCCTCGTTCTCGCTCTCATTAGCACTTGAAGATCTGGGTCAATCGAATCACACACTCTACAGCCCCCTCTGGTCTGCATGTTCCTCGCATTGATAATGAGGAGTGTGTGTATGGGGGGGTCTGGTACCAGCAGAGGGGAGGGGAAGTATGAGGGGGGCTTCACTAATTAAAGAGGTTGTTGGCATGGAGAACGAGGCAACATTATTGGCATGAATATGTGCTTGCTTCTTGTCAGGTTTAGCAGCTTCCTCGTGACTAGCACTCTTCTTGTACAGTATGTGATATGAAAATTAAAGCATGTAAAGTAAAGAGAGCAAAAGTTAAAAAGAAATAATAAAGACTGATATATGTGTTCATTTACAGTCATGTCTGGCTTTGGTTGTTGTCAAGAAATCATATAGATTGTGTCTAGTGTTGTTCAGTTTGTATAGTCATAAAGCCCTGTGGTGGATTGCCATTTTATGGGTTCTCTCAGGAATCTAAATGTTTCAGAATAACTGTTTTAAAATTTAGTTTTTGTTAACTTTTTTCAAATAAATGCTGTTATTTTGAACTTTCTGTTCATCAGCGCAATTCTATGACTAATGTGCCACAGCAGCACAACTGTTTTAATATTGATAATGAATGATTTCTGAAAAATCATGTGATAGAATACTAACGGCTGCTGAACAGCTTTGCAATCACATGACAAAATAACACTTTTACATTTATGAAAATGCAAAGCAGTTATATTAAATCGTAGCAACATTACACGTTTACTGTATTTTGGATCAAATTGGTGAGTACAAGATGATTTGCATGAATGTAAAAAATCATGCCAGATCTCAAACTTTCACACAGCAGTGTATGTACTTGACAAATCGTTTTAGTCCTACTCCTAACATTAGCAATTTTCTCCTTAAAAGCACACAAATGCTCTTCTGAATATCCAACAGAATGATTTCTAATAACATTATCACACGAAAAGCCATGAAGAGAGCTGTTTTCTAGTCATTTCTGTGGTAAACATTATTGAAGAGACCGAGTTAATATTCATGTTGATGCTGCTTTTAAATCTTTCTAAAAGAGTTCATAAGTACTACAAACAGCACTAGGATTGTGCTTGATGGATCTTAGCTTTAGCAGCAACTTTCATTCTAAAACCACACTCAGAAAAAAGCAGTTCTAAACATTCCAGAGGCGAATAAGCTTTCTGGGTTAGCAATATAATGGCTTATGATTATGAGAATTCATGTAGACAGTAAATGTTTGTGGTTTCTCTCTCCTTTTCTCTCTCTGCCGTGTGATTTTTTTTTTAGCTCAAAGGCTGTTGACTGAATCATGTATTATCATTATACATTTAAAATATATTAAGCAAAATCATTGCTGTGAGCCAAAAGCCTTTGAGCTATCAAACTGTAATTTTCCAATTCGGTATGACAAGCAAATCATTCAGTGATTAGCAATCTGGACTGTGCCACAGGGGGCAAGAGATCGGGTTAGTAGTTCATGTCAAATGACTTGTGTTTGCCTTTCACTGCAGGGGAAAGAATCAATCTATTTCCTGTCTGCGTGTGCGGGCAATATCAATATGGCAGATTTGGAGGGAAGGGGTAAACATTGAGAGTCAGTGGTCACGTCAGCGGTAATCTGTCTCTCTGTAGGGGTGGGTGGACAGATGGAGGTTAGACGGTTCTGCTCAATACAACTAATCAATTGAGCATGTGGACCTGACAGCTACAGCAGGGGCACGGCAGGCACGGGGCTGAAATCACACATTTAGTAGATTTCATGTTGAAAGAAAATCAATGAAAGAAAAGGGAAAGTGGAAATGAAATGAACAACATAACACCATGTTCAGTGCTGTAGGCAGAGCCGATCCTCCCTATACGCAGAATACGCAAGCTGCGTAGGGCCCCCGAAACACCAGGGGGCCCCCTTAATCCAAAATATGTTTTAATTTTGGGTTCGCACACACATATCGACCCCCCCCCCCGTTCTGCCACACCCCCCCCCCCCCCCCCCCCCCGTTCTGCGTAGGGCCAGAAGTCGGCTCTGACTGTAGGCTATATGCACTAATGCTGATCAAAGGTTTGGGGGTTTTACCATTTTTTAAAGGAGTCTCTTCTCACCAAAGCCATGGTGAGCAAGCAACTTATCTGATCAAAATACAGTGAAAACAGTAATATTGTAAAATATTGTTACAATTTAAATCACTTTTCTTTTTTAGTATATTTAACATTTAATTTATTCCCGTGATGCATAGCTGAATTTTCAGCAGCCATTACTTCAGTGTCACATGATTTTTTTCCTATGATCAATGTTGAAAACAAATTTGCTTCTTAATACTTTTGTGGAAACTGTGGCACTTTTTTATTTATTTATTTGTTCATATAAAAAAATATTTGAAATATAAATCATTTGTAAAAATGTGAAAGTTGTCACTGTCACTTTTAATGAATTGAATGCATTCTTCCTGGAGAGAAATATATATATTTTTTTTAAATAAAACAAAATAAATTACTGACCCATATTCTCTGAATGGTAGTGTACACATGCTACTAAAATATGCAATAATACAACATTTTCTTGTCATTTAATTTCAGTTTGAGCATGTCAACTATAGCGTTTTACTTCGTTTTGAGAGTGTGCTCAAGGGCTTGACCTAGAACGTTTAAACTGGAGCTGAACGAGAGAACGATGTGGAACTTCTCCTGACTGCAGATAATGCAATATGCTAATACTTATAAAAGTGAAAAGAGACTTCTCTCAATGACAAGTTCACTCAAAAAGGACAATTCTGTCATCATTTACTCACCCTAATGTCATTCCAAAAGTGAATTAACTTTAATGACTTTCTTTCTTCTGCAGAACACAAAAGAAGAAAGTTTGATTTCTATTGTAAGGACAAACAGCATTTCTCAAACTCCTTTTCTTTTTCGTTCCACAGATTAAACAAAGTGATACAGGTTTGGAATGACATGATGTGAGTAAATGATGACAGAATGTGTGGGTGAATTATCCCTTTAAATGCATAGCACCCAAGTCGTATAGACTGTTTTTTGTGATTCTTTTTCTTTTTTCATCACCCTTTCCTTGTATAGAACAGATCACATGAGACAACGTTTGTTTTTTTCTGTTCCATGTAAAACAATGTTTGAGGGTAAGTAAATGACAGAATGTTTGGTGGAACTAATCATTTCAGAAATAACAGTGAATTCTTTGGTTTTACAGTAGGTATGAAATGCATTAGCCAGCAACATCATGTTGGCTGTGAGGCGTATCTACAGTCTACAGCTAGGGGTGATTCTCACACTCTCTTAGTTTTAATCCACTTGTCTGGCGAATCCCATAATGGACAGATCTACAAAACAAACAGCTAGAGGGTGAGAATGAGCTTGCGCCAAAAAAAGTGTTTTTCCAGATTTGTCTTTGCATTTGGCAATTAATCCCTGGAAAGGAAAACGTTGTTTAGAGGCCAGATGAATGGAACTGTCAGTCTCAGAGCAGGTGTTGTGCGTCTGCGTGCGAGCTTGCCGTCATTCAGCCCCGCTGAAATCTCAGAAGTAACGTCTTTGGTTCTGCTCTTTGTCTCGCCTTGTGCTCGCGTTTCCACGCCAGGTTGTTGCTTTTGATTCGTCCTCAAATCCCCTCACATTCACAGAACAGTGAAAAACATCTTCTTTGTAATTCTTTAAATGCTCACATGCTGAAAGGGCCTTGAGTTCACAGCTATATCCTCCGCTTATGGATATGCATGCAGTGAATGGATGTGTTGTGCACGAAGGGATTTTTCTGCATCACTGCCTGTGTTTTTGTTCTTCTATATTGTGAGGGAACAGTGGTGTGTGTGTGTGTGTGTGTGTGTGTGTGTGTGTGTGTGTGTGTGTGTGTGTGTGTGTGTGTGTGTGTGTGTGTGTGTGTGTGTGTGTGTGTGTGTGTGTGTGTGTGTGTGTGTGTGTGTGTGTGTGTGTGTGTGTGTGTGTGTGTGTGTGTGTGTGTGTGTGTGTGTGTGTGTGTGTGTGTGTGTGTGTGTGTGTGTGTGTGTGTGTGTGTGTGTGTGTGTGGACAAGAAAGGGGTCCCGTCAGGCCCTGCTGTGTAATGCCAGGCAGTTCTGTACTTTGTGGGACATTTGGGATGCAGAAGAAGATGTTATTTTTCTTATTTTGCAGTGTGTTGGTTTTTCATGCATATGTAGGGCAGTAGAGACCTCCACTATACTGTGGTGAGTATAGGGATGATCTAATGCATAAATCTGTATAAGGATACACCAAGGTGTGCTCGAAGATGCAGTTGAATTTGCTGTGCTTTTCCAGATACATGTATGTTTTGCCATGCTTTTGTCCCGTAGGAAAAGATCTATTTGATGTCTTAGTTACAGTATTTCTTCTAGACATTAATGAGATTAAAATGAATGCGAATGAAGACTTTGCTTAAGTCTGCTGCTTAGATTTGACCCCAGACAAAAGACTCGTAACATCACATGTGTCTCCTCTAGTGCTTTAAAAGAGATCTCAACAATTAAGATTTCAATATGAAAGAGATTTCAGTATGAAGTCAAATATTTATAATCATCAAAGTTTTCCAAGACTGTATTATACGAGCTCTCCGCTTGTTAAGTCTGACGTCACGCGTCACCTCTTCCAAACGCTCAATCAGATACCACGAGAAAACCACAAAAGGTGCTAATAAGAGCATGATACTGTAGTGTACACCGTACATTTAAAAACGTTTAGCTTAAATGTTTAATATGAACAAACAGTGCTCATAAACGGCTGCTGAGGTAGTATTCTCAAGTGAAGAATTGAGGCTTGGACCCAGAAACAGCGCTTGTACGTCACCACTTAACAAGCGGATACAATATTATTCTGTTTGTGGAGGGACTGCTTGAATACATTTTGTTACATTAATTTAAATGAGCAGGGCATTTATAGTTCCGAGCATGCTTCGCATGGGACTGGATCAGGAGAGTACATTAGGGCTGGGGATTGCCATTGACCTCCTGATTCAATTCTACAAAAATATTTTATTGTCATTTCAATATACAGTACATTGATTTACAATTTACAGTATGTTTCTGTATGTTATAACAGCAATTCGATGTTTTAATAAAAATATATATATATTCATCTTGTGTCCACAATTAAATCAAGTTCTAACCAAAAGTTACTCATCTCTCTAAAAAAGCTGTTTTTGATTGGTCAATCGCAGCATTCAGAGGTAAACCGTGTCTTAATAAAGACTGTTGTCCACAGCAATGCTGTACTGTATAACTGACTCCTCATCTGTCTCCTGTTCTGTCTCTATAAGTAAATGACTGTCTCATTTATTTGCATTACAGTTCAACACAATTCAAAGTATCAAAGCTGATACTCAAATGAAGCATAACTGAGAGCTCATAACTAAATGAAGCATAACTCGGCGTCTCCTGAGCGATGTAAGAGCAACCTCTGAGCAATAACCTTTTCCTCGGGGATGTTCTCGGGCCTGCGGTAATGCGTTGTGTGGTTATGTGTTTTGCTGTGTTGTGTGTTTGTTTTTGCATCATTTTTCTTTTTCTTGTGTTGTGGTTCGGCTTTGTGAAGCTACAGTGGAGAGCGTTACGTGAAGGGTGGTCAGCAGAAGAGCAGTAGCCTGTCATCTTTATGAACTAAAACTGTCAACACTAATGACCCAAGAAACAAACCGAAAAAACTCCTCTATACAAGCACACACACTCACATGCATATAAACAGACACACACAAATCCCTGTCTGCTTATCCAAGGATACGCCAATCTAATATTACAAGGATCAACTGGTTTGTTTTTATGACTTTATGGGATTTTTCCCTGAGAACAGAGTGGTTTTGTCTAGAGTACAGTCCCTGTGACGTACATAATGACCTCTGTGCTACAGTGTAACCTTCACACTCATCCACTCACTTTACTGTAAGATGAGTGAAGCAGGGACATTACATGCATATCAGCAGGTCACAACTGCAAACGAATACTTAAAGTTGGATTAAAAATATGAAAGAGAAAAATGCTAGGCAGACTTGCAACAGGTTCCCACAGTCAAGTCAGGTGATGTAAGAGACATGTCACTTTCTGGTCATGTTCCGTGCTAAATAATCTAGTGTTCAATGTGTTTAAAAACTGACGTTTTAGTACGAATCGACTGATGTAAACATGTACATGGTGTCCATCTTTCTGTTTGAATAGGGAACCCCACAGCAGATTTGACCATCTGTCAATCAATGGGGTTTCCAAGCTGTCCAGTTTGGACTTGGCCATTTTATATATTGCAGTCCTAGTCCTAGTGTGTGGGTGTGTGTTTGTTTTGGTGTACTACATGGTTTCTGTGTGAGTTACGATAGCCTAATGTCTGGGTAGGTGAGTCATTGACAGATAAATGACCCACCACAGTCAACAGAGAAGTTATTACAATTACAAAGACCTGTGTATATAAAGTATACTTTATAGAGAGAGAGAGTGTGTACGTGTTTATGTGTGTATATAACATAATATGCATAAAAGTATATTAAATCTAGACTAAAGTGCAAAACTGTAGGCTGCAATAATAGAATAGGTGTTTGCTAGACACAACACAGGACATAAGACAGTTCAAGTTATTCAGTGGCCTGTATTTTTATGTCTTACAGGCTCGTTTAAAGTAAAATATGGCGTTGACTGAGTCCATTTGGCTTATTCTGCTTTTAATTTAATTTCTTTCTATATTTATTTCTAACAGATGTTCAGATTATGTTGTCCTCTATTGCCCGTGCAATGTGCTTATAATTTATTAATCTCTATTTTGAATGCATTTGAATTTGAAATGCTGTAAGCAAGACTAGTTATTAACACTAATCTCATTCAGCCATATTGAATATATGTTTTGTCTAACAATGCAGTGTTAATATTCTAGATGTGCATGTTAGGATGAAAGTCTTTTGTTTCAGGTAATCGTACTGGTGTAATGCTTTGGCGTGAACCTGTTTGATCTTGTTCTTAACAAAACTTTTAAACAGACATACAGTGTATGGGCGACTCTTCTCTTCTCGTCTCTCTCTGCTTTTTTATGTATGGTTCATTGCACTTAGTAGAGCATTTCTGCGCTCATAAAATATGATATGTATTATTCACGTCTTCCTCTATCACTAATGCTCCAGCATTTTATGCCCCCTTGAAGTCATGCTAGCTCAGAGGTGACAGAGATTCATCTAATCCAGATCCATCTGTTTTTTTGTGTGTTTTTCTCCTTTCCTTTGTCAACATCTTGCTCTGAACATCTTAATCAAACATGTTTATGTAAAGGAAAGCAGCTTACTGTGATTTCTCCAAGTAGGACATGTTTTTTGGATCAACATGCTTGGTCTGGGCACAACATTATTTTCAACCAATCAGATTTTGGAGTAGACTTCAACATGCATATCAACATTCATATGATCCATCTGAGTTTAGTGATAGGCTATGGTTAGGGATGGGATCTAATGAAGTAAGTTTCACCATACCGGCGTGTACTATAAAAACAGGGAGAGTTTTATCATTACATTTTTAATGTCTGCCAGATTTTCCCTTTTCATTATGCAGCAGATCTGAATTTGGTGGAGTACCAAGTCACATGCTGCATTTCTGATTTGATACAATACATTTTGCATCATGTGTGAAGTACATAACATTAGCCGTATTAGCTCAGTCATCCATTCATCCTTCTCCCACGGCCCCACAGCCTTCCAGAAACCACCGACTCACAAACACAAACACACACGTGACAGAGAACGCCAACAATGTGCTTGGTTTTCATAGAACAAAACTTGAAATATAATCCAAATGTTTATTACTTAATTAAACGGTGTCATTGCATTGAATGGATTGATGAATCTTCTGAATTTCAAGAGCAGAAACAGCTTTGTATTCATATCTACAGTTCACTCTTAAAAATAAAGCTTCTTTATTGGAATCTTTGGTTTACTAAACAATCTTTAACATAAATTAAACCTTTAATTTGCCCTATCGGTTCCTTTTAGTGGGGAAAAAATGAATCCGATTATTACAATATTCTTGACACTAGGAGAGAAAATCTTTCTTTTTAAGAACTCTTCACTGAAAGTTTCTTTGGAGAACCAAGATGTTGTGTATATAACATCTGATTTCACTTTACCAGGTGATTTGCAGCATTTACTTGCAACATTGGTGAGAGACAAAATAAACACACTCGTGGGTATGTACAGTATAACAATAAACAATAAAAAGACCTTCATAAATCACCTGGAAAGTGATTAAAATCATGAAAAATTGCTAAATTACCAGCAAATATCATTTGCAGAATTTTGTACTATAAAAATCCAAAAGAATAAAGGTCAGATCTTAGTGATACCTGGTTTTCAGGAAATCCTACATCGCTCTCTAAAGTTATAGTACCTCTTCTAAGAACAATAGCAAGCATCTCTTTATCATGTCAGGTCTGCAGGAGGACAGTTTCTATGCCTCTGTGAAGGTTCTTTATTGGCATATATGGTTCGATGAAGAACCTTTAATATCCATGGAACAATTCCATTCCAAGGTTTTTTGTTGTCGAAAAGGGTTCTTTAGAATTTGTTTTAATGTTCTAAGAAAAACTGTTATTTTAAGAAATGTTCATTGAAAGGATCTTTGAAAAAAACGAAATATAGCGTTGCTGCAAAAGCCCTCTTTCAGAACCTTTATTTTTAAGAGCGCACAGTCCTATGATTGACTAAAGAAGTGGATTCACTTTTTAAAGCACATTAAATCTGACATGCTCATGAGACATGTTCAGCACAGTTCAAAGTTCTGGTTAAATTCAAGAGTTTCTCCGGTCAAGCAGGGGAACAAACAGCGATAGAACAGGACAAGAGCTTACCTGAGCTTTGTCTCCTTCAGTCAGTTCCTCTCATAAAGTGTGTTTCGTCCTGATGTTTTGGGGACTTTCATGCTTCTCTATTCCATCCTTCTGAGCACTTCAGTGGTTTAGTGTTTTCCTCTGTTCTGACTCGTCTCTCTCCTGTTTTCTGTGACGGTGGTTTTAAAGTTGAGGTGGCGTAGCTGCTTCTCTAGACTCTCTCGGCAGGAAAGGAGTGAAAATACGACTCAAGGTTATGACGAAACTGTGAGTGTGTGAACGAGGGAGGTGAATGAATTACATGCTGTGTGTTGTCTGTCAAAGATGTGTGGATGGAGTGTGTGTATGAGTGAATGAACAACAGAGAGAGAGAGAGAGAGAGAGAACACAAACACATCGCCCCTGAGGGAAATTCCTCCCTCGCTCGCTCTCTCCATCTCTTTCTCTCTCTTTCTCTGTATCTAGCCCCCCTCCTATCATCTATACTATCGCTCTGCCGCTTCCCCCAGCCTCTCTCTCTCTCTCTTTCGTTTCTCCATGTTGATTGATTTGTGTTTCATCGCCTTTTCTCATCCAAATACATGAACTCATTTTTCACTTTGTCTCCAAATGTCATTTTTTTCCTCCTCATATCCCACGTTCAGAACAGCCTGTTTCAATTCCAGCTCTGTTTTTCTGTTCAAGGGCTTTGGAATATATTTGCCCCAGAAAATCCCCAAAATCATGAATAACTTACAGAGTGCTGGCTCACAAACACACAGGGCACAAATAGATGGCAGCACGTATAGCTCGAGTGTCTGTTAATCTCCAAATGTGCAGCACACATTCACTGACGGTACATTACCCACGCTGGAAGAATAATTGTGTGTGATGCACAAAGTACTTTTGGATTTTTTTTTTTGGGGGGGGGGGTTTCTCTGCATGTGTTGTGAATGAAACATAAAAGGATTTTTGACGGTTCTTCTATAAGTTTGTGCAGCAGAAAATATTTTAATAGTAGATGGATGTTTTTTGATTGACAAAGATTTTAATTTTATAGTCATATGAATGTATAAATAAACTATTTATTAATTATTTATAAGTTCTGTGACTGTTCATCATGTATTTTATTCTTGTTTTGTTTTATATATAATAATGTTTTTTTGACTTGCTTAGTTAACATTTTTAAGGATTTAAAAGTGACATGTCACTTCATGTAATAAATGAAATAATAATATAATGTATATAATAATAATATATAAATATATAATCAATTATTAATCATTTATAAATATAATTGACCAAATATGTATCAGGTGTTTTTTATGTACATTTATGAAATTTGAAGAGAATATGTATTACACATTTCAGTCTAATAGAGTTTTTCTAGCTTCTCTTGCAGGAAACTTGTTGGTTTGGGTCTTTTGAACTTTTTATCAAAGGAGAGTAGGAGCTGTAATATTACATTTACAGTTTCAATCATGTATTCATTTACATATTACATAATATTCTAACCTTGTTGAGATGTTTTGACTTAGAGGTCAATATGAAATCTGTTATTTCATTTATTTTTGTATATAATTTTTCCTTTAAGAATGTCCAACTTAATTAGTAACAGTAAAGGGTTAATTATGTGGTGCCAAGAGTTCGCAAAGGACATGAATATGAATGTAAATTAAAATTCTCTCTCTGAAATGACTGCAGTACGTCTCTGCCCGGGTCTGACTACACCTTCCTCCACTTTCGCTGGGGTCTCAGTCGGATTATGGATTACTACGGAGTCTTATTATCTCTCTCACCCATATGAGCAGTAATATAGTGTGAAAGGAAGGGGTTGAGAGTTTAAATGAAGACCTCCTGCTGGTTAAGATCTCAGAACGCACACCCCCTCCTCCCTCAATCCCCACATTTGGGTTCCTGTATCTCTGCTTCCAGACCTGGGGGGGGGGGGGCAGTACCGTGTGATGTCGCTCCATGAGGGGGGGCGAGTTGTCTCCCGTTCTCCTCTTCCTCCTTTGAGACATCCAGAGCTCCTCAAAGCCCCAGCCTTGTTAGTGAGCATGTCTGATTTGGCCCTTTCACTGTGTGTCTCGCACCTTTTTCTTGCACTTTCGGTGTCGCTCTATAGAACCTAGTGTCAGCTGTGATCACAGTCATCTTTCATATTTTTTTCACGATTCCTACAAAGTCTTTTTCGCTATACAGAGAACACTGTGTCTCCCTCTCTGGCATCATGATCTTTATCCTTGCCATTTCTCCCTTTCAGCGAGATGCTTATCTCCCATGGATTCTGAATTCCTCTTCCTTCATTAAAGTTTCTTTTTGTTTCTCCTCCGTAGGCTGGATTTAGAGGAATTGGAGGAGCACAGACTCGCAGAGGGTGGCCGTTCTTCAGGTTCAGTCTTCAAACAGAGCGATTGTTTGTGGAGTTCCACAATGTTCCTCTTATGAATCTTTTGTATGTTCATCTTGGCCTGGCTCGCTGAAGATTAAAAGGCCGGCCTGAGAATAGCATTACATGGCTGTCAGCTCAGTTTTCACTCTATTTAGTCTGTTGTATTATTTTCATTCAGTTCTCCTGATTCATACAGTATATTATAATTTTTCAAATCAGAATGTCTTTTATTTGGCCAATACAAAGATGATAGCATAGCACAAGTTTTTGATGCTATTGAGGTCGCTTTCCTTCAGAAAATACTCAGAAATCAAAATAAGGGATCTTATTTTGCCAATATAAGTTCTTGCTTTCCATGATATGAGGGACTGTTCACCCAAATATTTTAATTCTGAAATGCATTTATTCACCCTCATTACGTTCCAAAACTGTATGATTATCTCTCTTCCATCGAGCACAATAGGAGATGTTAAGTAGGATGTTATTTTGCTCTTTCAGTGAAAGTGAATGGTGACCAAAGGCTCTCAAGCTCCAAAAAAGCACCAGAGCAGTAGCCCATACGACACATGCCACTATATTTCAAGTCTTTGTGTAAGAAATAGACCGAAGGCTGTTGTGGCAAATTACCACATGAGAACATGAGAATCACTTTTTTGTATAAAAATTACATCAAACCTGGTGTGATACCTCTTGACGTTTCATATTTAAATAGGCGTGAATGTAATTTCAGGGTCCCAGACGGTGTAGGAGTGTCAACATCAGGTTGACTGTGAAAATAAGCAATTAATAATGCAAGTCAGGATACAACCTCCAGACAACATGTCTTCTTCATCAAGAAAAGTACTACAAGTTCACCATTCAAACAGATAAAACCTCACAAATCCATGTGTTCCCATTAAATGCTTTAATACATGGACTATCAAATAATTAGATCCTGAAAAACATTACCATTTTAATATTTTTGATTTTTGCATAAGAACACCTCATAATGACCATTCTTTAAATACATAATGGAAATGAAATGGAAATGCTTGAATCCAGCTTGTAGCTTTGAAGCTTTTAAGAGCAGATATATGAGCACATATGTAAGGAGGAGTTATATAGGTGTTGTTCGTTTTTTATAAAGGCATTAGTGGTGTTTGTGGTATAGATTAATTAGATAGTAAGGTGGCATGCAAGAAAAAAGTTCTAAAAGAAAATCACATTTTACACATGAAGCATTGTTTTGTATAATATAAACCGACTGTTTTGAAGTTCTCCGTGTCATTGTGATTGTATGATTAATGGTTAATGTGTTGTTGAGCAGCTCTTTGAGATGTATGGTTCCTTTCAGTGTCAACATCAATTTATGGCATGAAAATAAAAGCAGGAGAACTGCAAAAGGGAACAGTAAAAAGGCTTCTCCTCACTCTTGCATTGTAATGATTACATACATACATTATACATAGCAAATCACTTTGAGATTTCTAGTATCAGCTTGATTTAAAAAGGATGTGCTGCTCTTTTACAGCCTGCTGTATGTGCATTAGCAGGACTGTCGTAAAATCTCTGCTTACATTGCACCGCCGACCAAATGTGCAGGGCAACAATAAAAAAAATACTCAATGCGGTACAGTTTACTTTCCTCCGAGACAGTGGGCCTCATAAATAATATGACTGAACAAACTTGCAAACGTGCTTAAATTTCTTTTTCAAAGGAAGTATCAGAAATGGGACAATAATGTCTGGATCGCTGACTCAGTAAGGATCATTTCTGCTCACGCTAGTGCACTGATTGTTCCGAAGGGACCAGTGGATGCCAGTAATGTAATATTAGCATAACACAAAATGTGGTATTATAAGACTTTCTAAAAGGATTTGCTAAAAATGTTCTATAATGTAAAAGCTAGCTGTACCTCAAATAATCCCCCAGCATTTGGGTAATTCATTCAGAGGGTTTAAACGGCAAACATTAACGCATGTAGTTATTTGTTGTGATTACTGTATATGCCAAATAAATACTGTTCTTTTGATATAAGCTGGATTCAGCACTTTAAATGTAGTTTAATTAGGTTTTGCAGTTTACCTTCAGTTCCGTTAAAGGAATAGTTCACCTAAAAATTAAAATTTGCTGAAATGTTTTAATAAAAAAAATATATATATTAAATAAGCAATAAAATCCATATTTTTACAAAATAGTTTTGGCAGCTATGGTTGGCAGAATAATTTTGTAAAAAAAAATCCAGAAAAGCTGTAAACACATTTACAGAACAAGCTGTAAATGTTACAGTATAAAATTGTAATTTACAAACAGGATAATTGAAACCAGCAAATTCAACGATGCACACTGCTACTAAAATCTGTTTTGGACCTTTAACATATACTGACAACCACCAGAATAATTCAGGTGGGAAAAGAGAAGACCACGTGAAAAATCTGAGTTCATCACAAGTAGCTTTTCCACAAGCTGAGATATAATATACAGAAGGTGCACACAGTCATTCATGCAAAAACACAGAGCACTTACATAATACAGTAAACTATGATTAGACAACAGATGTAACATAAAACACTGATGTACAGAAGTGAAAACAAAAACTATTAAGAAACATGATTTTTTTAAACAAAATAGCTACTTTCAAATGTGGAATTATGGGAATATGTTTACAGTTTTTGGCGAAATTATTTGTTGATTAGTTATTTTTTTAAACTGTATTAACAGCATTTTACTGTAAAATGACATGATTTGGTTAGATCTTTTACAGTTTTCCATGTCCATAGTACGGGAACCTACTGTTAACTTATTAACAGCTTTTTCCATAATGGTTTTACAATATTTTCAGTTAAAATTGCACTTATTTTTTATAATAGGCCATCCAAGATGTAGATGAGTTTGCTTCTTTATCGGAACAGATTTGAGCTTTAACAAATAATTGTAAAAATAATAGTTATAAAAACATCACAATAATCTACACCACAGTCTGTCAGTTAATGTCTTATGAAGCAAAAAGCTGTGTGTTTGTAAACAATCTTCAATTTTAAATATATGTATTCTTTCTACACAAAAAGTCAGCATTATTGCACAATAGCAATTAACAAGCCACTAATACTGGTTATGGAAAGCAGGTGGTAAACCTAATTTCATTTCAAAGAGGTGTCTGTGTGTGCTTTCTATTGATCGTAGCAGCAGTAATTCATCAAAAGATGAAGAGTTTCATAACCAGGCACAGCGTGTAGACAAGCAGACGTTTGGTGTATCAAAGAGCTGATTCAGGTGTCCGGGCTGATGCTGTACGGTACAGAGCAGGACAGTCTGATGCATCCTGAACAAACAAGCACTTATAAATGACCTGTGTGACAGGGAACTGACCACAAATTCTGTTCGGCACTGATTTCTCAACTGGCGTAATGTGTTCTTTCTTGCACAATGTTTATTTGCACAATTTCCCCCGAGGGATTGATAAATTAAATCTCTATGTCTATAGCTACGTTTACATTTAAATTTTCATTCCATTCCAGTTTACATGTTTTAGCATCCAAGTAGAATTGTTTCATGCCAGTTGAGTGAGTTTTCATTGACAATATATATGTTGAGGAAGACTGTGGCAGTGTTTGTAAACCTAAAATGATCTCTTCTCTGGAGAACGACACGCTGAGCTTGTTATTGCATCAAGTTGTAGGCAAGTGCCCAGAGCTGGTCCTCAGATGAACAAGCCCCGGGGCAATCAATGGACAATACGCTAATAGGAAGCTAATATCGCTAGGCTAATAGTTTCTGCCAGAAAATGTTCTAGAAGTTTTGCTGTAGTATAGTTTTTCCCCTCTGTACCAGACACATGCTGCTCTCAGGCGGTGGACTTTCATGTTAAGAAATGAACAGGTTGTGCTGAGGAAAGGGGATAGACTTGCACACCTGTGTGCAGATGTGACTAATTACCTTGTATGTGTGAGAGTCTGTGGTTTCGTTCTCAGGAGAAAAAAAGCCATTTGGACGATGAGAAGCGCGTGTTCCGCTGCTCTGTCACTGGGGCCGGTGCGAGGGGCACTGCAGGGGCGCTGGACAATTACCACAAGTCACACGGCATCACCTCAATCAGAAGTGGCCTGGAGCGGCGCGCTTTCCTGTGGCTCTATTTCTGGGATGGTGCAATAAAAGGTGATACATGCAATGTCCTATCAGTGATATCATTTCTGCCAGATACATACACATGTGCAGAAAACAAAAGCATAGAGGTGCTAAAATGTACCATGGTTTTACAGTGTTCATGTCAAAGTTGTGTGGAGGTGTATCATGGTAGAACATTGATTTTCTTTCAAATAACACATACATGCAATTGAACTTGTCTGTGTTAATCATTTAGCACCATGGTATGAGACACCGGGGCTTGTTGTCACACAGGGAGTTGTTACAAAGATTATATCTAAGTAAACTGTGAATAGTTTGTAACATTTGTTTTAATTGTCATATTTTACACTTCATTATTTGTGATTTCTGTTTGTAAATATAATATTATATATAGGTTTAATACATTGTACATCTTTAAAGTATGAACCTTTATAGAATCTTAATTTAAATGAATTAATGTATAAATTAATGAATCCAATACTCACCGCGGTAAGACAACCAGTGTTATTTTAGAATTATTTAGCTACAGTATCTCACAGAAGTGAATTTGGACATTTTCACTTAGGGGTGTACTCACTTTTGTGGCCAGCGGTTTAGACATTAATGGCTGTGTGTTGAGTTATTTTGAGGGGACAGCAAATGTACACTGTTATACAAGCTGTACACTCACTACTTTACATTGTAGCAAAGTGTTATTTGTTCAGTGTTGTCACATGAAAAGATATAATAAAATATTTACAAAAATATGAGAGGTGTACTCACTTCTGTGAGATACTGTATATAGCACCTAATAATTTTCATTAATATTTATATTTTATATATTTCAGTTATTTACTTATTTAAAGAAAAAGAAAGGAAGTGGGAGTTGTTGTGCATGTGTAGGAAAAAGAAAGCATGTGAGAGGAATAATGAAAGAGAGAGAATTGTCAAGAGCATAATTGTGTAATGCTAATGGGCACCATTCCCCTTACAGCTGATATCTAATGAGTTTTCATCAATCATCTCACTCATTGCTTCATTTAGGAGATTTGATAAGGAGACTGTGAGAGTTTGTGTTCAAATCAGTCATCTCAGTTCTCTGTTTCTCTGGTTTCTTCACACTGAAGCCCCTATAGACCTCTCATGGACGTCATTTTGGACACAGCCCCACACTGGAACAGGTCTACTGGGTAAGTGTGTGTGTGTGTGTGTGTGTGTGTGTGTGTGTGTGTGTGTGTGTGTGTGTGTGTGTGTGTGTGTGTGTGTGTGTGTGTGTGTGTGTGTGTGTGTGTGTGTGTGTGTGTGTGTGTGTGTGCGTGTGTGTGTGTGTGTGGTGGAAAAGGCAGGATTAGATCCATCATACTACAATCTGGTTAGAAGGTTCAGGTTTTCAGTGTATGTATATATTTGTGTATTTATGAGACGTTTCAATATAGCACACTGAATGTCCATTTTCCATGTAGTATTGAATCTTTTTTCTGAGAAGAAGCTACACAACTGCTCAAAACAACTGATGTTGCAGCAAAAAATGCTAATGCAATCCCCAAGTCACCGAATCATAAATTCTCTCTCCCAACCATCAAAGGTCTTCAGAAATCCCTGGCAACCACATAAACAACTCACAGCCTGTGTGGATGTGTGTGGCATGTGTATAATAAAGACAAACAGACAGACAGACGAAGAGAGAGAGAGAGTCTGCTTTCGATAAGGGAACATAAGCATGTGTCACATACCCCACCCTTCCCTTGAAGATTAGCCCGGGGGGGGGGGGGGGGGTGTAAGCCATGCAATCATTTTTTTAACATGAGACGTTACAGGGATAGAAGAGAGAGAGAGACCCAGATTCAGAACGAGACAGACTGACCTAAGAATCCCTTCATTAATGACTCTTAACTGTACATTCTTAATGATGCACTGTAGCTTGAAACGTTCCAAAAGGCTTTTTGTGTTTTGAGGGTAAATGAGATCTAAACCAGACATCAGTATTTTAGTGATGCCAGCTAATTAACCAGAAGTACTAAACTTTGGTACATAACTTCTATAATTGCATTGCTTGTGCTGTGGAGATGAATATTAGCTCAAATTGTACAGCTTGAGGAGAGATGCACTATAAACATGCTAAGCTTCACTAACTGGCTTTTCTAAGCATTCAAACTTTTTTCAACAAAAATTGGCAAAAAAGAAAACTTAGCCTTAACTAAAACTGAAACTACTAGAATTATTCTTGTTAATTGAAATAAATGTAAAATACAAAAATATATATGTAGATGAAAAAAAATACTTAAATAAAAAATAATGAAAATGACAAATGTTGCCTTGTCAACTAACTGAAATAAAGCAAGTTTAAGTTCATATAATAAAATTGCTAACTGAACTGAAATAAAAAAATACATCTAAATAGACGTATATTTACATAATAAAAATGTCTATAACTCAAACTTAAAATGTATCCTAAAAACATCAAAATAAACGCTAATTCAAAATGATTCGTTTCATATTGCAATGCGGAAGTAAACTATTTCCAGTGAAAGCACAAGACTTTTGATTCATCAGCTGCTCTAGGCAAATAAATAAAGATTAACAAAGTGCAGTAAAAGGTAAAACTATTTGCACTATAAACCAGTGTGTTTATAATTACGATAATAAATTATTATATAATATATTGTATGAAAAATATTATAAAAAATACCAGTTTGCAATATCAAGCAGCATAATGGCATCCACACTTATGTAGAAATTAGGGTGAATAATAATAAAATAGCACTAGTACCTGTGCCATATCTAGGGGCCAGAATATCATAGAGAACTAGTACACAGTCACCTGCAGTAGCAACCGTATAGAAAATGCTAACGAATGCATAGCTATGTGCTTACAATGTCTCAGAATGTTTGCAACCATATCTCAGTTTTCTGGTATCACTCTAGGATTGAGTTCAAGTCTAAATGTTGCGTGAAAACCACAATTCTTGACCTTGAGTGCTTCACAGGGACTCTTGCATGAACTAACCAAGAACTGCATTGTGTAGACCGGTACACAGGTGCCTATGTTCTCTGAAGGAGAAAAAGAGAGAGAACAAATGTACTGTTGAAGTGCTCACTTTGAGAACAATAGACTTGTCCTTGGCCCAGATGTGCCATTACTCAAATCTCCCCACAGGTGAAACCATACATCCATTTAATGTAAAACTCTCACATGTCACACAGTCTAGTGATTTAGGGCAGTCAAACTAAGTCAAAGTGTGTATTTGTCCCTTTCAAGGAAAGTCAGTTCACTTGGCGGCTCCAAGCAGCAATGCCTAGTTTCTACTTGAATGAGGACATACCAAAATGTCAAAAACTGCTTTAACAAAAGCACATTTCAGCAACACATTTCAAATCAGCAACACAATGATCGGTCCTGTAAATGCTATTTATTTGCTCAAATAGCATCAAAAAACGTATATTTCAGGCCGGACTAGCCAATGTGTATGTCCAGTCCCAAGCGCACATCTCACAATGCTGTTTCTGTGGGAACCGGCAGCTGCACTGGCACAATGACTTTACCAACTGGAAATTGACTCTTTTATTTTGGAAAGCACCACTTACGAGCTCTACCATATTTCACATTGCATTTTCACCTGTTGATAGTTAAATGACTGAAGCATCTAGTCTTTGTGCTGGGTTTCAACACTGTGAACGTGCTGTGAACTGACACTCAAGAAATCACTTTTCTCTCGGTCACAGGCAGTGGTATAGGATGGGCATTTTCTTAAAGGTGACATATCTTGAAAATATATTAAAATAAATCTTGAAAAAGGTATAATCGGGTCCCTGGTGCATCTACCAACCCAGAAAACATGAAAAAGAACAACCCAGTAATTTTTTGGTAAGCTGTTCTCTGCAATCATGTGAAAAAAACAAGCCGCTCAGATTTCGCTCCCCCCCATGACGTAGAAAGGGAATTTTATAATAAAATTACTGCCACGCAATCTGCAAGTTTCCACCCATGGCGCTGCCATTATATTTTCGCAAGTGACAAACGGTGTACCAGTTCTAACGCCGTGGTGAAAGTTCGAGCAAAGCATGCTAACATGCTGAACACTATTTAGCCAGGAAACAAGAGAGCAGTGGATTTATTGATTTATTTACTGTATTGCTGTATATGCTACACAGATCTAATGCACAGTAAACATGCGATTTCTTTCCCAGCTGTTTACCTTCACGGGCATAACCGGCTGTTTTTGTAACTTGTGTGTTTTTACCATAAACTTGTGTATTTGACAGTTTCAGTGCAATAACACATGAAAGACATGTGAGTATTTTGTGTTGAAATTTCACAGACACATTCTGGGGACACGTGAGACTTATATTTGTAAAAAAGAGTCCTTTAATACCTCACTCACCCCTATACCATTATCCTGCCATGAATCGTTGTTTATGCGGCTCCTGAAAGGAACTGCCAGCTTATGTCATCCATTTTGTTGAATATTTACTAATTAAATTAATTACAATCAATACACTATGATTTGGTATCTACCATAGTATATAGCTATGTGAGTAAGCACAATACTAAAATTCTGACAATATTGCTCACTTGACATGTTTGCTGGCTAATAGGAATCAGCATAGAGGGCAGGTTACTCTCCTATAGCACTTTTTAGGGCGTATTTAGGGTAGAGGCTCTCAGCTGAACTATTAGACCGGTGGGCTCCCCTGCTCTAGAGTAAAGAGTGAGTTCAGAGAGCAGCAGCTTACATGCAGTCTGAAGTCTTCTGGGGTCGAGCTCGGAGCCGTTGTCAGGGACCAGAGTCAGCAGGGAGTCTGTCTCTGTCATCACATGTTCATGTGTGGAGCATGAGCCTTTTGACAATGTGTTTGCATGTTTGTGTTTGATTATGCTTGTGTGCACCTCTGTGTGCATTACATTTCCATTTGCATATTCTGTTTGTATTTTCTGTGTGTTTATATGTGATGTAACTGAATGTGCATGTCACTGTGTGTGTCGTCGTGCTTTAAGTGTGTGTTTGTGTCTGTTTTCCGGTTCATCTAATTGTCAGGTCCTGGATGGTGGCCTGGTCCCTCGTGGTAAAAGCTGTTGTTTGCTTGGTGCATCTGTCGTGCTGTATGTCTCTCCAGACAACTCTCACAACACGATAGCTCTCTGATACTTCACCTCAGCGTCAAACAAACAGTGCAGCTTCAGAGTGACGAACTCTATCCTCTGTACAGTTAAAGACCTTTATTTCATCTGACGTCATAATAATGCGGTCCTCACTTTAGTTTTTACCATGGCTGATTTTGTTCCACCACTTCTGAAATCACTTGCTGCAAGGATATATATATATGGGTAGTTGACAAATACAAATTGGACTGTGTCCTATGGTGTGACAGCAAAAATTTAGGAAAAAAAACTTAACATAAATGTAACATGAAACAAATTTATCTTCATTCTTAGAGTTACAAATAGCATGAGAGAGGTTTATCTTCAATGTTAGAGGTTATTATTATTATTTTCGTCACACCAGGACACATTGATATGTCAACTACCCATATACAGTAAATTATACACAAGTAGCAGCACTATAAAAATGCCAGTTCACTGTGCTTTTGAAATGAAATTAGTTATATTATAATATCATATCATGTAATATTAGTTATATTATTGTTTACATTTCAGTTTTGACTTGTAAACATAATTTCTCTTCATAACATATAATATACATATCCATATCAATTCAAAAGCTTGGTGTAATGTTTTATTAATACGTCTATTTCGCAATGATGCATAAAATTGCTTACAAGTGAGAGTGGAGAGAAAATATTACATAAGATCTCTATTTCAAATAAGTGCAGTTATGTTGAATTTTCTGTTCATCAACGAATCCTAAAAAAAAAAATCATGGTTTCCACAAAAATATTAATCAGCACAACTTTTTTCCACATTGATAATAATAAGAAATGTTTCCAAAGCATCAAATCAGCATATTAGAATGATTTCTGAAGGATCTTGTGACACTGATGACTGAGATAATGGCTGTTGGAAATTAATTCAGCTTTGCCATCACAGGAATTCATTGAAATATATAGAAAACAGTTATTTAAAATGTTAGTAGTATTTCACAATACTGTTTTACTTTTGATCAAATGGAGTCTTAGTGAGAATAAGAGGCTTTAAATCAATTATTACATGCATACAAAAGTTATTGACCACAAAAGTTTGAGCGCTAGTAGTTTAGCATTTGATGACAAGCTGCCCCTGCCCCTCCCTCAGAACGGCCCCCTCCAGCTTTTTAAAAGAGAACACACCCTTGACACTAATGAAGTGGGGTCTTAGTCACGTAGTGTGTACTTGAAGGCTAGTTCTCTAGAGCACTTTAATCATTTTATAAAAGCCTAATCACTTCAATTCACAGTTAATGCTGCAAAAGTGCTGTGAGAACACTGGCATCCCAGAAGCAGCATTATCGCCTGTGTTACGGCAGGAAATCTGTGGTGGCCTTTGTTTTGACCTCCCTTTGTACCTAAACGCACACTAATTAATTATTCAGTTATACTTGAGAAATTTACCATAATGGTTTGATGTGAAGTGGCTTTTCATTGTTCTCCATCCATTCCTCTTTATTTTGTAAGAATACTAGGAATCGTATGAATAGCTTTGCATATTTGCAGTATGATTTACCATATAGAGCAAAGGAGGATTTATACATACTGTAATATAAAAAAACCTTGTTTTGGTCAAAGTCGCATTGGTCTAAATGAGTAGTGTTTTGTGTTTTCAGACTACATGTA
This sequence comes from Ptychobarbus kaznakovi, assembly GCA_027422405.1. Classification (NCBI taxonomy): domain Eukaryota; kingdom Metazoa; phylum Chordata; class Actinopteri; order Cypriniformes; family Cyprinidae; genus Ptychobarbus; species Ptychobarbus kaznakovi. The sequence continues at coordinate 33,749,510 of CM049797.1, forward strand.
CTTTTAGGTTTTCAGTTTACATTTAAATTTGTGTTTTAGTTTTTTTTAATTGTAGTAATTTTGTTACATGTTTGTCATTTTTATTATTGCTATTTGGCTGAAATGTATTTTTATTTCAGTTTTAGTAATTTTGGCACTTGGATTATATTTCACTTAATTGCCTAAGCAACATTTTTCACTGTATACATTTTTTTTTAGGTTACATTTTTTATCTAATATTTTATTTTTTTTTAGTAACTAATGAAATCCTTGCGTGATAAGGATGCTTTCTTAGATAGCTGCCTATGAAGACAGTATAAACAAAGTATCGAAACCAAAAGAGAGCTAAAGCCTCTGGATTTTGTTGAGGTGAACATAAGACTGACCGTGTCAACTCTGCTATAATTTTTTTGTTGCAACACTGAAAATGATTTTAGTGGCAATATTGAAATATTAAGATGATGAAGAGAGGAAGAGAGTTACAAGTACTCAAGTCAATTGCTCTTGTTCCTTTAAGGAAATGGCCTAGTATACTAAAAAGATTTACCGATGTTGAAAGATTCAGGAGTAATGGCCAAGGTATTACTGTACACCATTTATTTTTATAATGGCAGTAAATCACGTGGCATTTATGCCTGAGCCCTCCTCTTCTCCCTGAAGAGTGTGTGTGAAGAGGACAGCACAGAGTCACTTCACTCTGAGACATGCGTCCTCTAACAGCAGGTGGGAGGTTAAGTGCTGTAATAAAACTACAAGGACAATGGCGGTCACTCTTCTTTGGGCCTTCTTGTTGTGTGCTGCCAGGCTTCAGCGTTTGCCATTGGGTGCAATTACACAAAAGAAAGACAACTCAAGTCTCTTATTAGCCAAATGTTTAAAGTATAAGCCAGACCCTGTAAAAAGTGTATATTTATGCTTAATAGTGTGATTTCATGTGTGTGTGTGTGTGTGTGTGTGTGTGTGTGTGTGTGTGTGTGTGTGTGTGTGTGTGTGTGTGTGTGTGTGTGTGTGTGTGTGTGTGTGTGTGTGTGTGTGTGTGTGTGTGTGTGTGTGTGTGTGTGTGTGTGTGTGTGTGTGTGTGTGTGTGTGTGTGTGTGTGTGTGTGCTAAGCAGGTGAATTCTAGAGTGTAGTCTTCAGCCCTCTTGACGTCATGAATATAACATCAGTGGACTGAGGGCATGCAGAAGAGTAGATTAAATATTTACTACTGTACCACCTCCACCTCCATTCTTCTTTTAGACAAGTGTTTGTTCTATGATGAACCACTGTGTAAATGGCTGGCCTTTATGTGCACATTAACCCTTAAAAGTATGCATGTTTTGCTAATTAGTCATACATGCCTTGGATTTGACAAAAATGTCAACCTTTGAAGTCAATAAAATAATAATATTGAATATATTTTGGTATTTTATTCGTCACGTATTACATAGATATTGCATGAAATTATACCTATATTTTAAAACACAACAACACATAAGCCTACTGAGCTCTCCAACTTATTTTTCAACATGGAAGCAAGCTGTTTTCTGTAAATGTGTGAGACTTCTGATTCATTAGCCGCTACGGGAAAGTAATGAAAAGAATATCAAAGTGCAGTAAACTGTAAAACAGTTTGAGCTACAAACCAGCGTGTTTATAATTAAGACAATACATTAAAATAATAAAGAAAAAAAACTGTTTGCAGTTTCAAGCAGCAAAAATACCTGGAAGTGAAACCGGAAGCCAGACACATTACATTTACAAATGCTGCTTCCATTCTTGCACAAAAAATAAGGTGGCTACATAGAAGAATGCTGTACATAGGAAATTGCACATTGTTCACTTATTTTGCACCAGTCATTGTTTACTTGCACACTAACAACATGTCTTTAGCAGATTAGAACATGACCAAATTTATTTATAACATTTTCAGAATTTCTTCTCAGACAGTTCATCACAGAACAATTACGGGATGTGTAAGTAGTGGAGAGAAGAAGTAGAAGTGGTAGGGCCAAAAAAAGAAAAAAGTGGATGAGATAAAGGGTGGAATAAGGTTCACTAAAGGGTTAATGCAGTATTTGTGCATAAAATATGCTGTTTTAAGGTCTCATCGAATATGCCAAATAAGCTCTCATCTAAGCACAGTGATTGTGTAGTGTAGGATTTAGAGGATTTGAATTAACCTGGAAGTAATTATCAATGTATGTTTCTTTTATTTATTTTTTTAAGAAAAGTTAGTCGGCCTATGTTTGTAACTGAACTGAGCACTGTAATTTTCTAAATAAATAAACAACACTTTAATTATTTTATAACATTTTACATTTGTAGATTCAGTGGTAAATTGTATTGATGTTGGTCATATTAATTTTAGCAAATAATCTGTAACATACAATACATTTTACATAGCGTTCACACTTATTCCATATTTTGAGTCCTTGTTTGTCACTGGCCCGTGTGGGGCGGAAGTGTTTGTGACGCAGTTCTGCCACCTAGAGGTCATAATCATGATATTGCACTGTAGTGACTGTACGCACAGTATAGACTTTGAAGACGGTGTGCTTTTAGTACGGAAGACAGAGGGCCTTTGGAAATATTGAAATGCCGTGTTTATGATCTTTCTATGCGTTTTGAGGTTTCTACCATCTGAGCAGTGACGGAGCTGAAGAATGACACTAGAAATGTGAGCTGACGGTAACCAGGCGACCGCTTTCTGCATCAATACCCGTATTTCCGTACTAATATCAGCTATCTCTCTATATTTCAGGGCGACTGGTGCTGAAATCTCCTAACATGAAGCATCGCATGGTAAAAAATCATTTTCTCAGTACCGTGGAATCGGATACATTCAGACGAACGAGCGCATTTATATCGGTGTCCTGACATGTTATCCTACCCGTCAGATTTGCCTACATTGGCTTACTGCGCATGCGCGCATCAATATTGTATCAATTTTCTCACGCTGAACAACAATATTTAATGTATCTGCATTACTGTAAGGGTAGGTTTATGGTTGGGGTAGGTGTAGACGTTAATAAAACACAATCTAATAGGTAGAAACATTTATTGTTGGTTTCGGTACTAGATGTATCCCTTCTATCCACAACCGTGGATATAACACATAATTACTGTGTGTGCATTACTGTAAGGGTAACGTTAGGTTTAGGGTTGTGGTAGGTGTACACATTAATAAAACATAATTTAACAGGGTAGGACAAATCGACAAAACACCGGTGTGACGTGATGGACGATCAGCTGATCACTGTTGGACAGTATGACTGACATATAAATAGACCGAATTTTTATATGTATAAAGAAGCTTTTTCCATAGAAATTTGAATTACATCATGCCAGAAAGGTTACAGTTTACATACTGGTGTTTTGGGCTTAATCTGCGATTATCATTCCGTTTTATGAAATGTGACCCTGGACCACAAAACCCATTCTATTTTGTGATATTGAGATTTATACATCAGCTGAAAGTTGAATAAATACGCTTTCCATTGATGTGTGGTTTGTTAGGATAGGACAATATTTGACCGAGATACAACTATTTGAAAATCTGGAATCTGAGGGTGCAAAAAAAAAATCTAAATATTGAGAAAATTAAGTTCTTAGCAATACATATTACAAATCAAAAATTAAGTTTTGATATATTTACGGTAGGAACTTTACAAAATATCCTAATGATTTTGGCATAAAATATCAATAATTTTGACCCATACAAATTATTGTTGGCTATTGCTACAAATATACCTGTGCTAATTATGACTGGTTTTGTGGTCCAGGGTCACATATGACTTTGCTCTGTAATGTTGTCTTTGATTATAAAGGTAGATTGAATTGGTCACAGAATGGAGATTCCTGCAGTAAACCACAGCTATACACACCCACCACCGCAGCCATGGGCCGGACAGAGTCCCAGGACCCCAAGCATGCCTCCACCCAGCTGTCCACCTCCTTCATATCACTATCCAAACCTGAACCCAGATCAGCAGAGTGTGACCCGGATGACCCACACGACAGGTCATCGTCCTCAGTCACTGTACTGGGACCCTTCACAGCAAAGCTACCAGGGTAAGCATCATCATCAATCAAGAACATCACAATCTATGGAGAATCTCGCTGTCTGATGGAAGAAAATGCTAACATTTGTTCCTAACATTCCTGTCTTGTCGCAGGTGTGTTAAAGCCGGTTCCTGAGATCACAAATCTGACGAATCAAGGATTTCCACAGAGAAGCTACTCATTACCAGTGAGGGCAGGACAATGTAGGGGAGATCGGGGGATATTGTACCTTTTTTTATAGTGTAATTCCGTGTACATTTTCTTTATTTCAAACGAATTAAAATCTGATAGTCATTATACTTTATCTTTATATTCTATATGACTTATACATTATATTATTCTTGAATGTTTTTCACCTTTATCTGGTATTAAATCAATTAGCTGTCCCAGATTAATATGAATTGAAACAAAATCTTCACTGTAATTCTGCATTGTATTTTAAAAACAAAACAAAAATTATTCAATTTTTTTAAGTAAAATATATTTTAAAATACAAGTGAAAAAAAATATAGATGTATATTGTATTGAGTCTACCAGTGACAGTGTAAGCATCTGTCATTCTGGTTAACTTTTATCACTAATTTAATTTTTAAATAAAAAATTGTCATTAAACAATTAAAGACATCACAACATAAGAAAAGTTCTGGATTGTAATATTCACTCTTTTTTTCCCAGACAGAGTGAACGTTCGTGTGTAAGTGCTCATTAAGTGTCATCAGTATGACTTGTATGTGATTGATAAAAAGTTTGGATGTGATAGAAATGTAGTGTTACATTTGCAGTCTGTTTTAATGGTCTCAGTCTCATGTATTATACAAGCATGTGGCCCACATGATCTGCACTGAATTTACTGAAGGATCACTTTCTTTTCCTCTCTGTTGTCAGACGAGTCCAGTGTCGAGTTCTAAGATAGAGTCTCGGTACGGCCTGGATCCTCAGCTTCTACCCAGTGTGGTAAATGAACCGCCCTCTTATTCTGTCATGTTTCCATTAAGACAGCTCAGGTTTGATTGCACTGTTGTGTATGGCTCAGTGTCTAAATGTCTCTTAAATGTTTAGGTCCAGGTGATTAAAGAGGACAGGATCCAGTGGGAGGGGAAAGTGTTTGTTTCAGAATGCAAATCTTCAGTTCCCCCTCTCTCCTCAACACAATGCACCCTGGAGGACAGAGGTACCGTCACTGCTGCCCAGCTTAGCCACATTATCTTTTGACTTTGTTCCCAAATTCACATGAAAAATAAATGTGATGCACCTGGTTTTCTTATCACAACAGCTTTTGTTGAAATGATTTGGACTTTAACTGACTTTCAGACAATGATGGAGCCAGACACACAAAGGTAATGAAATATTGACAGGTGTGTTATTATAATGAGCTCATGATAATCTCAAACACAGCTGCTGTTTTTCAGCAGCACATTAACGGTGGAATCCTGCTGACACCAGGACAAACACACACACAGTATGCTGTGCATTCCCAATACACCTTCAATGTTCTTTCTTTAATTAGACTGTTTTTAATAATAATAAATACTATTATTACTACCACAACTAATAATAATGATTAAAATGCTGTTTGGCCAAATATAACGTCAAAAAGCAAAAACTTCACTATCTATTGATGGGCATTAAAAATTGATTTTGTATTCTGACCCCTTTTTTAGAAATAAATTAAATAGTATTAAAGGAATATAAAATAATTTGTATAGGGCAACCAGTTTTTAATTAAAATAATAATCATTATAATAATAATTTAAAGGTTAACATTTGTATTGTTACAATGTCAGTAGTATTTGAAAAAGAACAACATGTAGAAATATCCTTGTTTATCATCTGCTGGATGATGTAAAATGTAAAACAACAGATCTTCTGCATTTTTGTATCCCATAAATAGTCCGATCGAACCCTGTGCATTATGGGTGTTGAGGTTTCCCTACCTTTTGGAAATAAATCACAGTTTTTTTTTTTTCTCTAGTCACATAGCAATTTAAAAAAGAAATGTGTCTTTCTTCTGCATACTTTCTGCAGCCAAGTTTTATTAAAAGCCAATCTCATCAGCAGTGGCCGTTATGAATTAATATTTTCTAATTCTACTTTCTTTTTTCTCAAAAAGTTACTTTTTAATCACCAGTCAATAGAGAGTGTTGCTTTCTGGTCCGAGATGTTGTAGTTAGTTGCGGAATCTAGCAAAACCTTCGGTTGTTATAAGTGTTTATAATATTGTGCGAAACACTTTTGAGTTTTTTGCTGTGCTTCACAGGTAATGCCAGACCTCGTTTTATCCGCTGCACGTCCTACAGCTTCCCCGTGGAGGCTCAGTCAGCTCAGAAGAGTCATCTCCCGCTGGGTGCAATCGTGTGTCCGCTGGCCAGGCCGGAAAAAGGAGAAGTATGTATGGGGAAAGAAAACCCAGAAAAAGTTTATTTGGGGGAGTTCATAATGAATAAGATGTCATTTTTATTTGTCTTATTTGAGTGGGGTTTGTGTGAGTCATGTTGTCATCTTGAGAGATCTCAATCACCTTCACATACTCCTCAGTGTTTTACTGTGGCCTGCTCTTATAAACATGCTATGTGAATGTTTTCCACAGCGTGATGTGCCAGTTTGTGAGGCAGGAGATTGTGTTAAGGGCTGTGCACACTGCGGGGCCTTCATGAGCCCTGCTATGAGCTGGCAGGACTGCGGGCAAAGATTCTACTGCCCTTTCTGTGACAAACTCAATGAAGGTAAGTCTTTCTTGGCCTACAGTCATTCTCAATTATCGGTTAAAGCTGTGCACATCTGTGACCCTGGACCACAAAACCAGTCATAAGTAGCACGGGTATATTTATAGCAATAGCCAAAAATACATTGTATGGGTCAAAATTATCGATTTTTCTTTTATGCCAAAAATCATAATGATAGTAAGTAAAGATCATGTTCCATGAAGATATTTTGTAAATTTCTTACCATAAAGGTATCAAAACTTAATTTTTGATTGGTAATATGCATTTTTAGAACTTCATTTGGACAACTTTAAAGGCGATTTTCTCAATATTTTGAACTTTTTGCACCCTCATATCTCAGATTTTCAAATAGTTGTATCTCGGCCAAATATTGTCAGATATTTAACAAACCATACATCAATGGAAAGATTATTTATTCAGCTTTCAGATGATGTATACATCTCAATTTTGAAAAATGGACACTTAAGACTGGTTTTGTGGTCCAGGGTCACATATGTCCTTCCATCTTTGCTCAAGCACATCTTTTTCTCATAGTGCCATGGCAGTCCTATCAGCCCACTAATCAGGGTCGCCGTGTCGACTGCGAAAAAAAACCTGAGCTCAGTCTTGGCTCATATGAGATCCTGGAAAAACAGACGGTCAGGAATGGCATGGATTTGTTTTGAACTTTTCTTTTGTTTTATACTATATGTAACTCTATTAGATTACATTACACATCAGTATTTAATAAAAAATGAATTTAGGGTTCAAAGCATGATTATGTTTTTTTATTTTATTTGCACACTACCGTTTAAAAGTTTGAGGTCAGCAAGGTTTTATGTATTTACTTATTTATTTGGTAAGGACACATTCAATTGAAAAGTGATAGTAAACTGTTTAGAATAATATTACAAAAGATTTCTATTTCACATAAATGCTGTTGTTTTAAACTTTGTATTCATTAATATAGAAAATAATGTATCAAGGTTTCCACAAAAATATTAAGCAGCACAACCGTTTTTCAACACTGATAATAATAATAATTGTTTCTTGAAGAATGATTTCTAAAGGATCATGTGACACTGACGACTGGAGTAATGATGCTGAAAATTCAGCTTTGCATCACAGGAATAATTTCATTTGAACATCTATTAAAAGAGTAAGCAGTTATTTTAAATTGTAATAACGTTTTTCAATATTACTTATTAATTCTTAATGAAATAAGTGCAGGCTGTTTGAGCATAGGAGACTTATTAAAAAATATTTTTAAATAGTACTGTCTAACGATTAATCGCGATTAATCGCATCCAAAATAAAAGTTATTGTTTACATAATATATGTATGTGTGCTGTGTATATTTATTATGTATATATAAATACAAACACATACATGTATATATTTAAGAAAAATAAGTTGATGGTTATATATTAAATATATTTATATTTAATATAAAATAAAATAATATAAATAAATAAATGTGTATGCATGTAAATATTTCAAAAATATATACTGTATGCATGTGTATTTGTATATATATATATATATATATATATATATATATACACAATATACATACATATATAATGTAAACAAAAACGTTTATTTTTGATGCGATTAATCGCGATTAATCGTTTGACAGCACTATTATAAAAATATCTTGCCGACTCCAAACTTTTGAATAGTTATGTACACACAGTAGTCAGCTTTTATATTGATGCTAGTTTTATTTAAATTGTTGAATAGTCCTGACTTCCTCTATGATCTGCTTAACAGGGTAAAGCTGCTGTGTTACTGCTGGCGATAGATGTATCTGCCAGTGCGAAGGGAACGGGGCAGCTACACCACATTTGTAGCCAGATTTGTTCTCAATTGCAAGCTTTAAATGGGTAAGGGACGTTAAATGTTTTAATTATTCTCTCAATCATCGCCATTCGTAATGTTTGAAATCCATTCTGGAATTCAGATGGCTTGTGAATGTTGTTTCTTTGTTTTAGGCTTGAAGAAACTGACCAATCAGATCTTCGAGTGGGTTTGATGACCTATGACAGCCGGATCCATCTGTATAACCTGAGTCCAGCTCTGTCCCGCCCTCACATGATGATCATCACTGACTGTGAGGAGCTGGAACTTCCTGTGGTGGAGGGCCTTCTGGTGCCACTGAAAGACTGCAGACACATTCTTGAGAGGTTTTGAAACGGCATTTGTTCTACTAATATAATTATCATTAAAACAAGAGGCAAACTAGTCAATAATATTGTTAACAGTAAAGTTGACAATATAGTTAACTATTCCTTTCTTCTTGGGCAGAGTTCTACAGGAAATTTCTCTTTTCAACCCTGAGTCGGATAGATCCTGCTCACAAGAGCTTTCTGTTTCTGCAGGGCTGAAGATTCTTCAGGCAAGAGTCTTAAACATGCACATGCCCTTGCTGAAAAACTCTGTGTTCGTGCTGCAAATGTTGATTTATAAATCTCTTGCGTCTCATTTCAAAAGGATGCAGCGTCTCCAGGCAAATTATTGATCTTTCATTCCTCACCTGTTTCTGAAGGCTCAAATCAGAAAAGCTCCTCTGGTTTCTTCAGCTCTAGCAAAGTGAAGGTGAATTAAAGAACACGCAATTCTTCCACAATATTGTCCATAACGTTAATTATCTGAAAGTGTTTTATCTATCTGCTTCCTCTTGGTTTCATATCAGTCCATCTTCCAAGGACCAGATTCTTCGTTCTCATTGGCTAAAGAATGTGTCAGTCAAGGCTGCAGTGTGCACATGTTTGTGTTCTCCCATCAAGAAGTATGCGGGGCTTGGCCAGGGCACATCCCCTTTCTCACAGGGGGTGGAGTCATCTGCTATAACAGTCTACAGGTAATAAATGCCATCTGCACTGTCAACATCAGTTACACCCTCATGTCCTATTATGTCAGACGAAGAAAACCTTAGAGCCCAATTACTTTAAAACTGCTGCACAAAACAACTCTATGGCTGCCTCGAGAATTAGCCTGGAATGTCATAATGGTTGGTACTTGTTAAAAATCTCTGCTGCTAATACAAGGCTTTTGTAGACATCCTATTAACTGGAAGTGTAACAAAGGTTGCCTTCCTGCTCTATCATCATGGTCCCTCTGAACAAGCCACTTACCTGCTGAGCACTGTAGTAATAGATGATAATTGTCTGTTAAATGATAACATGACCGTGAAAACTGGTATGAATGATAACCAGATAATAAAGATTCAGATTTACTGGAAATGTGTAGAATCAAGCTCTTTGCTACAAATAGCATGGTGGCATTCTTTTATTGTATTATTTATGAGAATGAGAGACTGAGCGAATCATTGGCACAACCCTCCCCCCTCTCCAAGAACTGTATTTATCCAGAGTGAGCAAAAGGGCTGGAAAAATCACTCGGACCCCTCACATCCAGCACACTCCCTCTTTGAACTGTTACCGTCTGGTCGACGCTACAGAGCTCTGAGCACCAGAACGACCAGACACAGGAACAGTTTCTTCCCTCAGGCAATCATCTCATGAACACTTGACAATAATTATGGTACACACACTATTTATACACTTATTTATCTAACACACATACTTAGTCTACACTTCAATTTGCACATAATATACCTGTACATACAAAACTGTCTATTGTTATATACCTGTACATACAATTGTCAATTTGTATATTGTTATTCCTTATTTCCTTTCTGTTTAATTCTTCTTTTTATTATCTGTGTTTTTGTTCTGTCACTGTCATGCTGTTGCACTGCGGTAGCTTCTGTCACGAAAACAAATACCTGGCAATAAAGCTCATTCTGATTCTGATGTACTGCATATAGTGTGTAGTATATTTAGGGCCCTCGATGCGGACAGAATTGCAGAATCCAGTCATAAAAATGGAATGTAGTGTGTAACACGGAATTGACCAAATTTTGGATGAATAAATAAAAAGTAAAAAGTCATTACACTTAAATCAAAACGCAATATAGACTAAGTTATGTGAATATAAAGCCGCAAAAGACTATTTAAATATGAATCAGTGTTTGTGTGAATAAATGATGTAGATATGCGGTTTCATTTACACACACACACACACACACACACACACACACACACACACACACACACTGAAGTATGTTTTTACAACCTCTGCCGCCTCGAAATGTGTACATGAACACATAAACATCATTTCTAGAACTGCTCTGAGAGTCACTTGATGAGCATTTTACCTTTTGTTTTTTGAGAAAAGGCTATTGTCATCTTATACTAACAGAAACTAAAGGTCTTCACAGCAACCGTCAAAATAAAAGTTCCGTTTAACTTGAAGAAACTGTAACAGAAATATATTACTTAATGTAAGGATAGTGCTGCTACTAATAATACAATTATTATTAAAACACAATTTTTAAGGAATATTTACAAGGAAAATTTACCAGAATTTAAATGCACAACACAGTATTTCTAGAAAATAATATTTTAAAATAAAATGTATTAATTAGAGATACTCTGGATTATTAAAATTTTATGAAAATGGAGTCCAGAAAATGTGTGGAAAATTTGGTAAAAAATACATTTGGTAAAAATAAAACTGAATTTGATAAAATAAAATAAAACATAGTTCAGACATTTAATAAATAACTATTAAATTATGTGTTCCATGATTTCTATTAATTACACATGCTTTTTGATTCATACTTTTTAATTTAACTATTTAAACAGTGTCTAGAAAAACTAAACTGGAAAAAAACGAATACATAAAAATTGTAACAAATTTAATTTGGAAAATAATAACGGAATTTTGATTTTTTTTAAAGGAATTTCATAGTGCCTAAAGTATTATACTCTCATGTTCTTTACAGTTCCTGTTTGACCACTAGTGACCTGTCAGATATCTTGTTTTGTGTAATGTAATTGTCACATATGCTCGTTGTTTATGTTTTTATTTTTCCTCATGAGCAAAACCAGTCATCATTTTTAGGGACATCATTCTACTAACAAACTGTCAATGTCTTAGAAAGCGACGTTACTGCATTAGCAACAAGTCATTTAGCTTGGTTCTGTACACTATGTGGATTTATTTAATCAGAGTGAATTTTTCAGGAGTGACGTTTTCAGAATGTGGTTGTCACTTCTATAAATAACTAAACTAGGACACAGATACACACGTTACTCTGTCAGCTTCCTGCTGTGTGAAGAGAACTGGATTAAGCACTCAGAAGAAGAGTGACAACCATATTTAATGTAGTGTGAACAAACTGTGTCATTTCATACTAAATCTTTCCGTGTGCTTTTCTTTGCAGTCAGAGATGGACCAGGAACGCTTCCGAGCTGATCTGAGCAGATGTGTGAATATGCAGATGGCCTTCAAAGTTCAGCTCAGAGTTTTTGTCAGTAAAGGTAATCAATAAAAATCTAGAAACGCAGATTCTAAGACCGAGCGGAACTAAGAAGGTTATTAACTAAACGTTAAGACTGAAATATTATCAAATTATACACAGAGCATGCATATATAGGTCATAGTCTAACTAAAACAATCTGCCAAGTATCAAATCATTTGAGTACTTGAATGGATAGTCACTTGTTTGTAACTTGAATTCGACGCATGAGTGCCAGATGTGATTTGTAAATAGCTGGTGGGTATATTAACAGCTCATTCGCTGTGTTTCTGCAGAGATGTGCATATCTGGTTGCTATGGCTCTTTCATCGCCCGTCCTGACTCCTGCTGTGTTGCCATGGCAGCGCTTGATTGGCGCACAGCTCTGGCATTCGAGTTCACTCACGACAAGTCTTTGGATGAAACGAGGGGTGTAGCCATACAGGTAGTGTTGATGTGATGTCATTGGATTGATATAAAACCTAAATCATCAATATTAGTCAGTCTCAAATTTCGATAAATGACACGTATCTGAGAGTAATGGATATGATACATTATTTGATGTGTTGGTTTGATTGTCTCCTCATCTGCTTGTGTAGTTTGTGCTGTCATACAGTAGCTCCTCCGGAGAGAACCGGACACGGATACACACCGTTATTCTGTCCGCTTCCCGTCAACCGCTAGACACCTTTAGAAGCAGCCAGGCCGAGACGCTCCTCACGTTCTACTGCAAGAAAAGTATGAAACTGAATCAAATATATCCATATGAAATCATATTAGACCTTATTTACTTTCTTTAATAAAAATATATTCACTACTGTTTAAAAGTTCTGGGTCATTTTTTTGAGAAATATTACTTTTATTCAGTAAGGATGCACTGAATTGTTTAAAAGTGACAGTAAAGAAATGTCTAATGTTTCAAATAACTTCTATTCGAATAAATGCTGTTACTTTCTATTCATCAAATATTATTTTCTATACAAATATTATGCAGCACAACTATATTCAACACTGATAGTGCTAAATAAAAATGTTGAGCTCCAAATCAGCATGTCAGAATGAATTTTGAAGGATCATGTGACACTGAAGACTTGCGTAATGAATCTGAAAAGTTCAGCTTATTTTAAAATATGCAAAACATTATTGAAAATTGTGGTTATATTTCACAATATTACAGTTTTTCTTGAATTTTTGATCAAATGGATATAGCCTTGGTGAGCAGAAAGAGCAAAAATATTTCCGACCCCAAACTTTTGAACGGCAGTGTACTTATAATATAAAATATAAATAGCACAGTAATATTATTTGAGGAATTTGATATAAGTAGCAGTGCATAATCAGTTGTTGTATTGCACTATTGCAGTGTATTCATTAGCACTGGAGAGTCCGCTGCAGTCGCTGCGTGAGGAGTTACAGACGGAGGTTACTGAGATGTTGGCTTGCTTCAGGAAACACAGCTGCACTTCCTCTGTGTCCCCGGGACAGGTGCGTTCTTCATATAGTTCTCTCTCTTTAATGAGGATCTCTCATAAGTTTCATAGGGTACTGGACCAGCACACGCTTTTGAATATTCAGATACTCTAGAGGTGTATCATACAGTTTCAGATGAAGCAATAAATTCGACAAATATTAAACCATGATTTGGTGATACCAATTAAAAAACAAGGTCCCGCCGTTTTCAGTCCAATTAATTTTTAATTGCTTAACATTACCTTTTTTGTGCAAAAAGCCCTAGACAGTTATTAGCCAGTTGTGTAATTAGAGCTTAATCAGATATTTTAGACCCGTGAAGTCTTCTAGTATTTAGGGGAAAAAGCATTTTTAGGAGATGACAGACAGTCTAATACACTGTTACTCCAATATCAATTAATTTCACGATTCGTTAGCCTATTAATGATGCAAGCACAGATAATAATACTAAGAAGCCATTCTAAGTGATTCATATTTCATTTGGATAATAGAGTCTTGAGTGTCTTCTCTTTGTCTCTTTCTCTGTGTGTGTGTCTTTCTTTCTGTCAGCTGGTGCTGCCTCAGTTTCTGAAAGCCGTACCTGTCTACATTAACAGTCTGCGCAAAAGCGAGGTGCTGCTGCCCGGGCTGCGGAGCTCTGTACATCAGCGTCTACAGCTGCGTAGCCTCATTGTCTCCATGGACACACTGAGCACTGCTTCTCAGTTCTACCCACTTATTCTGCCTCTGGTGAGAGACACACATCTAGCACATTCTGTTCATCCAAATTAGTCACTGAAATGAGACTGTTTCCTTGTCTGTAAGAATTCATAATTCTCAGTTGGATTGTTATGCACATGGCAGAATTTAGAGATGCCACATTCTTCACTACTCTAGCAATAAATGCATCTACTGTACTTTCACTCTTTATTGATAGCATTTTATTATGTCAAGATTTCTGGCACCAAAGACAGTCATAATTATGAATGCACAGTATATTAGTACCACATTGAATGTTGGCTGATATTTGTCAATTTATGATCAATATTGGATATATCAGACCATTTTGAATATTTAATTGTCTATTTTTATTTTTTTTTTACTTTTTTATCCCCTTTTTTTGTTTACCTAAAGTTAATCAAACTTTCATTTAAATTAACAGCATTTAAAATGGTTAATTTTAGTTTTAAAGTTGTATTCCTAATTTATTTAGATATTGGAAATTGTATGAATAGTATAAATGTTATATATCATCTGCCATTTCTTGGTAATTGACCATAGCAAGACAATAACCACCAGCTTATTAGCTGGTAATTATAAAAAAATATTACAATTATTAAAAAAAGAATGAAATCCAAAAAAATGTCTTAGACTAAATTTGAAACCAATAGTGTCGAAACCAATAAAAACAGGCTTCACTTTACTTTTAAAAGCACCTTTTTGTGTCTTTTTGGACTGGAATGGAAGCTCAAAGTTATGAACGTTTTTCTGCTTAGTACACCAAACTTAAAAAAGAGCAAGAAAAATCCATGTCACATTTCCTAAATATTGATGCTTTCTCTCCTGACTGGATGATGACGCCACTGTCTCTGTGTTTACCCCTCTCACCCCTGCAGTCTGTCTCTGCTGATAATGCCAACATGCCATCATTAGAGGAAGCCGTGCGCTGTACTGTCTCTAGTCTGGATCCAGGGGCTCTGTATCTGATCTACTGCCCACTGGCACTGCTCCTTTGGGTGGGCAGCTGTGTGCCTCCTCACACTCTTCTACAGCTTTTCAACACCAAGTCCTTCTCCTACCTGACATCTGGAGAGGTGAGACAGAGTTGGCGTTTACGTTAGCATTTTTCACACTTTATCCGAAGTGACTGACAAATGAGAACAATTCATAGATGCAGTTCATCTAAGAAAGGATCTAAGGGTTGGATACATATTTTAAATAAAAAATGTTTTAAATGTAATCGGCTGTTTTCTACCATAATAGACTACTAGATAATGGGTAATTGACAAATAGGGGGTCCATGAACTATACAGGTAAAAAAAAAAATTAATATCATGAAAAGGGTCAATATTTTTTGTCACTCATTTCAGAAAGTGAAACCCATATATTATATAGATACATTACACATAGAGTGAAATATTTCAAGCCTTTATTTCTTGAAATTGTGATGATTATGGCGTACAGATAATGAAAACCCCAAATTCAGTGTCTCAGAAAATGTGAATATTACATAAGATACATAAAAAAGGATATTTTAAACAGAAATGTCAGGCTTCTGAAAAGTATGTTCACTTTTATGCATTTAATACTTGGTTGGGCCTCCTTTTGCATGAATTACTGCATCAATGCGGCGTGGCATGGAGGCGATCAGCCTGTGGCACTGCTCAGGTGTAATGAAGCCCAGGTTGCTTTGATAGCGGCCTTCAGGTCATCTGTATTGTTGGGTCTGGTGTCTCTCATCTTCCTCTTGACAATACCTCATATATTCTCTATGGGGTTCAGGTCAGGCAAGTTTGCTGGCCAATCAAGCAGTAACACCATGGTCATTGAACCAGCTTTTGGTACCTTTGTCAGTGTGGGCAGGTGCCAAGTCCTGCTGGAAAATGAAATCAGCATCTCCATAAAGCTTGTCAGCAGAAGGAAGCATGAAGTGCTCTAAAATTTCCTGGTAGATGGCTGCGTTGACTGTGGACTTCAGAAAACACAGTGGACCAACACCAGCAGATGACATGGCAGCCCAAATCATCACTGACTGTGGAAACTTCACACTGGACTTCAAGCAACATGGATTCTGTGCCTCTCCTCTCTTCCTCCAGACTCTGGGACCTTGATTTCCAAATTAAATGCTAAATTTACTTTCATCTGAAAAGAAGACTTTGAACCACTGAGCAACAGTCCAGTTCTTTTTCTCCTTAGCCAGGAAAGATGCTTCTGACGATGTTTCTGTTTCAGAAGTGGCTTGGTAGCCCTTTTCCTGAAGATGTCTGAGCGTGGTGACTCTTGATGCACTGACTCCAGCTTCAGTTCACTCCTTGTGAAGCTCTCCCAAGTGTTTGAATCGGCTTTGCTTGACAGTATTCTCAAGCTTGTGGTCATCCCTGTTGCTTGTGAACATTTTCCTACCCAATTTCTTCCTTCCAGTCAACTTTGCATTTAACATGCTTTGATACAGCACTCCTTGAACAGCCACCCCTTTCAGTAATGACCCTCTGTGACTTACCCTCTGTGACTTACCCTCTTTGTGGAGGGTGTCAATGATCGTCTTCTGGACCATTGCCAAGTCAGCAGTGTTCCCCATTATTGTGGTTTCAAAGAACAAGAGATACCCAGAATTTATACTGTATGGATGGTTATTTATTGAAACTCAAATGTAAATATTCTAATATTTTGAGATACTGATTTTTGACTTTCATTAGTTGTAAGCTCTAATCATCAAAATTAAAGCAAAAAAACTTTTGAAGTGTTTTACTTTACATGTAAAAAACTGAACTTTTTCACCATATTCAAATTTTTTGAGATGTACCTGTATATAGGATGTTATAGATAGTCATAGAATAAATTTACCTTTTAGATGAATCCCTTTTACTCAGATTCCGATTTGTCTGTTATGTATTATTCAATTATTCAACTAAATTTTCAAAGCACTATTAGGGCAGTTGTGGAATATTGGGGCAGTAACCTGAAGTTTGCGGGTTCGAGTCTCAGGTCCGGCAGGAATTGTAGGTGGGGGGAGTGAATATACAGCGCTCTCTTCCACCTTCAATACCACGACTGAGGTGAGACCCTTGAGCAAGGCACCGTACCCCCAACTGCTCCCCGGGTGCCGCAGCATAAATGGCTGCCCACTGCTCCGGGTGTGTGTTCACGGTGTGTGTGTGTTCACTGCTGTGAGTGTGCACTTGGATGGGTTAAATGCAGAGCACAAATTCTGAGTATGGGTCCCCATGTCACTTAACCTTCTTCACTTTCACTAAACATTACATTTTTTAATGTATATATACTTTTGGGGGGATTTTATGCCTTTTATTATTAGATAGGACAGTGGAGTGCAGACAGGAAAGTATTGGATGGAGAGAGAGGAGTGGGATCGGCAAAGGACCTAGAGACGGGACTCGAACTCTGGTCGCTGTGAGCACATTTGTGCTATGTCAGCGCACTAACCACTAGGCCAAGGATAGGCAACTTCGGTCCTGGAGGGCCGGTGTCCTGCAGAGTTTAGCTCCAACCAAATCAAACACAGCTGAAGAAGAATCTAATCAATGTCTTCAAGATCACTAGAAAGTTACAGGCAGGTGTGTTTGATTAGGGTTGGAGCTAAACTCTTTAGGACACCGGCCCTCCAGGACTGAAGTTGCCCATCCCTGCACTAGGCTATCGGCGCCGACTGCTCACCGAGGCAGCATTTAGTTGATCAAAACAAAGTAAAATTGTGAAATATTATTACAATTAAAAATAACTGTTTTCTATTTTGAAGCATTTTAAAGTCATTTATTTCTATAATGGCAAATCCAGCAGCCATTACTCCGCTAGTGTCATGTGATTCAGAAATCATTAGGTGCGTTCGACTTTAAGCGGCGCTGTACCGAATGGTCAGTGTATGACATCAAAGTACCGCGAGAGCGATAAGAGAGCAGATGATCCTATGTTTTCCAATGGCTCCCGCGGTACTTTGATGTCATACACTGACCATTCTGTACAGCGCCGCTTAAAGTTGAACACGCCTATTCTGATATGATTATTTAGTTCTTAAAACGTTTTTACAATCAATGTTGAAAACAGTTGTGCTGCTTCAGATTTTTGTGGAAACTGTGATACATTTTTATAGGATTCTTTGATGAATAAAAAGTTCAGATAAACAGCATTTCTTTGAAATAGTATTTTTTTTGTAACATTAATGTTAATGTACATACACAAATTGAACGAATGAATAAATGAGGAATTTATATCGCACTTTCTTAGTGTATTGCTGTACACCCAAAGCGCTTTACAATCATATGGGCATCTCTCTTCAACCACCACCAAAAATGACAATTATTTTAGATGGAATGAACATGTCATGCTGCAGGAAACACTGTCGACTCCAGTTTTCTTCATGTTTATTGCACTCGTTGTATTTTAGTGCTTTGACTTCACTTTAGTCTTGTATATTGCATGTTTGTTTTATGTTCTGTAGATCAAACTTCCAGTGCTTGAGAACTCCCTCTCCATCAGCACCAGAGCCCTCATATGCTCTCTGCAGGCCTCAGCAGCTGTTACCGTCCAGGTGAATGACTCACACCCTTCATTTGTACAATGTTGAATTCAGGAACTGACAGGATGTGGACACAGAATTCACTTTTTTTGTGACAAAAAAATCTAAATCAAAAATCAGCACGGCTAAAAGCACAGTATTGGATTTGACAGTTTTCCTTTCAGACTCAGGTGTGGTAGTAAAACATGTTTAATAGTTTAAAAACAGTAATTTGAATGTGTGTTTTGTTTTTTGTTTAGCTAAAACTGGTGCGGGAGGGTGACAGCTGTGAGGAGTCTCTGCAGCACCTTCTGGTGGAGGACAAGAGTCCTAACGGTGGAGCTTCATACGCTGACTTCCTTTTTCACCTTCATGTCAATGCATTGCGTCTTATCGTGTGACAGTCTCTTCTCGTAGACAAGGCTGTGGAATATTTGTGAAGTCCTTTGTGATAGTTCAGTCCCAATGTAGTCTACATTCTTGTTTCCTCTATAGCCATTGCTGCTGTTCTTAAATCTATGGGGAAAAATAATTCTGTCTGGATATACCATACATTTACCTCTGAAATATTTACATTTGACAACTTTAGTAAATGCAAATTCGATTCGACCAGCTTTTTTTAGGAGAAATGCGGAATATTAAGGTTAGTCCTTTAATTTTCAAGGGCTCAGAATGACTGAATACTGTTTGAACTCCCATCAAAGACTCAGTGATTAATGATTCTCTATTTGAAGTGTGTGTGTGTGTGTGTGTGTGTGTGTGTGTGTGTGTGTGTGTGTGTGTGTGTGTGTGTGTGTGTGTGTGTGTGTGTGTGTGTGTGTGTGTGTGTGTGTGTGTTGTGTGTGTGTGTGTGTGTGTGTGTGTGTGTGTGTGTGTGTGTGTGGTTCTAGACACGGGTTTGATTTAACATTTGCTCATGTCATGAATATTGCACTCTGAATTGAATTCATGAATTTGCCCAACTGGCTAGAGTGTGCATGTTAATATTTTTCAAGCAATAATATATTCATTGAATTTTTGGTCTCATTAAGCCTCAATATTTAATGTCTGGATAAAACCCCTGATGTTTTTCAAAGGGCCATCAGCATGTGGACCTAACACTTTACAGTTTTAATCATTTACATAACATTTCTTTTATAAGATACTTTCTCTTCAAAAATGAATAAATAACTGTAAATGTGAGACTGCATGGCTCTGAATCATTCTCGGCCGAATCTCTTTAGCATTGATTTTCTTTCCAATGTATGTTCTTGTGAATTCAGCCCCTCCTCTACAGAGAACCGAACGGCAGCGAGAAACGCTTCTAATGAGTCATAGCAAGTCTAATTAGTGTAATTGGGGTTAATGATGTTGACATTGAGCTGAATATGAAATATCCGAGTGGGCGTCCATGTTCGTTATCTAATGCTTGAAAACACACACACACACACACACACATAGAGAGAGAGAGAGAGATAACTAAATGAGCAATGTGAACATGATGGATCTATTACCTTAAAAAAATCATTTTAATGCATCTGACCATTTCAATGTAAAAACAAAAAATAACCAGTTTTCTCATCGTTGATTTCACAAGATAACACTTTTGTGTATTGCATATACATGTGATAGGTCAGTGGAAGCCAACAAAAGCCATGTCAGTCATCAGTCCCCTCCGTGGAAAAAACCCTATTACCATTTATCCTTGTGAATGCAAAAGACAACATTATGATCCTGTCATGCATATAAAATGAATAATAACACACTTTATTTGTATGGAGCACAAAGCACGTAAGGGAGAATAAAACAGAATAAATAATAAACAGAAATACGCAGTTAAAATGCAATAAAATTCATACAGTTAAAACGTAAAAAGTGTATATCGTTTAGTTTTCGAAATGCTAAACTCGCGATGTTTGTTATGCATGCATTAAATATTTTATTTCCGTCTACCTTTCGATGCTTTATTTATATTTCTTTCGGTTTACACGACGCTATCACGATTACGTAAGAGCTCATCGAAATACAAATAGCCCCCCTTGTGGTTTGTCCCTATTTGGAGTTACAATAACCCGCGCGCGCTAGTTCCGCCTGCCGCCGACAGGTGGCGCTCTCGCAGTCTATTTTGAAGGCAGGCGATTGGAGCACAGCGCGGGGGTGAGGAGGACGCCCGACGTCAGCATACACGCTGCCCTACTCAACCGTTAGCCTGTCATTTCAAGACATATCAGGCTTTTTTTGAGCGCAAAATCGAGGTGAATATCCAGGACGATTTTTAATTCTCAAAGAAGCGTGTCCGAGACGGGAAGACATGGCCACGACTACATGTACGCGCTTCACGGACGAATGTCAGCTGTACGAGGAGCTGGGCAAGTGAGTATCACGAGGTTATCGCTTGTGCATGTGTGGAACTGTCCTGCATGGAGATTGCATGATGATTTTAGGCAGGGGAAGCGAACTGACAGCGACCCGATAAGCGTGCTGTCGCTGAGGGAGGAGATAGACACGCTCAAGTCCTGCCAAGATCCGCTGACCAGCGCTCAGACCCGCTAATATGATTTCAAAACAACCCACTTACCACAGATGCAACAAATATTGATCAGTGTAACGCCCCTTAAACTGCTATTCCATGCTCGGATGTAAAAGTTAACATGCAAGTGCAAAATTCAGTGTGCATTTAACATTTCCACACAATCAACGACACGGTGCTTTATCTGTAACTTATACTGCATGCAGACTAATGTGACCCTGGACCACAAAACCAGTCATAAGGGTAGATTTTTGAAAATTTATATTTATGCATCATTTTAAACCTGAATACATTAAGCTATCCGTTGATGTGTGGTTTGTTAGGATAGGACTATATTTGGCCGAGATACAACTATTTGAAAATATGGAATCTGAGGGTGCAAAAAAAAAATCTAAATATTGAGAAAATCGGCTATAAAGTTTTCCAAATTAAGTTCTTTGCAATATTACAAATCAAAAATTATTTTGATGTATTTACGGTTGGAAATTTGCAAAATATTTTCATGGAACATGATCTTTAATTGATATCCTAATTATTTTTTGCATTAAAGAAAGATCGATAATTTTGACCCATACAGTGTATTTTTGGCTATTGCTACAAATATACCCCAGCGACTTAAGACTGGGTTTGTGCTCCAGGGTCACGCATGAAACAGAGATGTCCGAAACGTGAACTAATCGTTGTTTCGGATCCTTCGAAGGACTCGGTTGATCCGGTTCAAAGCCCTTCTGAATGAATCGGTGCGAGAGGCTCTCAGATGAACCCGGTTGTATTCATTTGGGGTGAACTGATAGAATATTTGCAATTTGTGGAGAACTTTATTCTAGTAACAGGGTTATTAACAAATACGACGTAGTGTAAATATGATTGCAGATTGACTGTATGGCAGGTTTATCACAGATTCGAAAATTGCTTTTGATTCATATGTGTAGGCTATAAAGGTTTTCAGCCAAGAGGTGTACATGAATTAGAATTTTAGGATTGCATATGTAAATAATATGTATGCTTAAGTAACTTTTAAGAGCTGAAACGCTTTGATTTTAGGAAGTGTGAGATAATTTAATTGTTATTTTGAACACTGGAAAAAACGATTTGCATAAAGGAGTTTTTTCGCAAAAAGGCCTATTTCATATTCATATTTATTATTGAATATATAATTTACCCAGAAAATTATTCTTTGTAAGAACCATAAATATAATGCCTTGATGAAATATTAATCTGTGTTTGGATAGTCAGTGCTTTATATTCGTGAAAGTGCTTCGCTGTCTGGTTTTGACCATCTCTTTAGTTGAAGTTTTTCAGAACTGGGATTGAATGTAGAGGTTATGTAAATTCTCTCTCTGGGAATCAAGTATTCCCGGAGCAATGAGTTGAATGGTGAGACATTGAGGAAGAGGAAATCAACAGCAAGGATTTGGGTGAGGAAACTAGAGATTTAGTTTTTTTTTTTTTGTCACATACATAATTATACAGCGTATAACCAGCAGTGAAATTTACACACACTGTACTTGGAGCAGTGGACACACACACACACACACACACACACACACTGGAGCAGTGGACACACACACACACACACACACACACACACACACACACACACACACACACACACACACACACACACACACACACACACACACACACACTGGAGCAGTGGGCACTGTTCACTCAGGAGAAGCTCCAGCACGACCACCGCATGTAACTTTATACAAGATTCACTTGTTTGAAACACGCTAAATTATATTAACATTTACTATAGAACCATTATTTCACCAATAAACATCTAAATAAATACATCTCTATCGAAATTAATTATTTATTATCTCCGCAAGCGATCGCAGTTTGAGTATAGTTCTGTGTAAATGCATAGATAAACCATGTCAGCAGATTATTTTCATAATCTAGAATGACAAAAAGATTTCAATAATTCTGATAAAACATGCCAGTTAAGAAATGCAATAAAATACAATGTTTTGTTTGTTATAGCTTATTTCAATATTCCAGAGAATATTATTCAGTGAATTAACATTATCCAGTGAATTATTATTCACTCTTTAGTCTATTAAACAGCTTATAAACCTAAAACTGTAGTTTAAAATGAAGTTGATATGACTCCTGTCCTTTATTTTCTCCATTTGAATACATTAGACATTATTTTGCTTATTGTTAATATCAGTGTTGCTGATGATGCTTTTTATAAATAAAATGTTTTTATTGTTGTAATTTGAAGATTAAATTTTACATGAAAATGTTAATTTTCAACAGTTTTTTGTTGTTGTTAAGATGACTGAAAGGAGGAAAAACCAAAGCGAAGAATGGACTTCACTCTGTTATTTATGTACTTTATAACAGTAAATAAATATTGGTTCTGCATATCGGTTATCGGGTACATAAACATGCAAATAATTGGTATCGGTTATAAAAATCAATATCGGTCGATCACTAGAGGAAACATAGTGATGCTTTCACGGATCTGAAGGGGCACGAGTCTCATCACCCCTCAGGCCTGAGGTCTAACAGAAAACATGCAAATTTCACATTGCTGCTCAAACCAGCAGAAATATGCAGATATCATTGCATGTGACCTCAGACACTGTACACGCTGCACATTGCACACTGTTTTCCAGAATCGCATGTGACCTGTGTGTTTGTGTCTCTTTTACCCAGTAGCTCCAGTCGTCCCAGTAATGCAGGGAGAGGTGGCTGTAGAGGAGGAGCTGGAGTATTTGTGTCTCACACACACACACACACACACACACACACACACACACACACAGTTCTTATAAATCACCGTAATGGACACTAAGGGCTTTAACTGGCCTGACAAAAACAAACCCTGTCGAAGAGCTCTTACGGGTGACTGTTTTGTTAAATACTGCCTAGAGACGACCCCTGACATGATGGGCAGTGGTTTTGTTGACTTCGGTATTTTTTGATGCCACCAATGAATTGTCCACACTAAGAACAGGGGTGTTTTAAGAAAGCACTGTGTTCATTTACTCGCTAACAGCCCATGATCCAGTGTTTTCAGTGTCTCAGAGCGGCTTGATTCCCAGCAGATTCTGCTCCATCTCTGCAGCTGCTCTAATACAATTTATAACGAGAAGCACTTATAATTGCTCCCTGGAGTTTCTGCCAAAAATTAAAGCTTGATGTTTTCACATTTGAAAATATACATTAAATATTAGTACTGAAAATAAATGTATTTTTCTCAAATACTAGATTTGAACTATACTGTTAAATATAATTGTCATATTTCTCATTTTAATTAATATTTTATTTTACTATTATTTTTACTAACTTGAAATATTAAATTACTATAGTACTATTGTAATATTGTTATTGTAATCTATTTTTTTATTTATTCTAATTTGTTATTTATATGGACATTGCAATCACAGTCTTTATCATTATTAGATTTATTCCTTACAAATCCTTCAGCCTTACCTTCTTAGAAGAGTTTTAGCGTATTTGTGCAATACTACCTATTTGAATTTTATCACAACTCATGTACGATAAACATAAGACGAGTGTAAAAACAGGCAGACCTCATCTACATCACAGTGTTTGCATTATTGTGTGAATGTAGATTTTACAAAGATGTTGTTTTAGGCCCGGGCATCTTTCTCGCCATATGGTTTTCTGATTCTGCATAAGTTGTGAAGACCTATTAAACACGACAAACCTGCTCTACTGTTTTATTCATATAACACAAACCCAGTTGAGTATAATTTATTAATACAGGCCTCCAGAATTAGCTCGTGGCAGCCTTCACAGTCGAACAGACACTACTGCAAAAGAGTCCGACAGCGTGACGTAGGGACGTTTGAGATGAATAAATCATCTGCTGTGTTTCACATGGGGGGGGGGGCATTATCTTACTCCCTTTGCTTCTGTTGATTTCCTCCTGAAAAGTTAAAAACAAACACCAAACACGCTGCCAGGGTTTGAGGCAGTCTGTCTGATGCTTTGAATTTTTTAATTTTAAAACCGAAACTTCACTGTCAACATGAAGTACTGTTATGGCTATGTTGCTATTATACTGTCAGGACTTTATACTTAAAGTCTCAATTCATTTGTGTTTTTTTCCCAGGGGAGCGTTTTCAGTGGTGCGACGATGTGTGAAGTTGAGCACGGGCCAAGAATATGCCGCCAAAATCATCAACACCAAAAAGCTCTCCGCGAGAGGTTAGTCGATTCCCGAAGATGTTCTGAAACATTCAACGTTTTTTTCACAACAGTAAAACAGAGGGTTTTAATTCTAGGAACAATATTACAACTAACATGAAACATGGTCATTTAAAGTTACAATGTTACCGAAGTTATAAAAGATCATTTCTTCTTTATTGTGACATCCTTCAGAGTGAGACAGATTATTGAAAAAAAAAAATAAATATTATTGGTTATGACAATGTGATTAAAAAGGTAAAAAATTAAATATCTTAAAAATATGAAACATGCATGATTTGTAAGTCCATTAAGATGCATTTAAAAAGCGGATGATATATTTCCATTTCATTCCAAGTTCACTATGTGCAGAGATGGTAATAGCATGGTACTAGTGTTAATTTCGTAAACGAACACTATGACGAAAAATGTTTGTTGACAAGCTTTTTTCCAATGACTGAAACAAGACAATGACGAGATAACAATAAGGTCAATGAATGTTAACTGTGACTGCAGCAACATCCAATATCGTTGATGATAAAAGACGAGACTAAAATTTATTTAAAAAAAAACCTTTACCATAATCTCTTTATTTAAAAGAAAAAACGGAGACAACTCTACACATCTCTTCTATGTGAGTATTCATGTGTGCGGTTGCCAGATATCAAGAGTTCAAATCCTCAAACCAGAGCTTCTCTGTTAAAAGTATACATTTTCTGCCCTGTGTTTTGCTTAATTCTTGCAATCTGGCAACCATGCGCACGCACTCGCTCTTCATTGCAGAAGCGCCGACGATGCTCTGAAAACCCTGACAAACAAGTACGCTGGAATTGATCAGTCTCTGTTCATCTTCAATGAAAGTGTCATTCAGCCGGTCTGTGTCCTGTGTCATGAGATCGCAACAATATTCTGTCCGATTGTGCTTGCTAAATAAATGAACGTAATTTTGAATTATTGGAATTACTATTAGGAATGTCACTGTTATAATTTTTTTTTTTTGCCAGTTTTTAAAATGTAGACAGAGAGAGTGCATAAGTCTTTGATATGAATTTATATCGGCATTCTGTTGATTTGTGCTAATTGGTGAAAGTGCAATAACTGAAATGCAAAAATACATTTCTCAAACGAGAACAATCAATTTAGGCAAAAATATTTTTTTTATCATGAAAATGTGACTTAAGATTTTATTGACTAAAACTAGACTAAAATGCTCAGACATTTAGTCAACTAAAACTTGACTCAACAAAAACAGGACAAAGTTGACTAAACATGATAATAACTAAAAAATGGCTGACAAAATGAACACTACATAGTACTTTTATGTGTAGTAAGGCATTGAAAAATGACCATTTCATGTACTGTATTCAAGTCAAAGGATACCATGGCACCACTTCCAGAATTTCAATAACAGATCACTCAAAGTTCCACAACATGCTCATAACTATATTTAAATCTGCTTCCATGGTTACTGTCAGCACCGATGGCAGAAAGAGATTTTCAGTTTTTATGGCATCCCGCTGTTGAAGGGTGTAAATCTTTTTATGCCCTTCTGTCCTCCCTCTTGAAACTTGAAGCCAGCAGTTGCTTTGCCAAAGTGTCATCCTCATCATGTCCCCTCGGCTGTGTGGTCATTGTGGTAAGAATGTGTGATGTGGAGAACAAGCACTTGACATGTATTTGATTCCACAGTCACGGAAACCCATTTTAGAATCGGCTCAACAGCCCACTAAATACAGCCTGTGTGGAGAGACACGCTGCTTTCCGATTGCGTGGTCGGAGGAAATCAAATTAAAGTTGGGAATGTAGAGTGGTAAGATTGGTCTTTTAGTTGTTAACCTTCTTGATGCAGACAAGCCTGGCCGTTCTAAAACCTGTCAAGATTATGTCCAGGTCATATATTCCTTTTTGTGTGTGTGCTTTTTTTTTACACTTTGACATGAATTCATATACACTACCATCCGAAAGGGTCAATATGATTATTTTTAATGCTTTTGAAGACTGCTATTACTTCATCAAAAAACAGTAATATTACAAATGTAAAATGTTTTCTATTTTAATATATAGGCCTATATAAAGTACAAATAATTCCTGTGGTACAAAGCTGAATTTTCAGCATCATTACTCCAGTCTTCAGTGTCACATGATCCTTCAGAAATCATTCTAATATACTGATTTGGTGTTAAAAAAAATATTATTTTCAGTGTTGAAACATTCTTGACAGGTTTCATGAGCTTCACCCTAGCCTTTTTCTTTTATTGTAGCTTTGTGTTAGTGTACCATTTTGTCATAAAAAAGCAAGTACAGGATGATAAATATTTACGGTGTTCAAATTTACATTTATTTGACAATCTAGCGTTGTGTAGATTACGAGTGACTGTCTTTAGGCTGAGAGATACTATGAGGAGAAAGAAACAATATGATCTGTCAAGGGGTTAGAAGGAGGGTGGGCATGAGAGAGGGAATGTGACCTAGATATACAGAAAGGGAAAGAGTGACTGTTTGAGAGAAAGACGCATAAAGAGAGGGCTGACAGTGAAGGCACCTTTGGCACTTGGCAGCTGTGTGTGTGTGTGTGTGTGTGTGTGTGTGTGTGTGCGCGCGCGTGTGTGTGTGTGCGCATGTGAAAGAGAGGCAGAGAACAAGGATAGCTACATGCCTGGAGCACGGGACTCTCATCTGACCCAGAGAGATGGTCATGACCCTGGCAAAACGCACAAATAAGTTCATGACCCATTAGTGATGCGTCACAATGTTGTCTAGTAGGGCCCTATGAAATCTGTTTAATTTTTCCCCCCAAATTCCATACATTTTTTATTTCAATTTTTCTAGATTCAGTTTTTTTTTTTTTTTTTTTTGGACTCCCTTTTAATTGTTCAATTAAAATGTATAAGTCATGAAGCATGTCTAATTAATTTAAATAAGGAACCTATGCAATTTAACAAATTTTAATATTTATAAAAAATGTATTTATAGTTGAACAAAAAATGTACATGCTTAGCACCCTATGAAATGTTTTGTTTTATTTCTCACCTCATATAATATTGTTACCAAATTCTGTGTTTTAGCATGTGTTTTGTGATTGCAATTATTTGAATGCTGTATAATATAATTATAATATTAATATAATATAATTACTAATGCACAGTAATATATTTCTCGAACAATGTCTTGACATCAAATTGAACTTTTATTTTGACGGGTTTCCATGAATACTTTTACATTTCTGTGCATATATGACACTAGTTTCACTGAAATGATACGGTATAATGCTCAGGAAGTGACTCTGGAAGTGATGTTCATGTATTTTATTTATTTATGTCCTCATTTAGAGAGATGCTGAAATCACTGTGAGCGCTTCATTATGTGTAGTGAACGAAACAACGTGTCTGAACCATTCATCACACAGACATGCAGAACATGCAGGATTCATATATAAATAGTCTTTTTGATGCTTAATATTTACAGACAGTAGACCAGATCACAATTTGATTTAAGTGTAATGACCTACTTTTCAAACTTTGACAAATTCCGTGAGGTTTTTAAGAATGGATTCCGCGATTCCTCCGTATTTTCTGCATCCCTGAAATCATCGGGCCCTAGTCTAGTCATCCAACCTTTGGTTAGTCTAGTTTATCTAGATTTTTGCACTAATACATTTCTGCTTTTATGTGTTTAGCACGCTACAGTTTAGTTGTGCAATCATCTTGGAAATAGTTGTGTCTTTACAATCTTTCCTGTTAAAACATCATCGCTGTATCCTATAATTACGAATTCAGATGGATGTTGTGATCGCACTGTGTTTTTATGAGGAAATTGCCACTAGCATTGCATTATAAAAATGCTGTTATTTAAAAGTACATCCGCTGTGCTCTGTCCAAATGTATTTTGAATGCAAGAGTGTGTCTTACAGACGTGTCCAACGTCTCTTTAAAGTTCCGACGTAACGATGACAGATATTTTCTTCAAAATTGTGATGTACAAAACTGAAACTGATTATGGAAAAGAAAAAAATGAGACCATGAATTGGCTCAGTCCATCCGTTCTTGAGTGAATGGAGGCAGAATGGCTGGATTGAAATGTTGGTGGAGTTTAAGGGACTCAATGATTGGCCAAATCATTCAAAGGAAGATCAATAACATGCATTTAGAAAATGTCCATTTCATGAACAATTCGTTTGTGTTCATTTTGAAAATATGTAGTTTTGCACAACAATAACTTTAACTAGCAATGCATCGATATCTTGTTTGGCAAAAAAAAAGTGTGTGGTGGTTTAAGGGTGTTATTTAAATGTGGTATAGGACGACAGCTTCTGCAGGGAACTCATTAGCTAGAGCGGAGCTTCATAGCTGGGTTGACAGTGTTGGCGCTCTAGTGTTGCAACAGCTTCAGGAGTATGTGTATAACTCAGAGAATGCCCAGCAGCTGAGCTTAAGGTCAACGCACATCAGCGTCAGCGACAGACAGGGGGGGGGGGGATTCCAGACCCGGCCAACAGCCAATCAAGAAGCCCGTCTCTGTGTTAGGGCTAGTAGGAGTAAGACGAGGCAGCGCCAAGCCATTAAATCTTAAAATATGGCAAGGCTTAGAATAGGGACAATCAAATATTGAACAATAGGTAAAGGTTCCACATGATCAAATGGAAAAAACAACAACTTTGAATAAGGCTAATTGGGTGACTTGGTGACCTTGAGTGTCAGTGGAAATAAATGTTGTTTTACAGAGGTCAGATGGCGATTTATGTTTGGGATTGCTTTCATACGGTGTTGTTTAACTGCTGATGCAGTGGAGGTTATGCATTATACAGTGAAAAAAGAATTTGGACATTTAAGATGCACTTATTCTGTGTATTGTACTGTATTTGTGTAATGTCTTTGTATTACATAACAAAAGATCCAACTAAGTGTGATTGATCTTAAAGGAACACTCCACTTTTTTGGAAATAGGCTCATTTTACAACTCCCCTAGAGTTAAACAGCTGAGTTTTACCGTTTTTGAATCCATTCAGCCGATCTCCGGGTTTGGCGGTAGCACTTTTAGCGTAGCTTAGCATAGATAATTGAATCTGATTAGACCGTTAGCATCTTGCTCAAAAATGACCAGAGTTTCGATATTTTTCCTATTTAAAGCTTGACTCTTCTGTAGTTACATCATGTACTAATACTGACTGAAAATGAAAATTTGCGATTTTCTAGGCCGATATGGCTAGGAACTATACTCTCGTTCCGGCGTAATAATCAAGGAACTTTGCTGCCGTACCATGGGTGCAGCAGGCGCAATGATATGACGCAGCGCCTGAAAGTAGTCCCCAGCTAGGTAACCAGTTATGATATAGCAGGGGACTACTTTCAGGCGCTGCGTAATATCATTGCCTAGAAAATCGCAACTTTTCATTTTCCGTCGGTCTTAGTACACGATGTAACAAAAGAAGAGTCAAGTTTTAAATAGGAAAAATGTCAAAACTCTTTGGTCATTTTTGAGCGAAATGCTAATGGTCTAATCCGATTCAATGATCTATGCTAAAAGTGCTACCGCCAGACCCGGAGATCGGCTGAATGGATTCAGAAACGGTAAAACTCAACTGTTTAACTCTAGGGGAGTTGTAAAATGAGTGTTCCTTTAAAGACAGCACAGACACACTTTCCAAGCGAAAGTTAGCAAAAATAAGTTTTTATAGATAAAACAATAGCTACTGTATATTTGTGGTTGTCAAACAGTGGGAACATCATCAGAAAAATGTAGTATAGTGAAATTAATGTTTTTTTATTTAGTTTTATTTGATTTCATCATTTCAGTCATCATTTGTTTTCTACTTGGTTTGATGTTTTATATCTAATGCAGTGACATTCATATATGTGAGTGTCCAAAAGTTCAAATTCAAACTTTCACTTACAAATCAGTGGTGAAATTTTGCAGACCTAATTGTTCAGCATTGCAGTTTTCCAGCATTTATTTTTGCATCTACATTAGGTGATTTTAGTGAAATTACTCACATCAGCTGAACTTCCAGTTGTGTTGATCATTTTGTGGTCTCTTCTTAAATCGTTGATGTCGCCTTCAGCTGTGTCTGCCATTAATGAAAGCTGATTTTTAATTGCATGTGTTGCTGTTGGATTACATTTTTCTGATACGTCCTGAGGCGTTATTTGTGTTGCTATCAGTTTGATGAAACATTAGATGCCCTTCCAGAGCATGAATCATAAGCTTAAGAGTAAGATACGCGTTTCGTATCGCCCTAATCCATCTAGGGCATGATGGGGTTTTAGTGCGGTCTCTGTTGATTTTCAAGAAGGGAGCATTTATTCCACTCTTATAGTAGCTCATCATCATTAGGATCATCATCATTATTATTGTAATTAACAGCCTCGGCAGTGTGTTCTCTGTCCAGATGGGCCAGTTGGGTGCTCTTTTATAACCATGTCCTATATTGAGAGTAAGGGTGGGAGTCTTTAGTCACCTCACGATCCGATCCGATTCCGATTCTGGGAGTCACGATCCGATTCCAGAACGATTCTTGATCTTGAATCTTAAAATCCTTACATTTACAAATCTTTATAAGTAATTAAGTACTTTTAAAATAATTACAAAAAAAATAAAATAATTAAAACAGATGTATGTTGAGAATATTAAACTAATATAACTTCAAAACATCCAAGCAAGTAGCAAATAATAGAGGAACATAACAAAAAAAGAGTGCTTTCAGTATTTCAGATTATCTGGACGTTTTCCACGAGTGATTTTTCTTCATCTTTACTGTAGTTTTTTACTATGACATCATAGACAGCGGGAGATCTATTAAGCTGCATTCACGCACGGATCTATGTTGAAATATAAGAAGTAATGTGGTTTGTCCTGTCCGTTTAATCCCTTAAGACATTACTGGCTGTGTGCGTTTACATACATTTTGCACGAGTACATTAAACCAGTACGCGCACAGCCGCATGCGCGAGCAGTCTACACACACACAGCGCGTCAGCATTTGAAATAGAAAGCAGCCTTCTGTTAGTGAGGTTCATATTTTAATATATATAAATCCAGTGCATTCCAAACCACATAAATGATGACTTCGTCGAGCATTTGTAAGGAAAATAGAGATCAGGCTGACATGACTGTTCAGAAGAAATTTACATTAGATATTAGTATGGTTTTCACCATCTGAACATTAAATCTAGTCTGGAGTAAAAGGGAAGGTATGCATCTAAACATTGAGTTGAGTCTCTATCTAGCCACCCTCAGTTCTGGGCCGCACTGACCCTTTTATCAAGACTGAATGACATCTAGGACGTTGATTTAGCGCAACTGTGACAAGCTTATGGTTTGTGATTGCTGCCTCCTCTCATGCTTTTCTGCCGAATGCTCAACACTTGACAAAAGAAATAATGATAGCGTAATTAAAAGGCATAACGGTATATCAGGTTAGAGATGTCATTGCCAATGGAAATAAGGCCTGTAACTCTACACTGTCTGGAGCTATGACCAGTGTGATGGCTAATGTGATGTGATGTTTATTTTGAACGTGGTTTATTCATAGTCTACCCAAAAGTTTACTTGTGACTGCTTTTGTACTTTTTCACTACTTGAAATGCCCGGTTGTTCATTAAAACCTGATATTACCATTTCATTTAAAAGTTGATATTTTATTTTATTTTATGCATGCTTATTTTTGCTTATTTTTATATTTAGATCAGATTTAGATTGTATGACTCAAAATTCTTATCTTTGTTTCATACTTAAATTTGTGATTCCTAAATTCACATAAACAAATTATAATAAAAAATAATAATTTACAAATACGGATTCATTTTTTTAGCATTTTACTTTGTTAGTATGTGTTACCAAGTATAAAAGAAGGCTTAACAATATTGGCCGGCATTTGAATATTAGTCCATCCATACTGTTGGGCTGCTATTTATAAAAAAAAAATTCAGCTTATATCTCACCATTCTGTGTTTTATAATTTGTACTCTTAACACTTTGTGTGTTTGACCCTCAGACCATCAGAAGCTGGAACGAGAAGCTCGAATCTGTCGTCTGCTGAAACACTCCAATATTGGTAAGCTATTTACCTCCAGTTATAATCAGAAATAATATTGTATATATTATTAAAGTGTATTTTTTAAGTATTTCAACTCTGAATGGACCATTGACAGTCGATTATTCCAAGACTTTCAGCTCAGGTGAATGTGTGATTTTCGTCTCTACATCCACAATGAAATCTAATCTCTATTCTCTGTTTTTGTTTCAGTTCGTCTGCATGACAGTATATCAGAGGAGGGCTTCCACTACCTACTGTTTGATTTGTAAGTGTCAGTGTACTTCCTGTCAGAATGTTCCTCCGTTTCCTGTCATCAAATTAGCTTTGACGTGAGGAACGGCGTAGCCTAAAATGATTCATCCTTCATATGTTACAGTATGTGCCTCTGAAGCCTTTTATCAGCACTGTTAAACGGATAGTTCACGCAAAAATAAAAGAATGCTGTCGTCATCTGCTCACTCTCACAACACTGTATGAATGCAAAAGGAGCATTGCTGCCTTCAAATCATGTTTGAATGATTGTATTTATGAGATGTGCATGCGTGCACAAATTGTCATTGATGTTGTAATTGCTAATGTTAATTTTATAATATAGTTTTGTGTACTGGTAATGAAGACCAGTGATCAAATGTTCCAGAAAACACCGCTCATTTGCTGGTGTATGCGGTGACAAGCTTGCATATCCAAACTGAATTTGGCAGCTCAAGCGTGATAAAAACACTGATCACGTGTCAATTCCACACCTAAAGCTCCGTGTGCTTTGTAGTCGAGATAATAAAGCTCATATCTTTGACAGAAAGCAGTGTAAATAATACACTTGACCAACCAAAATTACTTGAACATACATCACATCATAATTATGATTATTCAAACTTATACTGGAAGTAGGAAATGACCAAGATGACTTTAAAACATCTTGCATTCGTACAGGCTGCTGTTTTCTGATGAAAGGGAATATTATATGCTATTAGAGCATTTACTAATATTTTAAATTAGCTTACATTTTTCTATTTTCAGTTTGTTTCTTTTTTCCTTATTTTTATTTCAGTTTTAGACATTTTTAAGTTCATTTTATTAAAATTGCTTTTATTTTTAATAATTTTATTTTTAGCCAATAATAACATCACTGCTGTGCTGTATTCAAAGACTTCGAAAGCCATGTAATGTATTTTAATAATTTCCCCAAACCATTCCTTTAAGAATACATTGGCTTCATAAGTTATAATTTGTCAAAACTGAACTAAAACATGTTGATGTTATATTACAAACACATTGCTATCAGATGGGCAATAACCAAAAGCATTCAATGCCTCCCTAAAAGCATGCATCTTTAAAACCTTCCCCTCGGTTTTCACAGTTCTATCTTTCCGGAGAAGTTTTTACATTGGATTCTCGTCTCCATGGAAACTGAGCTCTCGGAAAGGCTGTGCTCTAGAACAGGAATTCTGTTTGAATGAGCGAATAGCCAGGCTGAACTTCCTGTGTTTTAGGGTGACTGGAGGTGAACTGTTTGAAGACATTGTAGCCAGAGAGTACTACAGCGAAGCAGATGCCAGGTAAGAATGCTTTTCCTAATGTTTCTCTGCCCTTTCTTCCCCTCTCTCATTGGCCCTAGCGTGTTGCACCCGTCACATCACATACACGTTCACTGTGAGTTTGTTTTGCATTTGGAGATGCTGTTTGAAATAGCGTCTCCCACAGTGCAGCACACACATCTCACTCTTCGCCCATCACACACACTAGGGTGAAACAAGGTCAGAACGACAGAACTGGACACTAAGATTGTATGAGGAAATGAACTGTATGTTTAGGTGCTTTATGCAACAATATACAATTCTAGAGTGTTGCTGTTGTGTCTTTAGTCTCTCTGTCTATGTATATGTCTTCTCTTGTTTTTCCCCACTGATCTATCTCTGTCCTTTCATCATGCATTATGTCTCTTTCCCTCTCATACACACACAGACACAGACACAGGCAGTCTTCTTGTAGGCAATTCTTTGACCGTCCTCTCCACATTGTGTGAGTGTGTGCTTGTTACCAGGGTTTACAGTATGCAGTCGAAGGTGTTAGTCCTGAGCATTATCACCTCTGCGGTCCAGCCCATATATACAGTTCCACGTAATGACTCGCGCTGACTTCCTGTGCGTGTGTGAAACACGTCCGCTTTGACCGTCTCTCGTCTCGTCTCTCGTGGGTTTTTGACCCAGTGCTTGTTCCGTGGTATTGCTCGTGTGGGGAGGTGTGGTTTAGTTAAAGGTCTGGTCTGCTAACTGAAAGTTAGAGATGAGACGATCCACAAACTGTCACGATTGTGCCCCACACATTTAACCTAATTTTTTCTTTTAGGTAAGTGCATGTGTGTCATTTGACTAAATTAATAAGAAGTATATAGTATATCTCAGTATAGGTGATGCACTCGGTATATCTATCAATAGTAAACAATAAATAAGTAAAAATGTTAATATTTTTAAACATTTAAAATGACTTTTATTTTTAATTGTTTTTAAAAGTGTAATTTATTTCTGTGATACCAAAGTTACATTTTCAGCATTACTCCAGTCGTCAGTGTCACATGATCCTTCAGAAATCATACTAATATGCTGATTTGTTGCTCAAGAAACATTTCTTATTTATTTTTCTGCATAGTATTTTTTTTGGAAGCCAATACATTTTTTTTACAAGATTCTTTGAAAAACGTGTAATTTAAAGCCATGGTTTGGACCGGTGTGAAATCTTTGTCATTTTTTTATTAATTTAATGCATCCTTGCTAATAAAAGTATTAATTTCTTAAATTAACTGAACCCACAATTCTGAACGGTAGTGTAAATATCATTAAAAAAAATAAGTTTTGTACTTTATGATATATATTATAAATAAATAAAAATGTAATACATGTATAACATAACTACATAAAGTACAGTTTAAGTAAAAGTGAGAAGACATCTTTTGTAATTTAATAACTACATTTGGTGCAAACAAGTACTTGACTAGTTGATTACGTGTGCTCTTGTCTAATATAGTGTCTGATTATTGCATTATGATCTTGATTGTTATCAAGTTTGCAGGTTCACGTGTATAAAGCACAGATCCTGAGCCTCACTGTTAAAGTTGAGCATGACCCAGCTGTTAGTTAAGACGTTACACTTTAGCTGAGCGCCTGCTAAAGGGCAGGTTACGCTCTTGTCGTGCTCTTGCACAATGCTTGTACACTGTAATTACATGTAGTATATTGCACAAGGGCTCTTATAATAGATATACATAAAGCAGTCGTTGGCCTCTTGAGATTAAATTATAGGCCGATGACGTTTGAAACGAGTGCTAGCATCCATTCCCTAGATATCCTTGTCAAATAAAGTGCAGGTTATCACAGCACAATTGTGAGTGAGAAATTTCGGTAACACTTTACTTGAAGCCTTTATGTATGACGCATTATAAAAGTAGTTAATGCATTAATTATGCCTTGTAATGCACCTTATAATGCATTGTACAATATCATAATTGAGTCCATGTAATAACAC
This sequence comes from Ptychobarbus kaznakovi, assembly GCA_027422405.1. Taxonomy (NCBI): domain Eukaryota; kingdom Metazoa; phylum Chordata; class Actinopteri; order Cypriniformes; family Cyprinidae; genus Ptychobarbus; species Ptychobarbus kaznakovi. The sequence goes on from CM049797.1 coordinate 33,786,513, forward strand.
TTATCAGTTCATTGTTACACTATGCATTTTAAATTTGGTTATAATTATTTACAAGATATAATGTATTACAACACACATTATGAATAATTACAATGCATTATACCCTTTAATAACCCTTTATAATGCACCATACATAAAGGCTTATGGTAAAGTTACCAAAATTAATTTTATACTACTTGTTTCAGACACAACAATAATAGATAGATAATAATTACAAATAATAATAGTATATTTAAATATTTTATTGTTACTAATATACTCTAATACTATTATTGTTGTTATTTTATAGAATAAATAGTAATTGCAATCATGTAAAATTATTATACTTTTTTCACGTATTATTAAGTGTATTTTGTTACAGTAAAATAGATGTATTTTTACAAAAATGATCAGTTAGAAGTGAATATTAGAAATATTAGTTAGAAGTTACTACACTGCTTTCTAGATCTCTTTATAAAGTTGAACTGACTGAGAAATCAAATGTTTCCGTTTCTTTTGTAGGAATAGATGCAAGGAAACATCTCGGCTTCTTCCCTTGTGCTCGTCTCCTGCTGCCCTGCTTCTAGCCCCCTTCTGTCTCTCTCTCTCTCTCTCTCTCTCTCTCTCTCTCTCTCTCTCTCTCTCTCTCTCTCTCTCTCTCTCTCTCTCTCTCTCTCTCTCTCTCTCTCTCTCTCTCCATCTCTGTTGTTCTCTCTTTCACTCTAAATGTCCCTCTTCTTGTGAAGCCCTGCAGCCGTGCGCTGCCCCTGCCTCCTCAGAGAGAGGGAGAAACTAGGGCTCCAATTAACACGCGTAATTAGGGCTTCATCTTTCTCCCCTCCTCCCATTCTCCACCTGTCTCTCTCTGTCTGCCTTCTCTCTTTTATTCAGATATTTTAGCTCTCTCGTTCTGTGTGTGATAGTGTCACTGACACATACTCCGCTGTGTTGTGGCTCTTGTTGTTGGACGTGTGACAGAAGCAGGGTATGACGCTACTGTGAATGGAAACGAGCCCGAGCTTTAGTGATTTAAATCAGTGAAAAGCACTTTACTAATCAAATATCATTTGGTGTTTATTCAATCGTGTATTGTTTGTTTTTGGTTAGATAATTTTACCACATACAGGTGTACGGCCTGGAGGCTTAGAAACAGATGTGCTAATGTGACGTTAAAGAAACAAGTAGGCCTAACTATGAAGATATGACTGTGGTTGAGAGGTGACGTGTGGAAGGTCATTCTGTTGATTAATTTCTATTTCTGTAGCTCTATGCTGGTTATCCCTGCCCGCGGTGAGATCTCACTGCTCTGAAATCCTGTCATAACCATACATTAATATCATATCATGTAGCGGTTTTGTATTCCGTGTGGACAAAAAACAATATCACTGAAAACTTGGCATATTGTGCAGGTTAGGACATAGTTTTCTTTTAATTAAGTTTTGCCTCCAAATGTTCAAATCTACTAGAGTAGGTTGAAATGTTAAATGTACTAGAGCAGGTAGACAAAAACACACAAATCAATTATTGAACATGAGAACGTTTGTATTTTTGTCACTTTCAAAAAAATAGATTTTTTGTTGTATTTTTAAAGAAATTATTACTTTTATTAAACAAGTGACAGTATAGGCATTTATAAGGTTACAAAAGATTTCTATTTCAAATAAATGGCGTTCTTTTGATCTTTTTATTAATCAAAGAATCCTAAAAAAAATGTATCAAGGTTTCCACAAAATATTAAGCAGATAACAGTTTTCAGTGATAAAAATATTTCTTGAGCAATATCAGCATATTTCTGATTTCTGAGGGATCATGTTACACTGAAGATTAAGTAATGATGCTGAAAATTCAGCTTTGATCTCAGGAATAAATTACATTTTGAAATAAAATAAAACCGAATAATAGTTATTTTAAATTCTAATAATATTTCATAATATTACTATTTTTATTGTATTTTTAAATGCAGCCTTTGTGAGCATTAAAGACTTACTTCAAAAACCTCTTTGACCCCAAACTTTAGAACCATAGTTATATAAAACAAAATGTTGTTATACATATTGTGTGTGTGTGTGTGTGTGTGTGTGTGTGTGCGTGTGTGTGTGTGTGTGTGTGTGTGTGTGTGTGTGTGTGTGTGAGACTGATTGCCCTTCAAAGACACAGTATATGTATATAGTAGATCTCCCCACACCACACCAGCTTTTATTCTCACATCCTCAGATTTAACACACACACACACACACACTACACCTGTTTCTCCTCACCCACTCTCTCTCTCTCTCTCTCTCTCTCTCTCTCTCTCTCTCTCTCTCTCTCTCTCTCTCTGATGTTGTTGACAGTGGTGTGTTTATGTCTAAATGGTTCTGTCTCTTCACTTCCACCATTCACTTCCCTCTCTCCTTTTAATTCCTCCCTCTCTTCCGTCACTGTCTGTCACTCCTCCCATCTCTCGTGCATCAATTCAACCATCACCTTGTTTTCTCTATCATCTCCGCTCCTTTCGTTCAATGCACTGTCATCACTCCATCAATCGTTTGATTTCACTGTATCCATCCTCACATCTCCCCCTTCACCTCTCGCTCCCTCCCCCTCTTCTTTTTCTTTTCTTTCGTTTTGTCTTCACAGTCACTGTATCCATCAGATTCTAGACAGTGTCCATCATATTCACCAACATGACATAGTGCACAGGGACCTGAAGGTCAGTATGTAGCTCACACACTGCCTGTCTGTTTGCCCCTGCTTGCTCCTGTCTGTGTGTCTGTAGCTGTAGCCTGTCTGTCTGTCTGTCTGTCTGTCTGTCTGTCCGTCTGTGTATGGCATCATGGGCTTCCCTTAATCCATTGAATGCCGTCCCAAAATTCCCGAATCCTTACTTCCTGTGCTTGATCTTTAGCTTGACGCCGTTTTGCAGATGATCAGATCTCTCAAGGTGTCATGGGTATTTTTGCCTGAGAGGTTTTTAGTTATTCGTTCTTACTTTCTATTACTGTTTACCTGTCATAAGGTTACCTGTCATAATTTACTCATCCTCGCGTTGTTACAAATCTGTTTGTATGTTCTTGCATGTCCACAGAAGGAAGTAAGGCAAACAGGTTTGGAATGACATGAGGGTGTTTAAATAAAAAGTGTTTATTATGTACCATGATTTCTGTGTCAGAAATGCTGGGCAAACTGTTTGAGGTCAATTCTAATCAAAAATTCAATTGAATTCATACAAACTTAACAACATTTGTTTTGAACAATAATAGGGCACTATGAAAGGTTTTAATTATTTGCTGAAATTGTGTTGTCTGTTTTAATTGTTCTGGATTCTATGATTTATAATTTAACACAAATTCCGTATGAAAAATGGTGGTCATCAAACGAATGCATAACTTTAACAATTTAATTAATCTTTTAAAATGTAATGACATTTGAACAATTCCTCTCTTTTTTGGCAAACAAAGTGCTGCACAACAATGGTTTACTGTTTAAATTAAAACATGGGTGATACATTTTGTGATAATATGCAATATTCCTTAAAAATGACATTTCAATGAACTATTATTGTTTTTACTTTGAGAAGTACATTCTGCTGTACAAAAGTAATGAGTTCACAATGTCACAATTTTTAAAAGTCAAGCCAAGCTTTTATTTTGGCGGGTTATAATAACTTCCTGTGTGTATCAAATAATTGTAATCAAAGGAAATAGTGAAATATTCATGAAATGCGCTCTCCGAGCAGCTCTGGAGATGAAGTTCATGGACCGTCCTCATATAGTGAGACGGCAGATGCTGGAAACACAAGCGTGCACATGCAGATTTCATATTTCTATTGCAGTTTAATATTCACAGACTCTAGTCCATATTGTTTGTGTGCAGCTCTACTTTTGATTTATTCATTCAAATATGGCCAAACTCTATAAATTCCATTTTTATGACTGAATTTGGTGATTCCGGCATCACGGATATCATGTCCTAAGATAGTCAGCATGTCTTGGCAAGGGAGATTGTATAGCAAAACATTTTAGTTGTTTTTTTTCAGTATTTGAATGAGCATAGTATCAACAGTATTATGAACCGCCAGTCATTGTCTTACTTTAAACAATAGTAGGTTTTACTGTCTTCTCTCTGCAGATATGATATTTGTAGATTTGTCATTTTTGTAACTCTTTATTTTAAGCTGTGCTAGTTACATGTTACATGTATTTACTATTGTAATAACAATACATTATCCATAATTACATGCAAGTAACCCTATAGGCCAAACCCTAATCCTAACCATATAGTAAGTGCATGTAGTTAATTATTATCACTCAGTACATAACTGTATAATTACTCTGTAACAAGAACACCTTAAAATAGTGTAACTGCAGTTTTACTTCTCATTGAAGATTCTCACAAAAGTTAGTGCTTAAATTGCTCTCTATCTCATGAAGGTTTGGAGAGGAGACTCCAGACGTTAGTACAGGGAATAAAGCTCATATTAGAGAAGGCAGCATGGTGAGGGGACATTTGAATGTTCACAGCTGAAACACAGTGACACTTCCTGTCTCACTTCTACACATGCACACAAAATCACAGTCATACACACATCTTCTCTTGCAGTCCAGCCATGATCAGCAGCTGACACTGGGGGAGGTGTGAAGAAACACATGCACACACTATGATGAATGCACAAAACCGTACATGCTTTTAATATCTGAATATCCCTCTATGCATGCATACATTTAAAGGCAGAGTAAACAGACAGATTCACTCGGAGAAGTGGGTTTATTCGGAGACGGTCTGTCTTGCATTTGCCGTGACCATATGTCATGCTCCGTAGTCTTTTAATGGGAGACATTTAGAAAGCACTTTAATTTACAGCCCTGAACTTTACTGCCATGCCAGAACTTCACACACGTGCCAGTAAACTCATGCGGTGCACGCTGCACATGGATAATAATAATCACAGCTATAGCGTTATTTATGCAGCACTGTCCCTATCAGTAATGTTCATGCTCAAAGTGCTGCATTAAAACTTAAATACGGTCATTAAGGCTGGATTGCTTTAAATAGCTTCTAGTTTTATGTAAATTCAATAATTTATACCGTTTTGACTTTGTAGGGAGAGAATGACAGAGTCATCCTCCAGTATGTGAGAAAGAAGGGTTTTTTCAGATTAAAATGGATTTAGTTTAAATTAAATGCAGGCGTTTTAAATGTGATGGTAATGTGCAATTAGTTTTGGATAAGTTAATCCTAATTGGAATTACTACATTGAATTCAAGGTTGACAGTGTCAGAATCAAAGCTTAAATCCAAGAAAAACATCTAAACATTGATCCCAACTTTGTCTTCAAATGGCACGGTTTGAGTCTGCAAAATCTGAATATAGCAATTATTCCCAAATAATAATAATTTACATGATCTAAATTTGCTTCTCACAAGAATGTTAATATTGTTTAGTTAAAGCATTTTATCTATTCAGAATAAAACGTACTTAATTATGAATTCTAATGAAATTATTGCCTTTTTGTGTATTGATGCTTGCTAATACACTACAGTTCAAAAATTAGGGTCAGATTGTTTTTGAACTAAGTCTCTTTTACTCATGAAGGCTGCAGTAAAAACACTAATATTGTGAAATATATCACAATTTAAAATGTAATTTATTTGTGTGATGCAAAGCTGTATATTCAGCAGCTATTTATAGTCATCAGTGTCCCACAATCCTTCAGAAATCATTCTGATGAAAACACGAAACCATGATACTTTTTTCAGGATTCATTAATAATAGAAAGTTCAAAAGAGCAGCATTTGAAATATAACGTTATCAATGTCGCTGCGGTCACTTTTGATACATTTTGTGTCCTTGCTTGATTCAAAGTATTAACTTCTTTCTAAAAGATAATCTCGCTGACCCTTTGAACGGTAGTGCAAGGCAGATTGTAGCTTTAAAGATTTCAATAGAGTTAATGTCATTCACAGTTACACCATCTCACTTCTCTTCACCCTCCATGTGCTGTGTGATTGTAGAACGGCTATAGCAGCCCCATCTTTGTCTTCCAGCACTGAATGATTTGACTCATGGGATATGCTGTATATCGGAATAGCTTTGACCTAGAGAGCCATTTACAGCATTAATTGATTTACCCAATTGATGTCGCCTTTTCCTCCACCGCCGACCTCAGTCTCCCTCAGTGTATTATCACTTGGGTGTCGGATCTGGGTTTGGGCTGTTAAATACCGAACGCATCTCTCGCCCTGGTGTAGGCTGTACCCGTGCATAGCAAAATGCAGGGGTCTCTTGGCAACCGGCTCACATGCGTGTGTGCACGTGTTGCTGCTATCCTACACTCCTCAACATGCACTCAAACTGCAATCGCATTACACTCTCATGACACTACATCTATGAAAGACTGCATAGATATACAGCTGTGTTAATCTGTGTGAAGTTCTTTAAGGTTTAATTGCCAAAACCCTGTTTTATTGCCCTACGGAGGAGGAGAGGAGAGCAGAATCCAGAGGGTATAGGAAACTGCCGTAATGTTGTAGATGAAATGACTTGGTGGCATGTCTTTGTAATTGAAATATTACAGTGTTGCAGTGCAGTATTAAACGGCTTTAAATGTATGATAATACACTGATTATGCGTATTACCTATGTCTAGGTCATGTAAATAATGGTGCAAATCAACATCATGAACGGCTAGTTTGCTGTTTATTTCAGATGCTTTTTCAAAGTGTGCATGTTGTGCACGCTTGCGTTCATTTTGGAAAAGAAAGCGAAATACTTGCACTACTGTTCAAACGTTTGGGGTCAGTAAGATTGAATAAAAAGTGTTTTTTAGAAAAAGTCTTTTGTTAATTTAAATGACTTTTCTACATTTATGTAAAGCTGAATTTTTAGCAGCCATTACTCCAGTCTTCAGTGGCACATGATCCTTCATAAATCATTTTTTAAGCAGATTTGATGCTCAAGAAACATTTCTTATGGGTGTTGACACCTGAGATACATTTTGTTCTGGATTCTTTGACGAATAGAAAGTTTTAAAAAGACTTTTGTAGCAATGTACAGTTCTTCACTGTCACTTGTAATGTGTCCTTGTCGATTCATTTCTTTAAAAAATAAATACATGTTCTTACTGACTTTAAACTTTTGAATTATGGTGCATGTAAATGCAGCTTTATTGCATTTTTTTGGCTTTTTAGACTGAGTTGATCTCTTATCATTAGGTGAGCAGTTCATGATGAGATTTTTGCCTTTAAGAAAAAATATGAGTCTTATGATTATTATTATTAACATTGTTTTAAACTAAAATCTAAAGCTGTTCAAAGTACATAATAATAGGCCAGTGGAAAAGCAATAGGGAACTTGCACTTGATTTTTTAATATTTGAATGTATGATCTGTTTATCACTTTTACACTGAACTATAACAACCCAATCTTTTGTGAACTCTTATACTTTGCCGTAATTTAATGGGACTGGTCGTACATATGTTGAAATTAGAAGATAAAATAAAACTCTCAAAAGACAAAGCATTGCCTCCATATAATAATGTTAATATTATACCCAATTTTAGGTATATCGCAATTGAATCAAATTATATTAAAGAAGTTTGCTTATTAACGTTTTGCTTTCTGTTGATGCTGAAATCCACCTGCGGTGTTGTTAAACTGTTTTTATTTCAGTTATTATTGAATGCTAATATTTATCTACGTGGAGGCAAGGCTTGAGTCTAGAGAGAGATGCCCTACCCCTTCCTTTTTACATTTTTACCTGCCCCAAATACCCCTCACCCCTGGCCTGTGCACGGGACTGTAGCGCTGCTCAGACTAACATGCGCCCCTGCTGTTTGCATGCAGTCACTGCATCCAGCAGATCCTGGAGGCGGTGCTTCACTGCCATCAAATGGGCGTGGTGCACCGAGACCTGAAGGTAAGTGACGGTTGTGATGTCATCGCTGTCCTTCGAGTGTGTGAACTGGTGTATGTGCTCATAAATCCGTGCCTACCGCTGTGTCTATCTGACTGACGTAATTGCTGATAGGCACTTTTGGTCTCCCTGCAAAAATGGGGGAAAAAAGATTGATAAATGCATGGGAGGTCAGTCTGATTTCACACCGTGATAGTGCATGGCGTACGTGCTTGTGTGTTTCTGTGTTTGGCCGCTGCTGGTGATAAATTCACTTTCATAAATGTTCAGGTAAGACTGCGCTAATTGGACTGACATTGATTTTAGTTTATCAATCAAGATAAATGTCTCTTTTGAACTTCAAAAGTGCTCCCACTAAACTATCTGTAATAATATTTATAAAATTAGACCAAATTGAATTAACTATGACAATATAACTCTTATCTAGATTGCTTTTATTGACCAGAGAGTCAGTGTAGACATCAGGGTCGCAGTCGTCATGTCCAGGTTTAAGTGCACTGCAGTAGCATTTGACTGCTCCCTTCTGACCTTTGACCTTCTCTAAAAACGCAGTGTGCTTCTGGGAAATGTTGTTCCTAGACGTAATTCAACCACTGTCAGTCTGTCACGCTACAGTACCTGGCATGCTTTGTAGTCAGATTACAGTGTGACCCGGCCAGAAAGTGGCCTAGGATGCTTATCATAACTGCCAAAAATCTCCCATGCCTTCTGTATGAACACATAGTTAACGCTTTGCAGGTTTGTCGGTGAAGAGAAGCCGTTTCGGATGCATGCTGCATGTTTAATGTGGTTTGCTCGTTTGTCTTGTTTGTATGTCTCGTATGCATGTATAAGTGGTTTGATTGTGACTTGTATATCTGTAATGTCACTTTATAAATACACATTTATCTGCAGGTTTTCTTCAAAATGCACAGATCTTTTTGAAAACGGTGCACTTTGTATTGTGTGCTTTTATTGACCTGTCGAGTCTGTAAAGAGCACGTGTGAAATTACATCCAGATGTATATCAATAATTCAGGTTCTTCAATCTGATTTAATTAGCTTAGAAATATGAAACCAAAATTTAAGTTGCTGTCATTTAGCTGAAAACAGAAAGGTTTTGGTAATAATTACATTTGTGTTATTGGATAATTGAACTCTGAATGCTGTTCAAGCTCAGGTGATAAATTAATCCAGTCGTAGTAGTTCTTTTAAACAAGTCACCTCTCAGTATTGCAAAATTATTTTGTCTGAAACCAAAAATCTATTCATTCTCATTTTTCCTTTATTTATTTTTTTGTTGCTGTTTTAGCCAAATATTGGACCATGAATGCTTGACATACCTCCCTAGTGCAACTGCAACTAGTTATTTACATGTGTTAATGTCTACATCTGTGAGACTTCAGCAAATTATTTTCAAAGAATTTAGATTATAATTAATGTTAGAAAACCAAAAATCGAGTGTCAAGTTCAGAAGTTCTTCAGCAACAAGCCGCCTCTCAAATGTTTCAGCTGAACTACTTTTAAATATTGCTATTTTAGTATAATTTTTCATCATGGTTAAGTGTGTCCATTATGCTGACAAGTTAACCTTTTGTAGCTTATCTACGTTTTGTGGATAAAATATGGTAATATGTGTCACTCTTTACAATCGTTACTCTTTTGAATCAATGATTTTGGCCTTCCAAAACGTTTTCTTTTAAAACTGCAAATTCATTCTTTGAGTTTTCAGATATTTACAGTTGGTGAAATTTTGGAGCATCGCTAGATTTAATCCATTTAGATTCAAGCTTCAGTTTCACTGTAGCAGTATCCAGAAAAAGAAACCAGGTAAATGCTAAAAACAGCATTGCTGCGGTCAGCTCCGTACTCTACTCTGACAGTACCAGCACTTTGGCTTCACGCGATCAGTGTCTGCCCACACTGGAGTGCCCTTCTGAATGGAAGCCTGGGGCACGTGCTCTTCCACAGCGGGCATCTGAGTGGGCAGGACAGAAATGCCACTGCAGAAAAGAGCAGTGATCTTGCACATACACGGACACAATAGCACACGACACGGCTTATCAACACCCATGCTTTTTTGGATTTTACTGAGCTAAGCAAGTAAACGAAACCAACTCAAGCCAATTCAAGCAGTGCATCCTGCTGTGTTTGTCAGTGTATGCATATATATATATGTACTTGGATTCATAGCTGTGCCCATGCTGATGAGATTTTTGCTAGGAAGTAGAGTCATGGGTTTCGCTGCAGAGGTTATACACTCGTGAAAGAGCGTTGGAGAGAGATTTTGGCAGATCTTCTTTGCTAGATTTGTTCTCAGAGGGTGCTGTTCATCAAAATTCCTCCCACTACGGAGCTTTAAGGCTGGGATTAGCTGCTGGTGTTCCAGCCCTCAGCAGAGCGCATGCTTAACCCCCCTTTTTTTTAAGCACTCTGCTATAGCTGAGTGCTGCGGAGGATGGAGACCAAATCTAGGAAATTTTAATGAAGGGATGGTGAGGTGATTGTGATAATGAGCATTATGGAACAGGGATAACAATGTAGAAAAGTAGTAAATACCCCCTGGCTCAAAATGAAACGTTTAGGAGCCAACTTTGCTCCATAGATGTATATGTAAATGCCTCATTAGAGACTGTTTCGATAGGCCGCTGTATGTAAGATGTCCCCCAAAATTGGAATGATCAAAGCTGGTCTCTGAGCACTTGAGAGCAAGTTGAATCTGCATCTGCAACCATAGTTACTCGCATGTATTAATATGTCGACGATTTTAAAAGGACTTGTTTATAATTATACATTTTCGATAATTCTGCAAACGCTAGAAAAATATTGGTTGATATTCTTTTAAATGTAATTGATCATCAGAGAATCCTACGGCCAATTTGCTCTTAGTTTCTAATAAAAGCAGTGAACTAATGATATATATGAATGAATGTGAACGAATATACATATAAACTAGAGCTGCACTATTAAAGGGATACTCCACCCAAAAATTTAAATTGTTCACTCAATTTTTCACTTACCCCCATTTCGTTCCGAACCCATAAAGGCTTTGTTCGTCTTCGGAACATAATTTAATATATTTTGGATAAAAACTGGGAGGCTTGTGACTGTCCCATTGACTGCCAAGTAAATTACACTGACAAGGTCCATAAAAGTATGAAAAGCATCTAGGGCTATCTCGATAACCGCAAAACCGAATAATGCTGATTCTCGAATCTGACTGGACGCGATACTTTTTCTGTTGATATTTCACCTGTGTGTTCTAGACGGGCTGTCAGTCAGTGCAGTTTCATTGTTTTGACACAAGGTGGCGGTAAGAGACTGAGTGAGTCTTTAACCGTTCATTCAACTACACGTTCAAAAACACTGATTCATTCAAAGAAATATGGAATGACGCACGCTGTTGAAATCATTTTAACTTTGAGCACCACTTTTAAAGGCTCGGCTGACCAGCAGAGCGTCGATGCGAAGACAGAGATTTCGCTTTCCTTGGACATGACAACCTATTTTCTCAAATATACATTACTTAGCCTGAAGGACAGACGCAGGTAATCGCACGCGCTCAGTCTATCTCCCTCTAATTCGCTGTCTGTTTAGGTTCAAGTGCAAATTTATTAGCCTCTGTACAAATCATCATGGTATGAATGAATGATGCATTTATATAGCGCTTTATTGTGTATTGTTGTACATCCAAAGCGCTTTACAATCATGTGGGGGGTCTCTCCTCAACCACCACCAGTGTGCAGCATCCACTTGGATGATGGTACACATTATGTTATCATTACTAATCTATTTAATATTCAGTACACATGCATGATGTGTAAAACGAGAAGGGCATATCCTTACGAAAAAAGAAAACACGCAAATATCGTGGTTGCTGCATTCCTCTGCGGTTATGCTCGTCAATAGCGCGGTATTGCGATATTGCGGTTATCGAGCCCTAGATGCTTTTAATACTTTTATGGACCTTGTCAGTGTAATTTACTTGGCAGTCAATGGGACAGTCACAAGCCTCCCGGTTTTTATCCAAAATATCTTAAATTATGTTCCGAAGTCGAACAAAGCTTTTATGGGTTCGGAACGACATGGGGGGGAAAAATGACAACATTTTCATTTTGGGGTGGAGTAACCCTTTAATCGTCAAAAGATCGCAATCTCGATTCAAACACCAATGCAATCTTATTTATTTATTTTTAATAATTCACTCAATTGAATTAAACATTTTTAATAGAATGAGGCAATTTGACATTTTGTCACAGCCTCTTGTAAATTCAATTTTATTTAGTTTAGGTCAGAATCGTGATCTCTTTTATCCAGAATCGTGCAGCTCTAATATAAACCCTTCTTACTATTATTATAGTTGAAAACATTTGTGATGGTTAATATTTTTGTGGAAACCAGGATACATTTTTTTTAATTTCTTAAAGAATATAAAGTTTAAATAAAAGTGTTTATTTGAAATATAAATATTTTATAAAATTATAATGATAAATAATATCTCTACTGTCACTTTTGATCAATTTAATCCATCCTAGCAGTATTAAAGTATTTTTATGATGATTTTTTTAAATAATCTTACCGACCCCAACTCTTAAATCTTCACAGTTTTAATAATTTTAGCTGCAGTCTCCAACATGAATAAGAAAGTGAGGGAAGTGAATGTTAGATCCACCAGACCCTGCAATGCAGGAAAAGCTGCTTGAGATCTGGTGCAGTGCTTAAGGTGTGTGTGACTGTGTGTATTTGGTTTGGTAGCCAGCTCTTATAGATAAGTGTTGGTTGGTAGCACTATGATTTATAAGATCATGTCATGTGTGTGCTAGCGGAAGCATCGGGAGGCACTAGAGGGGATATCACATTATTAGCATCCATCAGTGACAGAGAATAATGAGGCTAGATAATCTGGGTCAGTTGGGAGGAAAACACACACACGCGCACACACTCTTATTACAGTGAAGACGAGCACAATCCCCCTGCATTCTTCATTTAGAAGCAATCTGCAGTTAGAAAGTTCTTCAGCTAATATCACAGAATCAGATTTGGGAGGTTGATTGATTATACACAGCGTTAAATGTGAGCTGGTTTTATGTTAAAACCATGTGATAGCTATCTGTCTATCTATGTTGTGTGTGTGTGTGTGTGTGTGTGTGTGTGTGTGTGTGTGTGTGTGTGTGTGTGTGTGTGTGTGTGTGTGTGTGTGTGTGTGTGTGTGTGTGTGTGTGTGTGTGTGTGTGTGTGTGTGTGTGTGTGTGTGTGTGTGTGTGTGTGTGTGTGTGTGTGTGTGTGTGTGTGTGTGTGTGTGTGTGTGTGTGTGTGTGTGTGTGTGTGTGCGTGTGTGTGTGTGTGTGTGTGTTTGAGGCAGTACAGTTGTGTGTTACGGCAGGAGAAATGTTGTGTTCATTGTCCCCTCAGCCAGAGAATCTGCTCTTGGCCAGTAAGTGCAAGAACGCCGCTGTGAAACTGGCCGACTTTGGACTGGCCATTGAGGTGCAGGGAGACCAGCAGGCATGGTTTGGTATGTAAACATGTCAAACCTGATATAGAGAGACGCTCACATGACTTATCACAAACACTTTAGAACTTGATTGTACTTACTGTTGATGCTTTTATTGTCACATTTTACAGGATTTGCAGGGACACCAGGTTACCTGTCCCCCGAGGTGTTGAGGAAGGAAGCATATGGCAAACCGGTGGACATCTGGGCTTGCGGTAAATAAACTCAAAAACAATGACAAGCACATGTTCATTCTGAAGAAATGACAAGAGTTTTCTGTGCTGTCCATCAAAACTAAGCTGCCTTGCTGCCTTCTTCACCCGTGCTGAAACAAAGCGAAGCAAACCTGGTCTGCTAAAGCTGGACTCCTGTCTTGTCCAAACTGGTCTGGGTGTCTGCTTTTACGTATTTATGTGCTTAATACAAATTTACTTTTGGTATACTTAAAGTCTGCTAAATTGGAACAACTAATTTTGTATTTAATGTGCTTTAATTGTGCAGAAGTAGTGCTAAAGTCCAAATAAAGATACACTTTATATTTGATTGTGCTAAAGAGGAAATATTGCAAATATACTTGCCTTTATTTAATGACTGATATTATACAGAGATCATACAATCCTTACTAATTCAATTTAGGCACTTTATTAAGAAATGTGCATTGTGCAAAAAAGAAATACTCCAAATAAAGTTTATTTATAATTTTATATTAGTAAATCTGAAGTGATATGTCATTAAATGTTAATGCATTTTATGTATGCCTAGTATGAAATAAATAGATTGTAAATAAACGATGGCATAGGGTGGCTATACTGTATGCAACCGCCTCAAACATGTTAATAACTACAGCATGATCATTTGTTTCATTCTCTTTATTAAGGTGTGATTCTGTACATTCTGCTGGTTGGATATCCGCCTTTCTGGGACGAGGATCAGCACAAACTTTACCAACAGATCAAAGCGGGAGCTTATGATGTGAGTTTAACATCTTTTCAGTTCGTTTCCTAAAATACTGTATTTCAAATAAAGGTTTAAAGGTTTCTCATAAAAACATTTATTGCTATCACAAGTTTGGAATATCATTTCATTAGTTTAACTCAAGATGGCACCATGCATTTTTATCACTTAAAGATATTGTTTGTCTAATAGAGGTCTCGAAATTGAACCGATTTATTTAAAAAATCATCTTTCCAAAAGTTACTTATTTCTTATAATGTCTGATTTATTTGATTAAATGTAGCACGAGTATGTAGCATTTTTGATAATATTTTATATATGAAATAATTTCAGTATCATTTTACATGGTTCAAAAATGTATACTCATTGTTGCCCTATACGGGCCGTTTTGGCTGAGCCAGATTGGACTCGTATATCTGCATAGTACCAGTTCAGGAAAGTGAGGAATCTGAACTTTGACAGGTGATTTATTTTTCTAGGAGACGCATGAGTTCAAAACTGCAAATCCTAACAGGTGTTTTATTTGATGCATTGCAGTGCTTGTTAACAGAGCAAAGTGGTAGTTGTAGAGTAAGTCTTTTTATTATTTATTTAATAGTTTCCATCTCCGGAATGGGACACAGTTACTCCTGAAGCCAAAAATCTCATCAATCAAATGCTAACCATAAACCCTGCCAAGAGAATCACTGCACAGGAAGCTCTCATACACCCATGGGTCTGCGTACGTATTCACCGGCACGCACATCAGAATATAAACACTTATGCAAAAACAGCAAAACACGGGTCTAGATGTACAGGGAAAATCTGTTCCCTATTTGTTCCCATAGCAACGCTCTACTGTGGCTTCCATGATGCACAGACAAGAGACTGTGGAATGCCTGAAGAAGTTCAACGCCAGGAGGAAACTCAAGGTGCGTTTCATGATCACGCTCAATTCTAATTTTACACACGCAGAGGTTATATTTCCTCTCTCTCTCTCCTCACAGGGGGCCATCCTCACCACCATGCTTGTGTCACGGAACTTCTCTGGTACGATGCAGATGGTTTTGATTGACAGATGTGTGTGTTTTCTGATTGGTCTGTTCTGTGTATGTTCTTCCGGTTCTCCAGGGAATCGTCTGTGTGTCTTTTAGATCCCCACTCCATCTTGATGTGCGTTCGTTGTCTGTCGTGTGTTCATATAAAAGTAACTCATGGGCAAGATTGCTATACAGGATTTAGATAATTAAACACAGACTTTGTGGCCCTGACAAGTATTTGGAGACTTAAGTTGTACTTAAAGTGGTATAATGTTATTGCATTAGATATCAAACCAAATGGCACCTAAAATCAAATTACGCTACACAGCTAATTTTTTGCGTTTCTACTATTGCGTATTCAACAAAATGTAGCATTTTGGCAAAATAAGCGAAATAAAGCAAAAGAATTACAAAAAGTGCAATGCTATGTAACATTATCAATGCAGTAGTGTGCTACACAAATATGCATGTATGAAAAAGTACAATTTAAAAAAGATTACTTTTGATGCTCACATTTCTGTAGTATTTTCTACCTGAATACTAAACATATTTGAAAAATATTAAGTAGTCTCATTTGTATCTTTGTCCTATTGTTTGTAATGTGCTTCTTTGTTCTTATTTAAAAATAACAATCATTTTCCTAAAGGTTTTGTATCAGAAGTGGATAAGAATTGTTTTCTGTCATTTACATAGTACGTGTAGTGTCATGCATAAATACTAAATGTGGTATCGTAAAAAAAAAAAAATCAATGCAAGGTTTCTGGAAATTACTGCAATTTTTTTAACTTATTTTAAGTAAAAGAAAAGAGAGAAAATAAATGTGATATCCCTGTGGAACTGGCTAGAATGTTCCTCAGAACCAAGACTTCCTTTACTTTTACCAAATACATGTAGATTGTTTCTCAGTCATACAACAACATAGTGAACTATTCCTAACATTTGACTTTTGAACAGTTTAAATATCTTTAAATCATTTTTGACAAATTACCACTTCTAAATGGCACTTGTGTCAATATCTAATGTGATGTTCGTACATTTTAAAGTGTCCACATACTTTCTGGGACCACTCTCTATATACTTTTACTCTCAGCCTAACACTTATGTACAACCTATTCCTCTCCATCTCCCAGTTGCAGTTTTCATGCTCTGACCTCACAGATATCATACGTAATACAAAATAACATGCATTTCTAGTCTTCTCACTGCACATGTAATTTCACTCTCTCTCTCTCGGTCAATTCTCCTTTATTTAACTTCATCCTAAATGGGAATTCACGTGGTTATAGCAGCACTTTCTGTCATCTCATCCGTGATGTCAGTGCTCTGCTTGTAACACTAGATGACGGTCCAGCAGAGACGTGTGGTTTTGAATGATTCCCTCTGGGTCAGAGTCTTGTCCTTGTTGTAATGAAAATATGGCTCTTGTTTGAGTGGGGATTGTTTTGTTACAAGCCACCTGTCTCAAAGAAATAATTCTCATAACTGACAGTTTCTTCTCCCATAGACTAATGAATGGTTCTCTTTCACTCTGCCCCTTCCTCTTCCTCTCTCTCTCTCTCTCATTTTGTTTGTGATTGTGTGTGTGTGTTAGTGGGTAGCAGGCAGTCCACGGCTCCCGCCTCGGTCACTGTGGCTGCGGCTGCAGTAGCCGCGGCTGCAGGCACCACAGCAGGGCTGGTGGAACAAGGTAGCGCCGCCCTACAGGGCCCAATTCCTCTGCCCCTTTCTGTCTGTACTCTCCTCTCTACATATTCCTGCCATTCCTTCTTTCATTCCCATTTCTATTTCCATTTTACTTTGTTTTCCTTTGAAATTATAGTTCTTTCTTTCACCTTTTCTCGCTTTTTCCCTTTTCACTTCCCATATAATTTCCTCCTATTTCCTTTGCCCTTTTCCTCTTCCTTTTTTCATTTCCCTTTTATCCTTCCTTTCCTTTTTGTTCTTTTCTATTTCATTTAATTAATTAATTTTCCTTTCATTCCTTTTCATTTGTCTTTGTTTACATTTCTTTCCATTTGTATTTCCTTTTTCCTTTCCTTTTCTTTCACTTTGCAATTTCCCTTTTACTTCCCATTAATTTCCTTTCTTTCTATTTCTTTTTCCTTTGCTTTTCTGCTTTCTTTCCATTTTCCTTTCCTTTTCCTGTTTACTTCTCTATTCATTTCCTTTCTTTTTTCTTGTTTGGTCTCATTTTTGTCATTTTGAACTTTTTGTAATTTTCTTTCATCTCTTCTATGAAAGAAACATGTTTGTATTCATGCTCTCCCATCATCCTCTTGTTTCCTCTCTTTCTCTCACTAGTCCATGATTGTCTCTGCATGGGGCTAAAGCATGTACCTGTCTTACCTGCTCTTTCTTTCTTGTCCTCCACTTTGTGTCATTTTTCATCTCATTTATCTTGCGGTTCATGTCTGATATCTTATGTATCCGATTATTGATTCCCTCCGCTGTCTGTCATCATCTCTCATCACCATTTCATTAATATTTTATTTATTTCACTGAGGATCTACACCAAGATCCCTTCATGATGAATGTATTGTCCCGTCCCACTCTCGTTTTTCTTCCTTTCACACAGTATGTGCCATAAATCACTGCCTCTTCCTTTTTTTCTGGGTTATTCTTATCCTCCTCCTCTTCCTCACTTTTCTTTGCCATTTTTATCTGACACCCATAAGCCATCTTCACTTTCATCCTCTGTATTCTTCCTTTACTCTGTCTTTAATATGGTCTGTGAAGTTGAAGTGCACCCCTCGTTCAGGGGTGGAACAGTCTGCCTGCTGTTGTGCTGAATGCTGCATGGGAGGTTGGACTAATGCATGTTCACTAACTTGGGGGTGAGATGGGCTGAACGGATCTGGTGCACTTGTGCATGGTCAAAGCTTCTTGACAACTGTACTTTTATTTGAATGTGCTCCTTTTTTCTTATTTAATGACATGGACAAGATGTGGAATTATGTAGAATTTCAATTAACATCATTGAAAGATACTGGATCCACAGTATGAGGGCAAATGCAGTTTCTCTTTTTGTTCCATATTCGATTAATTTGTTTTATTTTACAGGGTTTAGCCTAGAGCACTACACTAAGTATGCAATTTATCAAAGTTAATATTAGGCCTACATGCCTGTAATGAAACATTGTAGTTTCAGTTTGATCAAGAACATTGTATTTGGCATCTTTTTCTTGCCCCTTACTTCAATGACATCCCCTCCAGAGCAGATACAGAGACAATCAATCGTTACTAATCTGTCACAAAACGAATCAATGCCAGAGCAAGCTGCTCAAATTATTTCCTTTTATTTTGACCAGATAAGAAAAGAAAAGCAGAAGACAAGGTACAAGATAGTTTTGATGTGTTAACATTTTCTTGGTCGCTATGTTATTCCCACGCATACAGTTTGTGTTGTTTCGTAGTT
Organism: Ptychobarbus kaznakovi; assembly: GCA_027422405.1. Classification (NCBI taxonomy): domain Eukaryota; kingdom Metazoa; phylum Chordata; class Actinopteri; order Cypriniformes; family Cyprinidae; genus Ptychobarbus; species Ptychobarbus kaznakovi. The sequence goes on from CM049797.1 coordinate 33,805,246, forward strand.
TTAAAGATGTACATTTCTGTTTAATATTAATAATAATCATTCTCCATTGTTGTGGACACTAATATAGTAATCTTTATAGTTATCATTCTTGGTGGGAACAGGCCTTTATTCTCAAATGTGTGATCCAAATTGTAGATTTGTATTGTAGATATTTTTCAGCTTTTTAATTTTATTCAATATCTTAATATTTATTTATATGTTCCAAAATGGCTTAGAATGATGTTTTTCTGTCAGTGAAAGCATCATTTTGACCAAACAGTCGCTGACATTTAAGCTTAAAGGTAAAACGTGATTATTATGATTTTGTTGATTCTTCTAAACAGCTGCTCTGGAGGAGAAGCTAGTGGCATTGTTTTAGCGGTTACCTTTTTTAGAGGGCAAAATTGATTCAGGTTTAAATGTTTTTTTTAAACAGAGTGCATCATGGTAGAAGGGTTGAGCTGGTACATTGAGCGTGTGCTGTGGCTCAATGTGAAGGCTGTGCTTGCAATCAAATATTTCTGTAGTGCTGCCTCTCTCTGTTGTCCTTCTACTACCCCAGCCTGAGCAGCCAGACTACTGCGCTATAGGCAGTTACACTACATATGGGACTGACGTCTGGATCATTCCAAATCCTCATGTATAGTGCATATAAGACAATATATTTCTAAAATGTGATTTAGGTTGTAAACAAGTATGTGGACATCCCTAAGTTTGGCTTTTACAGTGGAAGCAAAAGGGGATTAAACTCCCTATTTATGACCATTAGGGCTGCACGATATATTGCATGCGATAGTCATGCGCATCACGTCAGTAAAGACGGTTCAGTGATTAGCCGTAAATCTCCATCACCTGTTTTAAAATGGAGCGGCAGTTAATACACAGAGCCGTAGTTCACTGACAAGCTATCAGAATCGCAGATGTAAGGAGTTCACATACTTTTTGTCATGTAGTGAAAAGCTGCATTATCATTAGACAATAATGCTCAGGTTTGCTTGTGCAACTACTACACATTGCACAAGATGCATTCAAATTGTCAAGATAATGTCAATATTTTTATTTTGTGTAAATATATTGTAATTATTAAATTAACCTATTTAATGTAAATGATAATGTTTTCATATGTAATGTGTTTTTAAAGCATTTGAGGACTAGGTTTTAGAGTAGTGCAACTGCTTATACAAAACAGCCTGGCACAAAAGTATTCGCCTGCTATTATTTGCTGAAACGTATTTGTGCTGACTCTCTGCAAAGTAGATCAACTCTGAGAAAAATGCTGACTGTACGGAAAACAAGTTGACATACTTTTTTTGTTCTTGAGCTCCATGTACAGCTCATTTACCTTCAGCGTTCATAGAGACAGCACTCTGGTATTTTGACCTCTTCTCTATTGCTCTCTCTGTTTCTCTCTTGCTCTCTTTCTCTTGCTCTCTGTGTTAATGGCAAGGTAAGGAGCTCGACTCACTCTAGAGTATTAGATGTTACTTCACTACTCGTCTTTCTACAGGACGCTTGCTCATTTCTTCTCCCTGATCTCTTTGGGCCACCAGATGGATGGATTGGTGGCCCAGAAGATCTGTATCTAATACCAACCTTGAGTGACCCTGTTTTTCAGTTTATGACCAGAAGTGCAGCACATGTATTCTGCATTAATTATTGTGAAACCTCTTGATATGTGTGTTTTTTTTAATGCATAATGCCGGCTCACGCCATCTTATTGGTGACTGAGCTGTATCTGTGGGATCATTTTAGAAAATGTTCTAAATGACAGGGTTTTGCTGAACTGATTGTAATTAAACAAACAGTACCTAGATCAGTAGAAAGATCAAGATATTCTTCAAGGTGTACAAGTGGGATGGACAAGTACCTGGATTTGAAGACATTTCACTGGGATTAAATCTCCAGTGACAGTTGTACACAAAATATAACCCCCCCCCCCCCCAATAAAAGCAAAATGTATGTTTTGTTTTGGGATTGCTTACAGCTTCATATTTGCAGTATGAACACTTAAGTATAGAGAATGATTTAAAAAGCCATCTCCATGTGTAACCTGAGGGATAACGCTGAAAATATCTTCTGTGCTTTATTAATAGACTTACCAACTCTAGCTGTAAAAGTCTTTGAGCAAACGGACTAATTGAGTCTGATATGAATGTGATGGTGTTACTGTGATTTAATGCTAAAAAGAAGTGTCTGAATGAACTGCTTCAAAGGTGCTTGAGAGGGTGTGTGTGCATGTGTTTGCATATGAATTCTGAACATAAAATGGTACAAGAACCTACAGTGACAGACTGAACTCATGAAGGATTGATTTAATAAGTGTTGTTCACCATGATGCTGTTTGTGTATTTATTTATGATATAATTCTCAATCCTAATATTTCTTGGATTGAAAAGTTCCTCGGTCAGCTACACTGTCTGTTTGGCTAAACCTGAAAACAATCATTTATAAAATCAAAAAGTAGTAAAAAAAGAAATGCACACAGAGTAATGAGATATCAGTGGCAACATTGTTTCTGTGGAAGCAGATAAATATGTGTAGCTTAGTGGATTTTTCTACCACAATTATTCCTATAAGACATAAACAATTTATTGTATTGTATTTTATTTATTTATTTATTCATTTTTGAGTTAGACAACGGGGAACTGTTCAATCTTAGAGGCCATGAGTGACACTTTATAATAAACCTTAATGTTTAATAATCATTGTTACTTTTATATAATACTTAATAGGTCACTCGTTCTTTGACAATCAAATATTTAGATATCATGAAACATTGAGATATTTTTAATTTCATACACCCTACCCTTCAAAAGTGGGGTTGGTTAATTTTTTACAAATGTTGTTTTGCATTTATTTGATTGACAATACAGTGAAAACAGTAATATTATGAAATGTTATATAATGATGTAATATTGTTTAAAATGTAATTTTATTTCTTGGCTGAGAGCTACATTTTCAGCAGTCTTTAGTGTCAAATGATGTTTCAGATATTAGTAAGTAATCAAACAGTTGTGCTGCTTAATATTTTTGTGGAAGTTATACATACAAGTGATTTTTCAGGATTATTTAATAAATAGAAAGTTTAAAATAACAGCATTTAAAAAAAAACTAACTCCAACATTTTGAATAGTAGGGTATATTCATATTCATATCTACATTGACTGCTGATCTAATAAGAATTATATAACGTATTGTTTATGACTCATTAATGAAGTTTATTATAAAGCATCATTGTTAGTAATATGGCTGTATCAGGTGCATAAGTAGGCCAACACAGAATCTGTCTATGCAGCACGTTATGGATATTATTGCATAATTTGAATTTAATATCCTGCCTTTTTTGAGCTTACTTGATAATTTGATTATTTACCAGTAAGAGCCTAAAGCTTTAACGTATTTTACTACTTTTAAATCCATTCCATACAATTCTCCCCCAAAATGAGTGCAGAATCCTGTTTGGTCTAGTTATGGTTTACAAGATTATATGTATGATTAATATCTGTAGTGTTATATTTCATTTTAGGAAGTATAGCCTTGGGTAAACTGCTTGTCTGGCAGGTTAATTGACATTTTGTGTTGCTGATTTAACGTCTCTCTCTTATTTCCTCCCATTGTAGTAGCCAAGAGCTTGTTGAACAAAAAAGCAGACGTTAAGGTAAGAAGATCTGTTGAATCTGACCTCTGTGACCCTGACATGACCATTCTCTCTTTTCACTACGCTATCTCTCTGCCCCGGCTAATCTGTCAGTGCTTGCTGTGTGTGTTTATTGCATGATTGTTGATTTTATACATAAATGTAGTTAGTTCATATTGTGTTTGATGTGTGGTTATGAGTGTGTAGGACATGAAAGTGTAAAAACGAGATTACTGACATGTCAAGTCAGCTTTGTTTATAAAGCGCTTTATACAATACAGATTATGTCAAAGCTGTTTTACAGTATTAAACAGGAAAATGGTGTCGATATTGCAAGTGGATGATAGTAAACACTCAAATTTCCAGTTAAAGTCAGTTCAGACAGTATTGCCCCAAATTAAGTGTAAAATCCCCTCATTAAACTATATTTCAGTATTGTTTTAATTTAAGATCCTTGCACACTGATTCTGTTTTTTCGTATTCGTCATCCTTTCTTATCAAAATGCTTGCTACGGATGCGAAAATGCAGAACATCAAACCTGATCCGAATTTTTTATGTCGGATAAAAGTTTCGGGGGCAGTGTGTAAACATGATCGTCACAACGTGTGGTCAAATTTATTTTTTAATGTGCGAAGATTTCGGACGAGAATTTCGGACTCTGTGTGCAATGACCTTAAGTCTAGTCGAACTCTCCTTAAAACTGATTTCACCTTACTGACATGATTCAAAAAATGACATGTAATTCTGATTCTGATGTTATTGTTACATTAAACACTAAATGAGCTGAAGTGAGCTTAGCATAAAATGTTTAAACTGCACTTTTTAATAGAAGGAAAGCAGATGGTGAACAATAACTGTCAATCATATGCTTGTATAATGGATTGCCATTCTTCCAAAATCAAATGTCTGTCTGTTTTTCCACAGAAAGTGTTTGTATGTCTTCTGAAGACCTGTAAAATAGCTACTTTGTGCATTGAGAGCTAATGATCACCATGCACGTTCATTGTAACTAAAGAAAAGCTTGTACATCACCTTTTGTGGTTCCAAGCAAAGAAAAACGAATTTAGACTGACATGGTGAGAAAATGGGTGAACTATCGCTGATTTTTCATTTAAAAGTAAAATGTGAATATATTCTGCTAAATCCCTTATTATTCTACCAATAAGACCATATTTAAATCCGTCCCCCAGGATTCCACACATTAGCATGAAAATGTAAAAGTATATTCCTCGCGTGAATTTTCCGGACTCTAGCAGTCATGCGAGCGTGGTAATATATGGTTATTTAGCTACCAGTAAAACCTTTAACACACATCCCGTGTTTAAATCCATCACACATTAGTGCAAAAAGTAAAAATAGAGTGTGGGTTACGCAGTGAACCTCGTGGTGAGTATTTCAGCGAATTTGCCAGGCTCTCTAGCAGACATAAGAGCGTGGAAATATAAGGTGTTACCAAACACCGTAACGAGCTCTATCCGGTCACAGAGCCAGTGATAGCACTGAAGGTTTTATTTCCGTCAGCGCCTGTGGGCATGCGGGAGATGTTTAAGAGAATGATATAACGACGATGACGGCTGTGATGCCATTGAGGAGTCTATGGAATCAGAGCCAGAGTAATTTGATTCACGAAACGGGATTTTCAGAGATGAACTGCACTTAGCGCAGACACACACTCAAACACATTCCTACCTGTTTCTACTTTATCGTCACCCCACAACTCACCTCTGTGACTCACACCTGCTCTCTTCATGTGTATGTATGTTTGTGTGTGAGTGTGTTTGAGCGGAGAAATAGTTCAGCGGGGAATGTGACTCTGGTTCCAAGAATAGCCGTGAGTCTGAAACTCTGAGACGGGAATAGCAGCACAGCGCTCCTCTCATCTCCTAGCAACAGACTCCCCCACGTCCTCTCCAGCCATTTTAAAACATTTCTTCTGTCCTTTTCACGATTACTTTGCTCTCTCTTTCTCTCTCCTTCCTTCACCTTTATGCTCCGTCTTCAAAGTTCCAGCTGAGCTGCTCTTAAGTTAGTCTCTGTCACTATTTCTCAAATTAACCGAAGCTGACTTCCTTACTTTGTTTAAATCTTTGCACGACCGCAGGTTATGTAATTCTGCTTTAGAATTGGAGGCATATTTATTTATTTTTTAATACGGCAGCGATTGGAAGTTGTGCTGCTCGTTTTGAACCAAAGCGCTTCTGAGAACATTCTGTGCTTAATATAACTCGTTCTTGGCTGCTCTTTTTTTTTAGGACAAAATATATCACTGAACCGCACAGACTGTGCTTGCTTCCTCTCTCAGCATCCCTGCCTGTCCTTGCACATCATTCCCACTTTGTTAGCTCCTGCGTTGTTTTCCCTGCTCCAGGTTCAGGGCCAGATTGTCTCAGAACGGTAACTGTCATGTGTCATGAACAGCTGACCCCGGATCAGGTAACTTTGCTTACACTGATCATTCCTCAGGTGCACTTCAACTATTCTTCTGCTAGTAGCATGTTTCTCTTTCCTTCTTCCACTTGTATTGCTCCTTCACCTGACCCACTACCCTTGTTTCTCTTCCTCCAAATTTCCTCTTGTGCAGAAGAACTTTCAAGTTGTCTTGCTCTGAACCCAAACCTTCACATGCACCCTAAAATGATTCTTCCAGTCATTTTCTTTGACTGATACACACACAGCTGCTATGCTGCATTTGAGATCTCCTCCCAGCTCTTTTGTCTTTGCCCCAAATGAACATGGTTATCAAACAAACCAACAGCTACTTTTATTTATATATCGTCTCACAGGTTCCTCCATTTTTCTCACTTGTCTCCTTTTCATTCTCTCTGTAGAAGCGGAAGTCGAGCTCTACCATTCAGTACATGGTGAGAATCTTGTTTCATTTACACCCTTCTGTTTTCTTTCATCTTCCTCTTCTTGTACCTCCACCTACTGTACCAGTTGTGCGACACTTTCCTCAAAAGTCGTACTTCCAACATTTCTGTGGGACCTAATGAATTGATGGCCATTATTAGACATACTCAGACTGGTTCTGTTTAAATAAATAAATAAAAGTGTGTTTTTTTACTGGTCAACTAATCTAGGATCTTAGTCTCAGCCTCACAGGCCACCCACACTCTATCCACTGAGCACCTGATTCATATGATTCGCTGACTTTAGCCTAGTTTTTCCACAGTAGAGGCCTTTTCAGATCAAGAATTATAACAGTACCTATGTTAGTTTCCACACTTATGGAAGATAACACTCATAGAATTAGAAAAAGTACTAAAACTATATAGTTAAAGGAATAGTTCACCCAAAAGTGAAAATGACCCCATGACTTACCTCAAGCCATCCTAGGTGTATATGACTTTCTTCTTCTTTCGAATACAATCAGAGTTATATTAAAACATGTCCTGGCTCTTCCAAGCAGTGGCAGTGAACGGGTGTTGAGATTCAATAGTCCAAATAGAAGTCCAATAATGTGCATTCATCACTCATAAAAAGTGCTCCACATGGCTCTGGGGGGTTAATAAAAACCTCCTGATGCGAATTGATGCATTTGTGTAAGAAAAGTACCCTAAATTTATGGATAACCATATGTATCCATATTTACAGATACGCCACTCCCTCGTGAATGCGTGTACGACAGTTAGTAGAAGGTAGAGATTACGGTTTATAAAGTTTTAAAATATGTATATCATAATTTAATATTAATATGTAGATTACAATTTTGAGCAAAGATCATTTTAGCAGTTTAACTATCATACAGGATGACGAAACTATAAAGCACGATAACTATTAATATATTGTTCTAAAACTCGTTCTCAATATTGAAGAACAGCAAAGTCCACACCACAGCTATAACGATAAAGGCACAGATAAACGATATCGTTGGAATCACTTCCAGAACGATTTTCTTTTTCCAGCTGATGAACATTACAAACATAGACAGCCAATCAGAATCCATCCTGCTGTAACGAGCTCAAGAATGTAAAGCAGCAGACAAGCGTGCGCTTACAGATGATATCGTTCGCCAGTGTGGACGCTAATAATGTTATCTTTATATTTATCGTGCTTGGTGTGAACGGGTCTTAAAACTAAGACTATTTCAAAAGACTAAAGCCCCGTTCACACCAAGAACAATAACTTTAAAGATAACGATATTATCATCCACACAAGCGAACGATATCATCTGTAAGATCTCGTCATAGCAGGTGATCTGACAGTCAATGTTTTTATCGTTCATCAGCTGGAATTTTTTTTTTAAAGTGATTCCAACGATATCGTTTATCTGTGCCTTTACCATTATAACTGTGGTGTGGACTCTGCCATTCTTCAATATTGAGAACAATATTTAAATAGCTATCTTTATAGTTATCATTCTACGTGTGAAAAGGCCTAAAGACTAAATTGGAAAATGGCTTACAAAATCTCTTTTGGTGTGAACAGGCCTGAAAGGCACATGTCTAGTCTTGTTTTACATGAAGAATTTCAGATAAAACCGGCCTTAAGTGTCACATAAAAACTAAATGAACAGACTGGTTGCTTTCAGTCAGTATCTGAATGTCTGAGTGGGCAGTTCTTGGCCAGAACACACTGTGGACTAGACTTTTTGGATTCCAGTCAAATATCTGGCTTTGTGAGACCACTTGGACCCAGTAAACGTGTCCCGCTTTCTTTAGTGTTTTCTTACAAACACTGGGTTCCTCCTACTTGCTCTTCTTGACCCTGTTTGAATCATTTTGACCAGCTCCCATTGACACCACAGACCTCCTGGGTTTCATTCTGCATGTTGGTAATCGGTTGTATTTTGGTTGATACTGACCACTCCAGAAGCTTTCTAAAGCAGGTTTAGGAGAGTCCTCTCTGCTCATACACAGGTAGGCAATTTAAAATACACACAGAATAAGACCCTGTGTTTTCCCAGTTCCATCCTGTGTTTTTCCCAATACTTCCATTGGATCTGAAGATCCTATTTCTGCACATCCCAGGGTTCTGACTGCACCAAATCTGCTTGCTTCCTTTACAGGATTGACGCTTATATTCTCTGTGCTCAGGATTTTTTTCTTATGGTTCTCATAAGAGGATAGCATTGCTGGTTGTCTTTCCTGACGATATCCCTGTATACTTGGATAAAGCTGGACTACCATAGAGATCCATGACCATATGCGATAAGATGTTGGGAATTGTTAATGTTTACATTCTGCCCATCATGTGGTTCAGTTAGGATCAATATGAATTTGAATGTGCGCCCATAGTGCCAAAGTCATTTCATGATGTGTTTGTGCTCGTGTATGTGTTTGTGAGGATCCAGTAGTCGTGATCTGCTGTTCATTCATCTCTCTTGACCGTGCCTCCCGCACATAGACACACGTGAGTGCCTGAGCCGTACGAGGGGAAACAGACCGTTAGCTTCCTCGATATCACCGCAAGCTCATAGACGTGAGGCCTGAGGGACCCTGAGTACAAATAAACACCCACAGCTAATCCGCCTCTGCATGTAATTTGGCTAATTGGTATAATGGATTAGTTTAGGAAGCCAAATAGGCAAAAAGCATTTTATGGACTTTAATAATGACCCCCCCCCGTCCCTCTCGCTGCTAGAGAACATCGTGTCTCAATGAATAATGTTGTTTTCATGTAAATAGGTAGTTGGCACTACATCAGTCAGTTACCTTAAAACAGATAATGACTGTATCCTTCTGCATGTGTTTGTGTGAGTGTGCATGCCGATCTCTCCCTCGTTCCTTGTTAACCTGACCCTTTCTTAACCGAATGTATGTTGTGTTTCCCTGCACAGCCCCAGACAAACAGCACCAAAAACAGCATAGTCACCAGTCCCAAGGGAAACCTCCCCTCTCCTGCACTGGTATTTACCTCTCGAATCCTTTTCTTTTCTTCCACTCCATCCTTTTTTCCTTCTGTGTGTGACTGTACTTGCAATCTGTTTTCTTTTGAGCTGTTATGACAACTTTTTTTATTGCATATATGAGTGCAAACCTTGTGAAAAAAAATGTGTAATTAAAAGGAAATAATATAAACATTATGTATAATATAATGCAAACGTGAAATGCAAAGATCTGGTGTTTAGAGCAGAGAATAAAATGGATTATCTGTATATAGATACAGTATGTTTGTGTTCTGTAGCTGCCCTAAAATGTATGAAGTTCAATGAGTTAGTTATCAAACCAATGGGTTAACTTTAGAGCAGACAGATTAACTGTAGCCCCTGTTCTGTCTGCCCTAAAATGTATGAAGTTCAATGAGTTAGTTATCAAACCAATGGCATTTGATATTAAAGACTAACTTTCAGCCATTGCACCATTGCAGCCATTTTCCCTATTACTTTTAACCAACTGGTCTCAGGGTGATTTAATGTAAGTGTTTGTAAGAAGTTCTTAAAGGTGTCTTAAGAGTCACATTTCATCATGGACGAACACCACAAATGGCCATTTCTAACAGTATGTCATATTGAAACCTTGAAAGTGCCTTTTCTGAAACACAGGACACATGCTTCACCTAATTTTGACGTTCTTGCATGTGGTGTGTGCACCGTGTGTCTGCGTGTATTTCAGTATATTCAGTGAGCAGTGTTCAGGGCGTCTGCAGCATCATCATTAGGATCTGGATTGGTTTGGGGATAGAAACTCCTCCTGGAGCTCTTAGAATCAGCCCTTAAACAGTTTTTACAGTTTCCTGGCTGCAGTGTTGAGAAGAGGCTGTTTGGTTCTCTGAGATCCTTAATGGTGTTCCTCGCTTAAATCCACTGGGTCTAGTATACCGTAGTTGTCAATTGAGTTGAATGTTTACAGCCCTGTGTGTGTGTGTGTGTGTGTGTGTGTGTGTGTGTGTGTGTGTGTGTGTGACATCTGAATTCTCTAGGAATTGTGCCTGCTGTTCTCAGACATTATGAATACACTGTTTATTTTATTTGCAAGCATCTCTTATATAAAACTCTGCTGTATGCAATGCTAAATGCACCGTGAAAGGAAGTGTGTTTGTTCTGAGAAGGAAAATATTATTTACATTTAAAGGCACAGAACTATTCCAACGCCGGTAGTTTCGAACAAGGTTTTGTTAATAACCCAGTCTTACAGTGGCACAACTCTTTTTTTAATTAAGCCTTAAGCTTTACGTCTCTGTCCATGGACCCAGTTGTGCTGTTTATTCAACTGTTTGTTCAGTTGCTCTCTGGTATATTACTATACACTCTAGTCACACATTTATGGGGTTGTTTATTTGCTTGCATAATGCCAGTTTGCCTTTCAGTGTCTGCTTTGATCCGGTGGATGATGGAGGTTGTTTATTGCTTGGAGTTGGCAGGGAATTGAATAAATGTCATTATGCCAGGGTGGTGGTGGGTACATGGGTGATGTGATTGTTTAATGACATGCTTGAGGGATATAGATGGATAGTCTATGTTCTGAGGGGAGTTTTGTAGATTTCTGTGGTCTGTAAAAGCTCTGTGAAGTGGTTTTAGAGTGAATTCTGAGCATCAAGGAAGGAAGCTCCTAATGGAAACATGACCTGTGTTTCAACACATACAGCTATTGCCACACGTGGCCCAATACATCAGAATATTTTAGGATCTCTCATAGTTGCCCTTTAATGCTGCCACTGTGGAGTTTGTGTGTGTGTGTGTGTGTGTGTGTGTGTGTGTGTGTGTGTGTGTGTGTGTGTGTGTGTGTGTGTGTGTGTGTGTGTGTGTGTGTGTGTGTGTGTGTGTGTGTGTGTGTGTGTGTGTGTGTGTGTGTGTGTGTGTGTGTGTGTGTGTGTGTGTGTGTGTGTGTGTGTGTGTGTGTGTGTGTACACGTGTGTTTTATGGTGCAGATATAGTTACTCAACCTTGAAGTGAAGTGAGGAGGTGTTTATGGTCAGTAAAGACTCTAGCCTTAGTGCTTTGTTTCATGGCTTCCCTTCCAGCTTTACTATTAACTGTACGGTTATGTAGGACTGGGTGATATTTTATTTTGTACCCTTATTTGATATACAGTATATCTCCATATATATTTGCTATGGTGTTTAATTTGTATTTACCTTCTCTTTTTTATTACCAATAATAGGAACCATTATTTTAACCAAACAGCCCAGGATACTTAAATTATTGTAGTTAGAAAAAAAAGTTTAAGCATGGTAGTATACTAAAATATTTATCCACTTTCATTTTCTACCTTTTGAATATTTTACTAAAATGTTTCAATATTTGGAAAAATGATTATTTAACAATGACAAATGAAGTATTGAGTTTAAACAGGACAATTTGAACTCTATCAATGCTAACACTGTTTTAATTTGAGCCAGCATTAAAACATCTTTTGTGATGCATAATATGTCGTAAGACAATATATGTACATGTATACATGTATGTATGTGACAATAAAATTACATTTGTAAAGGTAGTCCAATAGTTCATCCAAAAATTTTTTGTCATTATTTATTCACCCTCAAGTTTTTCCAAATCTTTGTGAACATATTTCTTCTGTTGAACACACGAGAAGGTATTTTCTGTTGATGGTAACTATTGAAGTCAGTGGCTGCCGTCAACTGTTTGATTACCAACATTCATCCAAAATAACTTCTTCAACCGAAGAAAGAAATTCATCCAGGTTTGGAACAATGTGAGGGTGAATAAATAATGACAGAATTTTGGGGTGAACTATCCTTTAAAAAAAAAATTTGTCAGAATTTCCAGCTTCTTATAGACTCTGAGTGACCTTAGTATGTGACTGCTGCCTGTTACATGGGGCAACGGTTGTCATAGCGATGAATATCCCATAATGATGGGGAGCGCAGGCTGCTGATTGGCCAGTGAGGGAATGTTACTTCCTGTAAAAGAGAAGTGGGCATTACAGATTTATGCATCTAGCTAGCAGGTTTCCGGGGTTGACACGTACGCAAAGGAGACAGCATAAAATGAACATGTTTGTTTAGCAGCTGCGATAGCGTCCACCGAAATCACACTATTTCACTTTCAGCGACACGTTGCTGTGCGGATGTAGTCGGTGGTTTTGAAATATTAGAGCCTAGCATGCAACCATTTGTTTTCTGAAGCTCTCCGCTGTTGAACCTCTGGTGGTTTTTGTGCATGTTTTGTTTGTTCATTTTTACTGGGTTGGCAATCACAAACACCCATCCACCCACACGCTCTCTCTCTCTCTCTCTCTCTTGTTCTTTTTTCTCCTCATGTTTTTCCACCCCCTCCTCCCCTGTCACTCTGTAGGAGGCACAGACCACTGTCATCCATAATGCAGTGGATGGGATTAAGGTACCCCACCACCACCACCACCACTCTTCTTTCCTTCCCACCATCCGTCCTCTGTTTGATCTGCATCCCCACAATGCATTTCTGCTAATGCAACTACAGACTATGACATCATGCCACTGCATGCGTGACCCTTTTGACGTTTAATGTGTACTTGCACTCGTGCTCTTTGAAACCGGTTCAATAGCTCATGACTATTAACAATTTGTGCCTAAACATAACATGCAACGAGTATACTAATGAAGCGCATGTCGTGTTGAAGTATCGAGTCGTCTGTGTGCCGCTCCTTTGTAATTGTAGTAGTGATGTTTCTGAATGATTTTGATGATGGGAAATGACTCTGGACACATCAGATGTTTGCAGTATGAGGCTGAAGAGCAACAGTTGGACATCTGTGTCATGATAAGGATATTAAACCTGTGGTCTCGGGTCTCTCTGCTTCTGAATGTGACACAGAGACCTCTTGTGGTGGTCGTTGAAAGTGCCACTTACGAAACAAGCTCCCTCGAGATTAAAAATGATTTCTGACGAAGTCATTACTTTTTAAAATAGCATTTTGTACTTCTAGTGCAAGAGGAATTACACAATTCATCTTTAAAAATAAAACACAGAATATAAATGAAATGGAATACATTGATTTAAATGTAGACATATCTTTGAAATAGAATTTTAAAACCTTACAAATATCTTATGTATAGTTGCATTGTTATTTTTATATTTAAATTAATTTATATTTTTTAACTGAGTTGTCTATATATTTACTTGGGATTGTGCCTGCTGATTAAAGTACATCATTTTATATGCAAGCAACTTTCCAATAAACAGAACTGAAAAGTGGCTCATTTGTGCTGAGAAGAGTAACAATGACTTCATTGAAAATACTTGAATTTATAGACACAGAACCGTGAATTTAAGGTTAAAGATTCGGGCATGTGTTTCGAAAGCAAAGAGGATGTTTTGCAGGTGTGTATTGAATTTGTCCCGTTACTGAAGAAAGGTTTTGCAGAGGCAAGTGGATGCCGGAGCAAACAGGGCCACAATGTCACGCATCACACGTGGATTCTCCCAGGGGGCAGTAGTGAAGAGTAGATCTGGGCTGGGTTCTGCCAGCGGTTGCTGTTCTGTGTGAATTCTGAATTGGGCTCAATCTCCCCTTGAAAATGAGCTATTAGACCCTTGCGTGGGAAGCGGTCCGTTTCGCCACGTTTAACACTTTCTTTGTACAGGTGTAACAAGGTCTGTAGCGCAGCGTAGATGATGAAATGAGAGAACAAAAGCCTTTTCAGGAGCACCTAATAATATCGCCCCACATACTGATGGCCTATTTACAGCAGGAGCTGGTGTCCTTGGTGATCGCTACGGTTACACTGAGACAGGTGCACGGTCGCGTCTCTCAGGTGAACATGCCCCCCTCCTCCTCCTCACTTCCTATTGAGACATCATTCTGTCGATGAATTCAATTGAGTAATAAGGTAATGGAGGAAGTGCTGCGGTGTGTAAGTGCTTGCAGCTAGGTGTTGTTCCAGACCCTTCAGCTTTGACTGTTTTCTCAAAACGGCATGGGTAATTTACAAATCCAAAATATGTGTTAACTTTTATTTTATTGCAATGGTTTTGCATCAGGGCACACAAAATGATTTATCATACTGGTGCATATAGTAATTTTTTACAACTTTTGCAAGTTTTTTTTTTTTTTTTTTAAATATAAAATAAGAGTTATTATAGCAAATTAAAACCAAAACATAAAAAAATTATTCACTTTTTAAGACCTTAAACTTGAATTACTATAACTTGATCTACTGAAATAACAAAAAAACTATATAGATATATTTTTTGAATTGCTTTATTTTTTATTTTAGTGTTTAGTAAAGTTAGCTGCAATGACAGTATCAGATTTGTATATGTTTTGTATTTTATCTGTGGTTTATTCAATTAGTAAGAATAATAGTTTAAGTAGAATAAAATAGTTTTAGTTAACAGTAACAACACTGATTTATCCTCACTGCAAGTTCGTGTGCAATGCCGGTTTACTCTTACTTTACATTTACTGTTGTGAAGATTTGGATTAGAATTTGATCGGCTTCTAATGCCAGAATATCTTCCATAGTTCGATTGAACACAGCTTCAGTTTTCAAATCCACATTTAGTTGATCTTTTCAGTCAGAAGTTCTGAGGCTGCTTAGTAAGACCCATCAAATCACATCTTAAGAAATTGAACATGAATTCACATGATGCAAAATAAATGTGCATCCAATATGCACCAAAGAAGACTGCTGCAGGCCAAGAATGTGTCGTTTTATATTCTTGTCCATGCTGGAAGTAATATAAAAGAGTTACTCTACCATGCTGACCCTGGAAGCGTTTGTTGTGTTCTTGTACAGGATATTGTGAAATTAGGAAAGAGTATTGAGTTCATAACGCTCGTTCCTGTGTGTAATATCATTATGTATGTGAGTGGGATTATAACACACATAACAGCCGTGCTGACATGGCCATGCATCATTGAACGGTTGCTAGTGCGTGTGATTCCCCAGAGTTCAGCTGATTACATGTTCATTTATGCCGTGTGTATGACAATGAGAGAGAGGACTTTGGCACTAGCTGGTATAATTCTTTCAGAAATATGTTAATATATTGTCTGACTAATTGGCGCTCTGTGTCTGACTATCACAGGAGTCGTCGGACAGCAGTAATGCCACCGTGGAGGACGAGGAAATGAAAGGTAAGACTCCACTATCACAACACACAGCAAAGATTCCCAAGGTTTTGTTCAGACAGGCTGCAAACATCTAATAGTTGTCTCAATAATACCTGAATAGCATTGATAATATAATACTGTATGTGGTTTGAAATCCAATTCTAATCTGATTTTTGATCCGTACAGTCAGGCTATCATCTTTCTACAATGACATCTTTTCACATTGGGCTGATTCCAAAGGGATTGTTCGCCCAAAAAAATGGAAATTCTGTATTAAATAATTCAAATGAGTAGTTATTTACTCATCTTTGTGTTGTTCCATTACTGTATGATTTACTTTCTTCTCCAAAACACAAAAGAAGAGATTTTAAAGGATTTTTTACATTCAGTGAAGGTCAGTGGGATCCAAAACAACACTGAACCTCATCGACTGACAAAACAAATCTTCAGAGTACTCTAGTGTGTATCATCTTTTGTGTTATACAGAAGAAGTCAAATACAAGTGTGGCGAGACACAAGGGCGAGCAAATGAAAGAGTCTTTGTATTTGGTGTACTATCACTTTAAGTCTTTTTATGGCAAGCAGTGTATACTAGATGAGAGACATTAACTACACTGTCAAAATCAGATTTGATATAGTTACAGAGCAAACCGTCAGTCCTAAAGTTCATGTTTGAAAAACACATCAGATTTACACTACCAGTTAAAAGTTTGGGATCTTTTTTTTTTTGGAAATAATTTTTTATTCAGCAATGATGAATTAAATTGATCAAAAGTGACCAGTAATAACAACATTTGCAGTATTTCAAAAGCCTTCTATTTCAAATGATTGCTGTTCTTTTAAACTTTATATTAATTGGAAGAAGAAAAAGTATCCTTAATATAAAAATATTAAGCAGCCCATTTGTTTTCACTGAAGACTGACGTAATGGCTGCTAAATATTCAGCTTTTCCATTATAAGAATAAATTATATTTTAAAATGTATTCAGATAGAAAAGTTATTTTAAATTGTAATAACATTTCACAATATTACTGGTTTACCTGTATTTTTGATCAAATAAATGCATTAGATAATTATTATAATTTTTTAAACATACCAACCTCAAACTTTTGAAATGGTAGTGTATGCAGAGTATAAACAAAAGCCTAAGCATTTTATATTCACGTCATGGTCCATTAATACTAAGCTGAGGAATTCAGTGAGAAGTTTTCCTCTGAGCTCATTCAGTGCTCACTTCTGGGCTCAAAACTCTGTTCTGGGTTGGTATCACTCCTACTTTCTGCGTCTGTGTCAGCCCTCTCTGCCCCAGAACAAGGCAAGGGCACCTTGTGCTATAATTAGCTCAGTGGAAACAGAGACCCTGGTTATTTCAGAGCATGTGTGCGTATGAACAGAAAACTTGCCGGCAAATTTCTGGGCAGACCGCATGCATGCATGACAGGAGCGTGATGTCTTGTTTTCGCGATCACACAAAAGAGACGTGTGTGTGTGTGTGTGTGTGTGTGTGTGTGTGTGTGTGTGTGTGTGTGTGTGTGTGTGTGTGTGTGTGTGTGTGTGTGTGTGTGTGTGTGTGTGTGTGTGTGTGTGTGTGTGTGTGTGTGTGTGTGTGTGTGTGTGTGTGTGTGTGTGTGTGTGTGTGTGTGTGTGTGTGTGTGTGTGTGTGTGTGTGTGTGTGTGTGTGTGTTACTTCTAGGTGGTGTTGGGAAATATCTGGCTGCAATAGTCGAGTGATGAATTATGGCGCAGCTGTGAGAAGTTAGCTTCGTAACATCTATGTTAGCTTTACTGTAAAGCACTTGAATAGAGGCAGGACTGTAAATGAGTATTTTCAAGCGTTGAATGTGATTTTGAATCAATCACGTTTTCTGCAACCTGCTAGCTTGTTTTTTACGGTCCTGCTTGGTTTGAATAGTCCAGTATTTATTTAATTTAGTAAAACATTATGTATAGTTGCGTTTTAATGTATTGTTTCATTATATATACTGTACTGTTTGATTAAGTTTTGGTTGTCATCTTTTGCTCTTTCCTGTTGATTTCATGCGCTGCAGAAAATAGCTGGTAGAACTTATGAAATAAAACATTTAGAGATGTTTATACTCTGCCCGTGGAACAAGACAAAACGTGTTATATTCTAGATGGTACTGTCAAACGATTAATCACATCTAAAATAAAAACATTAGTTTACATAATATATGTGTGTAGTGTGTACTTAGTATTTATTATGTGTATAAATACACATACGGTATATACTTTAAAAATATTTACACGTATATACATTTTTATATTTAAATTGTTATATTTTATATAAATATATTTAATACATAAACATAACATATTTTTCTTAAATATATACATGCAAGTTTTTGTATTTATATATATATATACATAATACATATACACAGTACATACTCATTATGTAAACAACAACTTTTATTTTGGATGCGATTTAATCGTTTGACAACACTAATTCTAGATGTCTTTATTATATGTCCAGTTTTGCTTCTCATATACTTGTCTTGTTTTAAAGGAATACTTCATCCAAAAATGACCATTTCTGATTCTCAAGTGTCTTGTAACCAAACTTCATGAAGTCAGACCTACTCTACTGGCATAGAATGTTCGGTTTTGGGAAACATATTCCATTAAGGATCTTTCATTTAAAAATAGAATTTTTGGATTTCATATAATTCGTCGGTCTTGTATACAACAGTAAGGGTGAATCCCAATTCTCTGTCTTACCCCTTCCCCTTAGTTTTGCGCGTTCACGTGAGAGTAAGGGCTGTCCCAATTCTGGTTTTGATCGAGGGGTAGGGCTAAGGGGAAGGGGTAGATACCCCTTAAAACCAGGAATTTTCGCGAGCTTACTTGAAACCAAGGGGTACCCAGAACACACTGCGGCCAGATCATCCAGAGAGTATTTTCGGCTTAAATAATTTATTTAAAATTACGACAGTCTTGTTTTGTGCTCTACACAGTCCTGTAACTTACATATATATTTGCAACCATGCTCTTAATTGAAATGTTTTCAAAAATCGTTATTTTTCCACGTTAACGTTACATTGCTGATTTGCACAACAGTCCCGCATTTCTCTGACTAGAGAAAACATCACTAAAACCCACGCAATCGACAAACACACACTTTTAGACGGAGAGTTTGTGATCAACACTTGTCTCGCCTCGGGTGACGTAGCAGCCAGCTAGCGACGATGTATGATGACGTAACAGTAACCAAGTGGTGTCTCATTTCATAGGGGTATGTTTTCACCCCTAGCGCTTACCACTCGGTTTCGAGGGACAAGGGCTAGGGGTAAGACGAAGGGGAAGGGGTAAGACAGAGAAATGGGATTCACCCTAACACTTAGCTGGAACCACCACACTTCACATGAAGGAATCTCGCTCCTCCGGCCTTTTCTAGGCTTGAGAATGGCTGCAAACACCTTGTTGACATCAGTATGCTTTCTGTGTCCCATCTCTCTCTGTGCGATGTTGGGGGGCATGTCACAGGAAAGCTTGTAGATAACAGTTCAGTTCAGTCAAACCCCAGCACCCAGCCTGACTCCGCCCACACTCCTCCAGGCCCCTCCCCTGCTCTCTTCAGTAAGTGCCCTCTGACTGCCGTGACCTCATCCACCTTCCCATAATCCCCTTCTGCATGTGTGTGATGCAGATCAGCACTAAAATTAGTAAAGTTGTGCCATTTAAACGAAAGGCATTAATGAAGATTGTGGTCGTAATTTGTGTTCTCATTAGTAAATGGATACCTTAATGTTTTTAATCAAATCTAATCTTGCTGTTTTCTGTGTCCTAAATGTTTAACCATTTTCCGGTGTTTTTTCTGGATTTAATTAGAAGGATAATTCAACAAAAAAATATGAAAATTGTCATTATTTACTCACCTTACTTTCATGATCTTCCAAGTGTGTATGAGTTTATTTTCCTCTAAGCGGGGTGTTTACACACAATGTCATTTTCAACTTAAAAACTGAAAACTTTTCAAGTTTCAAAAGTTTTTGACAACAAAACTGTTGTAGTCTTGAATATTATTTTCAACTTTTTTTATGTCATGGAAGATGACATAAAGATGAAAGAAGGTCTTACGGGTTTGAAACGACTCGAGGGAGAGTTATTAATGACAGAATTAAAATTGTGAACTAACCCTTTAACTTTTGAACAGTAGTGTATATTTTATTTATTTATTTAAAAAACACCATACAAGTCCATATAATAATTTGCTAAGTTCTTATTGTAGCCATGTCATAGCTTTGTTTAAAAAGGCTGAAATTATTGACTAATAAATCTTACTTCTACTCGGATACCCAAAAATCATTGAATTTTATACAATGATGAAATTCCCATTTTTTTAGTTATCTGTTTCTTTAATTCCACTGCTATTCGTGTTCCGCTCCTTTTCTAAGCTCAAACTCCACTCTGTTGTTTCTGTCCTGCCCTGTCTGGGCCCACAGCTGCCACTAAGTTCACTGATCTATTGGGTGTGGTACGTCGGGGCTCGGTGCCCACATCTGATGGTGAGGGGGGAAGCACTATCACTCCAGCTGTTGTTTCTGCCCCCTCCACTCCCCAGACCCCCAGCATTCCCACACAGAGTAAGTCCCTGATGGACCAGTATGCTGAGAGCTCATTCCGAATGCATATTTGATTCTCCATGTTCTCTTTTAGCAGCTAGTTGTTTATCTGTCTTTTTTTCTGTCATCTGCCTTTGGTTAATTATGCATCCAGTGTCACGTTTGACTGATCTAGTGAGCAGTGTGCGCAGACCTACAGCCCCTCATACAGACAGTGAGCCATCAGCATCCAGCAGACCCCTTACTGCCCCAGTATCTGCCCCATCACACCCCTCCCCTTCCCCTGCCCAACCGTCCTCCAGCCCCCTGCCGTCAGCACATTGTGAGTATGTGGTGTCGGTGTCTGTGCTGGCAGTACTGGCACAGCAGCATGAGATTTTGATTTCCTGGGAGTGTAAAAAGGCAGCGGTGATGCTACTGGGCTAACATGCATACAGTGTGGATTTCTCGGGTGATTTAATTAACACCTGGGAGTAGCATGTGTCGTGTCTCAAATGCATCATCTGTGACCACTTTTGTATTATGAATGGGAGAGCGTCTCACAAGTGTTATTGCAGTCTTTTCCAGCACACACACAAAATTATAATCCCAGAGTTGAGGACCTTGTTAAAATAATAGAAAATAATTTATATTTGTTACATCTCTCATGGCTTCCAATAGGGATGGGCGATATACCGGTAGACACGATTAAGTGGTAGAATTTTGTCAACCGGTAGAGATTTCGGACTATCGTCTCAATCGCGGTTACATGCTCATGTGTCTTTGCTGTGTTACTGTATAGGCTATCTGCACAAAATGACCCAAATGCATGAACGGATCTGTGCGGAAACTCCTTTTGTGGACGCGTTCTTCACGCAACAACACAGCAAATAACTTTAAAATTTCATCGTTTTATCATAAGTGTTCTCATTATAATGTGTGTAATATCATTAATATTATGCATTGTTGTTTGTCCTGAAGCACTTTACTGCAGCGTAACTCAACCAAATGCATCTTATAAATAATATATACACGATATATTAAACCGGATGAGATGTTTTGAAATCACTTGTCCCCTACTTGATCGAAAAAGTCCAGTCTTTGTGTCAGTTTGAGTCTTGCTAAAGATTTAAATCCCTGCTACCAAGATGCTTGTCGGTCATGCGTGGAAAGTGAAACTTAAATCTATTGGGGTGGTTGGATTTATTCACACACGTTAAAATATTTATTTACATCATTATCATAATAGGGTGTATATTAACTTATTTCAAGAAAACCGGTAGTTCTATGTGAAATCAGACATTTAGCACCCCCATATATCCAAAATGGTATGATCATAACACCACGAAAATTGAATATTCGACTGTGAGATTGGGAGTCGAATCGGCTCCTCCTATCGAAGCATCGAATCGTCGACTGTCGTCTTCAGTGAGCTTAATTTTCTTTGTGTAAATTTTTTTTTCTTTTTTTTTGGCTAGTATTAGTTTTTTGTGATATTGACACTGATGACAAGAATTATGAAATGTCTATGGTATCAAAAATTTTGAAATCATAAAGACCTTATTTAAAGCAAAAATAACTATATTGTGAAATATATTATTACCGTAAAATAAAATAACTCATAGTGATTTTGGTCATATCGCCCACAACTAGCTTTCAAGGCTGCATTTATTAGATCAAAAATACAGTGAAAACAGTAATATTGTGAAATATTACATTTAAAAAAGATTTCTAATTTGATATTTTAAAATAGCAAAAGTAATTTTTCCTGCATTTGCAAAGCTGAATTTTTTGCAGCCAATTCAGTTTTCTTCTTAAATATGTAAAATCCAACATAATAATTAAAACATATTTAAATAATCTAAACAACCCGTTTGTGTTTGGGCCACCTGGTTTTACAGTGAAGTATCGCATGGTGTTGCCTGAAGAGATTGCGTTGGTATTTGAGTCCTGTGACTAACGGAGTTGGAAAGGAAATGCTGTGTGTGAGAACATGGGCGGTAGAGTAGTTGGATGAAATCTGTTAGGATGGATGTTCAGACAACCTGCTTTTTTCTGTCTTTAACACATTAGAAATGAGTCTGCTGAATAAAATGGAGTGAACTTGTGGAATATGTTTTGCAGTGTTTTAAAGGAGAGACCTTTGCTCCTCCTGCGCATACTAGTACAAGATAAGCAGGCTCCTGTTAACACGTGACTTCCTGTTTCTACAGCACGCAAACAAGAGATCATCAAAATCACTGAGCAGCTTATTGAGGCCCTCAACAATGGCGACTTTGAAGCCTATGCGTAAGTCACATGTGAACTTTTAACTATATTTACCCACAGTTGACATGAAACGAGATGGCACTGAAACAATGGTTTTAATTCTTTCCAGTAAAATCTGCGACCCTGGACTCACCTGCTTTGAACCCGAGGCCTTGGGAAACCTGGTGGAGGGGATGGACTTCCACAGATTTTACTTTGAGAACTGTAAGTTGAGTTGGATTACTCTTCACATCTATCCTGTCGGTCATGACGTCTGTTTATTAAAGTGTGGCCATTTCTCACTCTGTCATAGTGCTGTCTAAGAACAGTAAGCCCATCCACACCACCATCCTCAACCCTCACGTGCACCTGATCGGAGAGGAGGCCGCCTGCATCGCCTACATCCGCCTCACACAATATGTGGATGGGCAGGGCCGGCCGCGCAGCAGCCAATCGGAAGAGACGAGGGTGTGGCATCGTCGGGACTCCTAAATGGCAGAGTGTCCATTTCCACTGTTCGGGAGCTCCAGCCGCCCCTCTACAGTAAAGGTACATCCTCATGTAGACGGATATAATGTTATTTAATGCTAGAGTCTTTGACAAATGCTCTTTGTGTATTAACCACATTTTCAAAGTTTGCAATCAGATGTTCTTTTGAACTTAATGAAATCGAAGAATCCTGAACAAAATGTACCACGGTTTTCACAAAAATATTAAGTAGCTGTTTTTCTTTTTCTTTTGTAATTAATAATGAGAATTGTTCCTTAAACACCAAATCAGCATATTAGAGTGATTTCTGAAGGATCATGTGCCACTGAAGACTGGAGTAATTCAGATTTTCCATCAATGGAATCACTTACTACATAAATAAAAAAATTCAAATGGAAAACAGCTATTTTTAATTGTAATATTATTTCACAGTATTACCGTTTTACTGTATTTTTGATCAAGTTAATGCCGTGTTGGTAAGCCGTTCCAAGCTTTTGAACAGAGACTGGGGCTAGTTGTCTCGCTTTTAGGACAGGTTCGTTTATTGAAGTCATTTTCTGTGTCTTAAAATCTTGGTTACGTTTAACACACATTGACTTGTAGATTTGGTTTTTAACACTGATTTTTGAAATATGAAAAGCTATGCATCATATCTTTTTTATATTTAGCCATGTTTACTTTAAAAAAAAAAAATTTGCAAACAAAAAGTGAACAATTTTGAAGGACATGTGACCGCTTGCCTCAAACTTACAAACTTAATCTTCATTATATAGTTTCCTTGAAATATGATGATATCAGATTTTTAGTTTGAAGATATAATTCAATAAAGTGAGAGAGAAAACTCATTTTGGTCTTTTAGTCCTTGTGATAATTACACTATAAGAAACCTTTCTGAAGTTGTAAATGAAACAGATTGAGTATGTCTTTCACTTCATTCAGTAATTGAAAAGCCTTGATCTGCTCATTGCACTTTCTTGAACAAATGTTGTTGTACAAAGTGACGACACGCAGCTAACAATCTTTTCTTTCCTCAGGTTGAGCTCATTGTAGCCACATCTAACAAGAGTGCCGAGCCAGAAATGGAGAGTGCAAGAGTGAAAGAGAGAGAGTGAGGGAGGGGGGGGGGAAGTTAGAGAGAGGGAGCCCAGTGATGGGTGTCTGTGAGTCTGCTGCAGCACACTGGGCCCGGCCCCCTCGCCTATAATCACCTCACCTGCCAATCACTTTTGTGCATCGTCTTTTCTTACCTTTACCCCTCCCAGACACCGTCCCTGTATCTTTACACCCGTGCAGAGACTCCCTTTCTTGTGCACATGTGCTGTGTGGAGTTGGACAGTCTTTGATTAGTACGGATAATAAGGCCTCAGCGAGTCGTCTGTGAAATGCCATGCTTTCCGTCGCACCTTCCCAGTGTGAATAATGTAACACTGATTCGCCGTCCTCACTTACAGTGTGTAGATTTTCAATATTATTATTATTATTATGATTAATATTGTTCTTACTGTTGTTATTAGTATTAAATACAAAGGCAGATGTACGTGTCACTTACACAATTCACGTTCTGGATGCCGATGATTTTTAATTTATGCCTTTTCTCTTCTAAGCATTTTTGGAGAGCATGAATTTTTCTGTATATCCAAAGCGGCCTGGGTGATATGGATAAATAATGGCCGTTTATGTACAGGCTTCTCAATGTGATTCACATCCAACCGACGCATCTGTCCATGTGTTTAAGCGTTAGTGGACATATGTTGGTATGTGTGACTGTTTTGGGGCTAGATTCTAGCAGAGCCTGATCAAGAACGACGTGACGTTCGGGGTCTTCCAGCTTTAATAGTTTTTTCTTGCATCATTAGTGCAGATTTGGAATAACTCAGTTGGTGAACTTTGCATTGGATGAACAACTCCTTGTTCTGGAAAGCCATAATCGTGCTTTATATGTAGCCTGTGACACCAGTTGCAACGTTAGTATTAGATATTAGTGTTGTGCTTTTTTGGATTTTTGTTCCCCGTTACTTCTTCAGCTGAGCCAGCGGTGTTAGGAAAGCGCCCATACAGTTGAACTGACTGAATCAAACTAAAAGCCATACCTCATCTGGCGTGCCCGATGACCTCATTCATGTGTTTTCTCAGACTATGGAAAGATGTGGACATCCAATGACATTAGAGGAGTTTGAAAAACAGCAACTATTGTATCTCTGTGCTAGTCCTAGTGGAGGTTTAAAACCATCGGAGGCCGTTAAAGAGCAGCTGATTGCGTGATTGAAGGAACTTGCGAAATCCGTTTAAAAATTGAAATATCTGTTGTTTTTAACTCTTACAATTTGTGCTCTTTTGCAGCGTTGTTTTTTTTTTTTGCTCCTATATTTTCTCAACATATGGTATTGACTCGTCACTATTACTCATTCTATTTTTGAGAGATTATATATATTTTGTTTGTCGTCTGTGTGTGAGACTTTTAAGGAGAGTGAAAACTTTTTAAAGTGTGTTTACCCTTTAAATGGGAAAAGTGCAAGGTGTGTGAAAACTTTCGAAGAATGAAGAGGTTTAAAATCGGCAGCAATAGTTTTATATTTCAGAAGATGTGAGATGTAGTTTATGAAGTATACGTCACACCTCGTGCAGCTTTATGCTGGTTTCAGTCTACTTTTGAAGGGTTGGTAATTGTGGTGAACTGAAACACATCATGTGACTTGTTTTATTGACCTTATATATTAATTGTGTCCTCAGGTTATATTTATTTATTTGATTATATTACGTGCTTCTTAAGTTTGATGTTTGAACACTAGCTTTGAGCCGCGTCATATTAATGATGACTACTAATCTTTTGTTGTTATTATTTGAAAGAAATCGTCCCGAAATGCCTTTCTCATACAGATAAAAAAAGGCAATCTTTTCAAATCCAATCAGAATATTTCTCTCAAACAAAGCGACCCCGCGAGGCACGTGTTTGTGTGTTTGTGCTCCGGTGGTACAGTTGCGTCTCGTTCTCGGATGCTTTATCTCATTCAGAACTTCACCTGTGTGTATACGAGTATATATGATCCACGCCTGTCCGCTCTCTAATAATAAAAAAGACAAAATCATAAAAACACAAAACAGCATGTACAAAGTGTACGGTTCTCTGTGTTTAGAAACGATAATAAACATGTTAACGAGTGAAAGTGCACATCACTATTAAAACAGCACACAGTATTGAAACTGCAGTTTACTTGCATGACAGTCACTTGAACACTAGGCTTGGTGTTATTTATCTTTTTGATTTCATATTTTCTATTGAATGCTGGTTTACCTAAACCTTTCTCTTATCTGTTTTACCAGCTTTGTTAAGTGCATATATATATATATAATATTTTTGTCCCAAAATGATGCTGACAATGGCAGTGTAAATGACGAAGACTATAGCTAGGAAATGTCGATGATATTAAGATTATGGAAATGGTGATATTTCTACGGCATGCTTTTGTATTAAGCTCATTGTTGTCAGTGCAGGGTGACTGATATTTATATTAACGGCTATAAGATTACTCATTAGTATGAGACTGCTTGACTTCAGAGAAGCACTGGCAATATTAACTAAATATGCATGGGTTTTTCAAAATCATTTTTAGCTAAATTTGTATCGGCAGTGACATAGTTCTGCTGTTTGTGCTTTGCAGATATTCAACAAACCTGAATGGCCAATAAAACCGTGGATGGTTTCTGACTTCTATCGATCTTTTATGACTAACTTATCAGAGTACTTCTATCTGTCTGTCAGCACAGGACTGTTTCCGTTTCCCTCGTCATCATTTCTCTGATTGGAAACAGTACCGGAGAGTTTCTCTGAAGTGGAGTTTTCTCACAGTAGCCCTCTGTTAGTTTTGTTTTTCTGTAGAAGATAATATTCTCTTTGATTTCTGATGATTCTTACTCTTGTTATTGCTGTTCTCAAACATGCTCTGTGTATTCCCTGACTTAAGCAGATGTGTTCAAAAGATATAAATAAATGAGATGATTTAAATACTGAAGAATTGTGTGCATGTGCATTCAAAATTGACAAGCGATATATTTTTTAAGTGTTCCACTTTTTTTTAGCAGCCTTGTATTTTTTCTCGTTCATTTTTCTATTGCTAAAGAGTTGGGAATTCTGCTGTTAAACAATGATTTTATATTGAATTCAAATAATGCAGGCTGATGGCTATATACCATATACTATCAGTCAACCTCGTAGCTCACAGTAGGTCTATTTTAACGTATTAAAAATCAATTCCCCTCAGGAGAAAATGAATAGGATTTTTCCTTAACCTGACTGGAGGCTCAAAACTGTCCGTTTAAAAACAGGCTTGTAGGAGTTATGGAAATAGGTCAAATCATAGAATTTGTATCATACTTTGATCTTTTGTATTGTGTTCGAGTAGAAGTCAACATGTCAGCGAGTATGCTGGTATAAGTATCCGTTGAGGGTTTTGGAGGAGACGTTTGTACACTACTAAGTGAACTGTAATGCAAATGGGAATTGCTTCTTAATCACTTTTTAGATTTATTTTTCATTAGCATTTAAAATGCATTTTAATTAAATTCTTCCTTGAGGGAAAATTAATACAGTTGTTTTTATTTTTGTAAAAAAATGTACCTTTGACATGGAGTGATCAAATGCATGAATGCAAAAGTTAATGTAAATTGCTTTGGATAAAAGCATATGCCTAATTCGTTAATGAAACCTTTGTAATTCTGCTAGATTTGTGCACTTTCAGGCTTTGATTAGTTTGCATTTATAAATAGCCACCCTCCATCTTAAATGGAATTTGTGGTGACCTATTTACATTCTTCACTAATTAAAGTTTTAATGAAAACATGGGCATTTCAATACTGTATGTCACAAACCACATCAATCATCATTAAATAAATTACACTGTAAAAAACAGCACATACAACTCAAACAAAACTCTAAACAGTGTCATAAACATCACATTCTTACAAACCAAAAACTAACATGGCTTTCTATAAATAACATACGAATCAGTCTGCTTATGAAGCATGCAAACTAAAAGCACTGTATACTGTTATCAGGCCAGTTTAACTAGTCTCTCGCTGGCCTCCCAAAGTTTTTTGGCAACTCCAGAATCTCTAGCGAAGGCTCTAAGATGAGCCGGCTGACAGTCGGTGAAATATCCTCCGTTGTGCTCGAGCACCTCGTCTGATACGGCGCAGTAGACCACCGTCTGCGCCCCAGCCTCACACGAAACAAAAAACATGAACATCACCACCTGCACCAGGATCCGGAACAAAACCGAGTAATGACAGGTCCAGTTACTCTGAACGTAACCTGAATGAGACAAAAGACATTGATCATTACTGCTCATTCTTAAGCAACCGTTTCCACTGTTGTAAAAATGAGAAAGTCGGCCTATATTTTATATCTCACCAGGGTGAACGGCGTACGCGGTCACTCCTTTCCCCTCCAGCATGCGAGCGAGCTCCTGTGTGAAGTAAATGTTGGCCAGCTTGCTGCGGCAGTAGGTGAAGAACGGAAACAGGTTGTAGTTGAGATCTTGGAAGTCCAGCTTCTGGTACTTGTAGCTGGAGCAGGTGAGATTGATCACTCTGCTCGGTGAACTCTCTTTCAGCCGCGGGAGAAGAAGGTTGGTCAGTAAGAAGTGGCCAAGGTGGTTGACGCCAAAGCACATGGAGAAATCATCATCCGTCCAGTCGAGGACGCTGGGCATGCCTGAGAGGAGGGAGAGGGGGGGGGGTGACATATTTGATGAAAATACAATAAATCAGCAATATTGTGAAATACTCATTTAATAGGTTTTGAATGTAAGAAACATTTCTTCTTAATATTTTTGCTTTTTAATTTTTGCTGTTTAATTTTTGTAGAAATCATGATACAACAGCATTCAAATAGTTGGGATAAGAAAAAAAAAGACTTTTTCAACAAGGCACTTTAAATTGATAAAAATGATAGTAAAGACATTTACAATATTGCAATATCTTATAATATACTCTGTATCATGTTGTTGTTTTTTTATTATAATAATAAATAAGTTGCATTTATATAGCGCTTTTGTAGACATTCAAAGCACTCTACATTGTGAGGGGATATCTCCTCATCCACCACCAGTGTGCAGCATCCACCTGGATCATGCAGACGGCAGCTAAAATTTCAAGGACCCCCTAAAGGCAGTGTTGGGGGTAACACATTACAAATATCAAGTTCACGCAATCAGATTACTTTTTTCAAGTAACTAGTCAAATATTATTTTAAATTTACAATGAAATATTTGAGACTTAAAGCCTTTACATTTAACGCATGATAAGGTATTCATAATGTGTGTTGTAATGCATTATATCTTTTCATAAATAATTATAACCAAAGTTAAAATGCATTACAATATTTGAACGTGTGCTTGTCGTGTTTTAATGCATTATACATTCTAAAGGTGTAGCAATAAATATGATAAGTGTTATAATGTATTATAACTGGTTACAAATAGTCATGAGATCATACATTGCATTATAAGATGCATTACAATCCATAATTCATGCATTAAAACTACTTTTATAATGCATTATATATAAAGGCTTTAAGTAAAGTTTTATCAAAGTAACAAAACCCCAACACTGCCTCGAGGGTCCCCAGACCCCAGTTTGAAAACCCCTGGTTTAGATCACCAATTACCACCCCGATATCAATCCTCACCTGCATTGTTTATCAGAATATCCAGCCGCTTCTCCTTTTGTAAGAAGGTTTTGCTGAACTCTCGTATAGACCTCATGTTGGCCAGGTCGACCTCCATATACAGCACATTCATATTGTGGCTCCTGGCTTTGATCTCTCGAACAGCTTTCCTGGCTTTCTCCTCATCCCTGCAGGCGATGATCACACGAGCTCCTCGCGAAGCCAGTGTCACAGCCGTCTCCTTCCCAATCCCAGCGTTCCCACCTGAAGCATAAGAGTTAACATGCCACATGACACGCACAAGAATAAAAGACTTTACACTTCTCAAACATCTCATTCACAATAGCAATGACTTTCCTATAAAGGTTACTCCAGAACAACACAGACATGATTCTCATCATTCAACTAATGGGATTTCACTAGATGATGGTTTGGCTTTTAATAAACAAGGAAATATGTAATAATACAAATGAAAACGGATACAATCAATCTGAATTATTTGTAAGACCTGTAGTCATATACAAGGAAATATGTAATAATACAAATGAAAACGGATACAATCAATCTGAATTATTTGTAAGACCTGTAGTCATATACAAGGAAATATGTAATAATACAAATGAAAACGGATACAATCAATCTGAATTATTTGTGAGACCTGTAGTCATATACAAGGAAATATGTAACAATACAAATGAAAACGGATACAATCAATCTGAATTATTTGTGAGACCTGTGGTAGCATTAAAATCATCAGCTGTCAATCATGTAACTCTAAAGAGATGCTACTCTTACATAGTCGGAGAAATGAAGCCAAAAGCACTCACTTACCAGTTATAAGAACCGTTTTTCCATCTAACCTCTTCACATCCATGTAATACCTTCTCCGCTTCAGCCATTTCAATATCAAAAAGCACAAAAGTGCGGAAAATATAATGTATAACAGGTACATGTTCTGTTAGCTAAGCCAGCAGAAGACAAACTGACCTCTTGAACGCGAATGCAACATTCATTTAAACTATCCCGGTTTTAGCTCACAAGTTTAGCCCATTCAGAGGGGAAATGGCAATTAGTTGTATTCAAGGACTGTTCGTTTTAATAACGTATCGCTGCATCAGAGACTGTGTTTACAGTCATTAGCCACGGCACACACGTTAGATTGCCGTACAGCCGCGCCGGTAGGGGCGCTAGAGTGCGCTAATCATGTGTGTGACGCTGTATCTCGCTGTAGAATGAGACGGAGTTTACACATGGAGCTGTGTACATCGGGATACTTTCAGCTGACAAAACTCGCAGCTATGCCCAGTTTAAAATTGTCCTCGGGACAAGCTGATGCAGTTCTGAAATCTGTCGTTTCTGAAGATCAAATATCATCTGATGTCAAAGACACGCTAAGGATTTTCTTGCAGAAGCTGACAGAAAATGGCAGGTAGGAAGCTGCTGTGTAGAGAGATCATACATTTAATATTTTACTGTTAAGAAGTGCTGTTGAATGCTGTTTTGATATTCTTTTGATAAAATACACTTTAATTTGTATTTAGGGTAAGTGAATTTCTCTGTACAAGCTCTAAATTTGGGATTTTAGTGAAGTGTATATTTATATATTTATTTATATTATGTGTATAAATATTTGTATTTGTTGTATTGTATATTTCATTTTCTTGTCATTGCTTGTTTTCTTTATGTAAACACAATCAATAATGTACTTTAAATTGAAAACTGAATATGCTACAAGCAATATACTGTAATTGCAAGAAATGATATTTATGAAATTAGCTTTAGCAAGACATATATGTTTAAAACTGTCATTACACGCAGCGCATTATTTGGACATGTTTGTGGTGTTTCTACTAAAACTAAAAAGACATGCATGTCAAGTGTTACCTAGAAAATCAAGAAAGAGCCTGAAACCTATTTTAAGAGGTTATGTTTAGTCCATGGGAGTAGATAAACCCCTCTGTATTGTTTGTGAATGAGAGATAGTGCTTTATTGACAGGATTGCAGGCAAACGGAGCAGGGAGCGCTCACTGGAGGAGATCCTGCAGAAGATCCCAAAACAAGCACTTGGTTCCTTACAGCCTGCTGCTCTTCATCTATTTGCTCAGCTTATTTTGGCCTTACAGTTAGAGACAGTGACCTCTTCATCCGCTTGCCGCAAATTAGACCAAGTAATTTTCACCTTGACGAAAACATTGCAATCATTTTTTGCTCCTGTTTGTTGGTTTCCCTTAAAACAACACCTTAACTCTGTTTTGCAGATGCTGCAGGTCTTGGCTGAAATAAACTACTCCATAGTCTTTGAGGAAGTTAAACAATATCTGCTGAACCTTTTGCACCAAAAACAGGTACAAAAATAACGTTTTATTTATAGTATAATAGTAGTAATATTATATATAATTTGTATATTATATATAACAAATGTTAAAGCATGCTTTATGCTTGCTTTATGGCCATTCTTTAATTTTGATCGATTAAAAAAATATATTTTGTTGTTGTTTTGCAGGTGTTTTCATTGAATGATCTTCAGATCGGTGAGTGTGCATCTTTACAGACGTCTGCTGTCGTGTTTGTTGTGTTGTAATAGTTGTGGTGTGTGTCCCATGGCAGCCTGTATGTTCTTGGAGGACAGCACTATGGGACGAGAGGTTCTCAAAGCAGAATGCAGCACTCTGCTTAATAAAGTCGCCGAGCTGATTCCTGTTGTTATGTCAGATGAAGCAACCAGAAATGGGCCGCTGTGCTATCAGACTGTCAAGGTGGAAATCTAGTTATTGAAGCTTCGCTGCTTTAAACCACAGCTGATGTGGATCTGCATCCTCACAGCTCTTATGTTGTTCTCAGGTTAGTTTGCAGGTCTTTCAGCTGCTGCCAGGTCAGGTGTCCCTGATGGTCTACAGTAAGGAAAGTGCAAATATGAGTTTGAGAGATATTTTGGAGTTCCTGATGAGCGTTATCTTTGGAGAGGTTGGTGCTATATGTTTGGGAAAAACTAAAATGATTGTATCTAGCAATCTAATTTTGTGCCATTTAATGGTGTTTCTCAGGTTTCCAGCAGAGATATACGTTTGTTGGCTGGCACTGCGGTTGCAATGCTGCTCACCACAGCGACAGACAGTCAGTGTGCAGGATCAGCTGCCTGGAGTCTGCTGCAAATCACTAACACTGGTCAGCTAATGCATTTAATTGCACTTAAAGGGATAGTTCATCCAAAAATAAAAATACAGCTGACACATTCAAGGCACAGAAAGCTAGTAAGGACATCATTAAAATAGTCCATGTGACATCAGTGGTTCAACCATCATTTTATGAAGCTACAAGAATACTTTTTGTGCACAAAGAAAACAAAAAGAATGATTTTTTTCAACAATTTTTTCGATGCACATTCACGAGAGTACCATGACAGTTCATAACATTACTGTTGAACCACTGATGTCACATGGATTTTACTGTAAGAGGGGCTGTAGACCATAGGAGGAAGCTCCAGTCTCTTTAAAATGGGTCTGTCGAAATAATGCAGGCATACACATGAACGGGAACTTGACTGCCTTTTATTTGTCAGAACTCAGGTATGAATATAACTCACAGCTCGCGTCATGCCTTAATACCTTGACACACTTCCCGTCTCACATGAGAACCACTGCGCATGTCATCGCGCCAATTCACTGCGCATGTCACATACATAAACCAGATTATCCCACTTATATAGCAGTTTTCACACAATATAAAATAATCAAAATAAATCTCACATTACCATTGTCCTTTCTACGTTTCTGGGCCTTGAACATATCAGTTGCATTACTCTCTATGCATGGTCAGAAAGCTCTCGGATTTCATCAAAAATATCTTAATTTGTCTTCTGAAAATGAATGTCTTATGGGTTTGGAACGTAATTAATTTTTGGGGTGAACTATCCCTTTAAATGTATATGACTACTGTTTAAACTAAAATATTGTGATTGTTAAGACTTTTATTAAAAACAATTTTCAATGTGTGTTATTTGATTGAAAAAAAATACAGTAAAACTGTAATATTGTAAAAAAAAAAAAGTTTTTGTGTTAATAGAAATGGAAAACTTTCATTTGAAATATACATTTTTTGTAACAATATAAATGTCTTTTCTTTATCTATAATGTACAAGTAAGGAACTAGTTTGCTTTGATAGTTGCCTGTCTTTTGTAATATGTGTCAGAACCGTGGAGATTGGCCGTAGGTGAGCTGCAGGTGGACTGTCGTCCCAGACGTCGGGACGGAGTGGACAGACTGGCTGTATGCAGGGGGTTGGTAACTTGCTGCAGAAATGACATCCTTGTCAGTCACCGTGGCAACCAAGGGGTACGCAAGCAGTGCATAGACTGCTTTTTCTAAGAATGATCCAAAGCGGAACATATAATTACTCTTTCTTTTGTTTTATCAGACTTGTCTTCTCCTGAATGGGTTGTTCCCCTTCATCTCGGCTCTTTGTGAAGAAAAGCTTGACTGTCATTACTATGTTTTTCAAGGTACAAGCTCTCTATCCTCATGCGTCACACTGTAGATTGCATGACTGCGGTGACTAATGTTGTACACATATGTGTTTTGTAGTGTTTACTATTTGGCTGAAGAGGCTGAAAGAGTGCCTCAGTGAGGTTTGGGAAGTCACTGGTGCTTCTTTAGATTCAGACCTCCAGCAGAACCTTACACAAATCATCTGGAGCAATGCAGAGAGCCCGGTAAGCCTTTTGCTCACTACTTTATTTTAAGGAATGTGGGTTTGAACACTAAGTGTGGAGTAAGATGGGCTGTGTTTTAAAGCCACTCAGAACTCCCTAGCAGTTTTGTACAGGCAAGAACCACCCATACTTTCTTGAGAAAATGTAAAAATCCATATTAAATGATAAAACCAGAGTTAATCACAGGGACGTGGTATTTTCTTCATTACTTTTATTGTAGTTGGATGGTGTTGCCGAGGTGGCACGGAGTGCTTTCTGTCTGTTTATGGAGATCTATGAGAAGGATTGTCTGCACGTTGAGAATACAGATAAGAGACTTTATGTGGAGTTATTGAACAGAATATCAGAACTGCCTTGGGAATCCAAAGCAAAGTATTTACCGCTTACTGCCATTCTGCCATATGCAGGAACAGACAAGGTAAGAGCAGTGATCAGACACCTTTCTACACTCTACCTCCTTTTGTTTTTTTTTGTTTTTTTTTATAAATGTTATGTCTACCATGTTATTTATAATATAATATGATATTGTATGCATAACTAATAAATACATTTTATCAAGAATTTTAAGAATGTATACATTTATTCTAATATAAATAGAGCATACATTTCATTTAATATAAATGTAAAAATAAAAGCAATTTAAAATGATAAAATAATTTATATCAGAAATACATTTTTATGTAAATACTACATGATTTGGAAAATAAGCTTTATTTTCACTTTCTGAGAGGCTTATTAGCATCAGTTCATTATAAAAGTCATTTTAAATAAATGTATAATATAGTTTCTCCTTCTAAAAGGTTTTGGAACTGTATCCAGCGCTTCCCTCTCACATCCTAAAATGCCTCTCCATCAATCACCTTTCTCCATGTGCCTCAGAAGTCTACAAATCCTTCCTTCAGGAACAGAAACGCGAGCTTATTATAAATGCATCTCAAGAAGCCCCGCCCACTGAACAAGACTCCGCCTATCAATGGGCTCGGCGGTGGCAACCAGTCGTTCTGGAGGCTTTGACTTCAGAATTAACTCTTCTTCAAAATAACACCTCTAGCCATCTTCTGCCCTCAACACTACGAATATTTCCAGGTGCTATTAACACTCTGTTGTCTGCTCTGGACCCCGCGGTTCCTGGTCACCTTCACGCGTGGGCCTGTGTCATGAGTGCCCAGCGGGCCACGAGTGGACATTCCCTCTGGAGTGCAGACAGCACCCATGCTCTTAAGACTCTCCATCTTGCCCTCTCCTCTCTGGATGACAGCGTCCGGCTTGCAGCTCTGAACCTCCTCTGCTGCAGTCCAAAGACCAAAGAAGCCCCATCACAAGTGGAGTATTCCGCTCTGAGAGACTTCATCCCGCTCAATCTCAACAGCGAATCGCCACCAGTGTTAGGAAAAGTGTTCATAGAGGAGAGTGTGCGCAGGTGGTTTGTACAGCCCACTCACCTGTGTTCACTTGGCAGCAGCTGAGGAAGTTCTTGATGAGAATAAGAGACAGTTGCATGGCAAGCATCAAAGGCCATAATAGTAAAAAAGGGCTCACAGAGGAAAAGGAGGCGGAGCTTAAACAAGGAGTCGGTGAGGAGTTTTGACATTCAAATTATGTATTTTTACATTTGATTTCAACATTATTTTAAAGGTGCACAAGTAATATTTTATTATGTTTTGCTGGCACTCACTTGTCTTTCTAAATTACCAATATGCATTTTAATCAATAGAACGTAATAAAATGGCTTTATTGCTAAGATCATGTGGGTTTTTCATGATATTTTCCCTCAGAGTTTGTTGACTGGCTCTTCCAGCTGTCATTGGTCTATGTGACTCCTGACGGCAGCTACCAGAGGAAGAAGACTGTTCTGCTCCTGCTGTCTGCAGTGCTGGAAACATGTACAGACACCTGGAGTCCAGACAGGAAGAAGGGACAACCACCTGGTGAACAAACAACACTTACAGTAGCAAACCATGGTTAAATATCAAGTTTGTGTACTGTGGTAGTATCCTGTGAAGTACCCAAGATTTTATATATATATATATTTAATATATTTCTTTTTGATCTCTAACTTCAAATGGATTATTTTATGTTCATTTCTGAATATAACATAATGATATAATATATATATTTTTAGCCAATATGTCTACTCTTATAAACTGGGCTAAAGAGAGGGGAAAGTGGGACTTCTTCTCCAAGTCAAAGATACTTGTCCTGATTGGCTGTTTGGAGGATTCGACCAATGAGGTAAAACTAAATGAATTGACAATACTGTTCAAAAGCATGGGGTCAGTAAGATTTGTTTAAAGAAACTGATCATTTTGTTCACCAAGAATGCATTAAAAAGTGGCAGTAAGGACATTTAATAAGATAATCTTATCAAGAAAGGTTTTTTGAGCACCAGAACAGCATATTAGAATGATTTCTGAAGGATCATGTGGCACTGAAGACTGGAGTAATGATGCTGAAAATTCAGCTTTGCTTCCCAGGAATATAAATACATTCTAAAATATCTAAAAATAGAAAACAGTTCTTTGAAATTGTAATGATATTTCACAACATTACTGTTAATACTGTATTTCTGATCAAATAAATTCAGGCTTGGTGAGCATTAGAGAATTCTTAAAAAATAGCATTATGATTATTACCAGCCAGGCTTTTGAACTGAAGTGTATGCACAGTTGAAACCCTTGCCCCAAGTGTCCATAAAGTGATGTATTTGCCTGGCTTGTGTTGTCCCTGTGCTGTAGATCCGTGAGCTGTCTGCAGAGCTGCTTCTCAGATTTTTCCCCTCGTCTCTCCCTGATGATGTCACGGCTGTGCTGCTGAGCCGGGCAGAACGGCTGCTCCACAGTCCACGGGTCCAGGAGGCCCAGATGGGAGCACTGATGATCAAACTTCTACTGCACAAGTGAGCAAGCATCGCTTTTGTCTCTGTTTGTCTTGAAGTATGAAAGGATACACATACACTGCTATTCAAAAGTTTGATGTTTGACATTACAGTAAAAACAGTAGTATTTTTAAATATAATTACAATTTTAAATGACTGTTTTCTATTTTGCTATATTTTTAAAAGTGTAATATATTCCTATGATGACAAAGCTTAATTTCCATGCAAACAAAGTTTTTTTTTCAGGATTATTTGATAAATAGAAAGTTCAAAAACACGGCATTTATTTAAAACCGTCTTTACTGTCACTTTTGATCAATCTAATCCTTGTTGTATTAAAGTTTTCATTTCTTTCATAAAAAAATTAATTGTACTGACCCAAACTTTTAAATGGAAGTGTATAAGCAGAGTTTGTGCCTGCGGGTAATTTAATTTGAGTTTATTTAAAATGCATTGGGTCCTTGTTTTTACGAGAACAATTATTTTCTTTATTTATGTGTGTGTGTGTGTGTGTGTGTGTGTGTGTGTGTGTGTGTGTGTGTGTGTGTGTGTGTGTGTGTGTGTGTGTGTGTGTGCATTTCTGTGTCTTAGGGTGGATGGAGCATTTGAACATGGAGAGAAACAGTCAGTTAAATTGATCACGTTTCTTCTCACCAAACTGGAGCACCATTACCTCACTGGCAGGAATGACATGCTGCTTGCAGCTCGTACCACACCTATTCATGGTATAAAACTGAGCCGAGTTTATAGATCTTGCTACAGCTGTTTACCACTAAGCAGAGGTTTCACTGCTAATATAGCTGAAAATATGCTGAAATAATCCACAAATGGAGTGTATTTTATTACTTCAGGTGTTGTAAGTTCTCTGCAGAGGGGCTTGCTGGAGGTGCCAGGGGTCCTAGTGGAGTCAGTAACCCACAGTGTTGCAGGAGACATTGTGTCTTTAGTAGAAAAGCTCACTCTACTGCTGTTAGGTGTGCTGTACGGGGACCAGGACACACAGGAGAAAGGTACACTGAAACTTCAGATGTAAACGATATGTCTGAAGAGATTCTCTTATAAGAATATACTTTTCTTTTTGTCACAGATGTGCTGCCATCATTCTGCGACATGGGAAATGCAATCAGTTCTCTGATTGGTCAGACAGGGGTTGAGGGGGCGGGGCTTGATGAGGATGGAGAGGAGAATGTGCTGCTCTCTGAGGAACATAGTCTAGTGCTGACCTGCTGCTGGGTTTCCTTGAAGGTAAAGCTGCTAGAAGGATGACAGAACATCAGCCTACATTTTAAGCAGTGGTTTACAAAAAAGTATTATGTAAAGCTAAGATATGGGTGATCTACTTTCCTGGTAGGAAATTGGTATTTTTCTGGGCTCCCTGGTGGAGAGGATCCTGTCACTGCACTGTAAAGAACTGACTTTGAGTGTGGAAGAACTCAGGAGGGCTTCCAAAGTATTTAAAGACATCATTCTGAAATGTAGACACTGGGTATGACAGATTTACTCTTTTCACATTGATGTCCCTTGACTTAGTTTCACAGTGATATCTTATGTTTGTGGTCCTGTTCTCTCTCATCTTCCGTTAGGGGGCAGTAGAGGGCTGCTGTATTGGCTTTACTAAGTTCTGTAGGGCTCTACTGAGCAGCTCTGATCCGGACATCAGAGAGATCCCGCCTCTCATATTGAAACAGGTAGAATAGAGTATAGCATTCATTCTCAACTAGAGATTCATGGGATTATAATAGAAATATCAATTCCAAGTTAAATGATCTGTTTTTATTTAAAGGGAAAGTTCACACAAAAACAAACATTCTGTCATTAATTACTCAGCCTCGTGTTATTCCAAACCCGTGAGACCTTTGTTCATCTTCGGAACACAAATTAAGATATTTGTTATGAAATCAGAGAGCTTTCTGACCAACATAGACATCAACGCATCTGACACATTCAAGACCCAGAAAGGTAGTTAGGACATTGTTAAAGTAGTCCATGTGACATTAGTAATTCAGCCATCATTTTATAAAGCCTCGAGAATACTTTTTTGTGTGCAAAGAAAACAAAAATACCAACTTGTTTACAAGAATAGGAATGCACATGCATGCGTCGTGGTACTACGCGCATTGAAATCTGACACGGAAGAGAAGAAATTGTTGACGAAAGTTGTTATTTTTGTGTTCTTATAGCTTCATAAACGTATGGTTGAACCTCTGATGTCACATGGACTGTTTTACCGATGTCTTTACAATGTTTCTGAGCCTTGAATGTGGTAGTTCCATTGCTGTCAATGGAGGGTCAGAAAGTTCTCGGATTTCATCAAAAATGTCTTATATTGTGTTCCGAAGATGAATGAAGGTCTAACGGTTTTGCAACAACATGAGGGTGAGTAATTATGATAGAATTTGAATTTTTGAGTGAACTATCCCTTTAAGTAGCCATTAAATCCTTTTTAATTTTATTTTTAAAAATCATAATGCTCTCTCTCTCCCTCTAGGGCCTTTCTGTTCTCCAGTCGCCCCGTAGTACCTCAGTGACGAGGCGTGCTGCCGGTCTGCCCATGCTGATTTTGGGTGTCTTAGCTGCTGAGGACTCTAGCAAGACTCGCCCCCTTTTGGCCCAAACCATTAACACCCTCCTGGACACAGCCAAAGCACCTCTTCCCCAGGACTGGGACCAAACTCTCGACTTACCACAGGTAGAGTCAATGATCTATCTATTAAATAAATCTACAGTTTGCTGGATCAAACATATGTTAAAGAAAAAAGTAACTATGTTCATAAAAGATGTCTTTCCCCTGATCTCTCACAGGTGTGTGCCGTTCACACCCTTCAAGCTCTGGTGAAGGGCTCCAGTCTGAGTGTAGCTGTTCTACAGTACACCCCCGTGGTGGCCGTTCTGTCACTGACTCTCCTCAGCTCACCATGCTGGGCTATGAGGAACGCAGCCCTGCAGCTCTACAGTACGAACCAATCGCGCTCACAATTATTCTAATTTCAACC
Organism: Ptychobarbus kaznakovi; assembly: GCA_027422405.1. Taxonomy (NCBI): domain Eukaryota; kingdom Metazoa; phylum Chordata; class Actinopteri; order Cypriniformes; family Cyprinidae; genus Ptychobarbus; species Ptychobarbus kaznakovi. The sequence goes on from CM049797.1 coordinate 33,845,343, forward strand.
CTTTTGAATTAGTCACATGTTGACCTTTTCACGTCTCGTAGGTTCTCTGTGTACCAGAATGTTGGGTCCGCAGCCTACCAGTGAAGAGGGCTCTGCTCATTCCGGCATGTCCTCTCCTTCCTTCTTTAACCTCTACCCAGCCCTACAGCCCTTCCTCCAGGGGGCGCTGGAAAGTGCAGCTACAGACCTTCATGATGCCACCCTTCTCCTGCACCCTTCCCTCTACCCTGTCCTCACCCTGCTCGCCAAACTACAGCCTGGTGCTGAGGAACAGACACGGTATGATGTGTATACATCCAAATACATGAACATAAATGTAATATATTGTATATTACATTACATATTATTTGCCTGATTTAAATATCCACAATTTTGTATAATGTTATATTATATCATATTACGTTATATTACATTATATTCCGTGTTTAGATTTTATATTATATAAAATTTTAAACTAAAAATCTTAATGTATATTATAATTGTGTTGTATTAAATAATTGTGTTATTGTGTTGTGTTCAGATTTGAATATAATTAGAAGTTTAATACCATACATTATATTACATATTATATATTTAGATTTTTATTTTTAAATCATATAATTGTATTATATTATATTTAGTTATGTAAAACGATTAATCGCATCCAAAATAAAATGTTATATTTATATACATTATTAAACCCATTAAAACATATTTATATGTGTTAATATGCATGCATGTAATTTTTTTTTATAAGTTATGTTTATATTTTAAATATATTTATGTATAATACAAATTATATGAATGTAAATATTTTTGAAATGTATACTTTGTGTATTTATATATACATAATAAATATACACGGTACACACACACATATATTATGTAAACAAAAACTTTTATTTTGGATGCAATTAATCGCTATTAATCGTTTGACAGCACTAATTATATTATATTTTGCCAAATTTGAATACCCAATTTTTTTTATAAAATCAGACGATTTTGATATTATATAAGTAGATTTTTATTATTTTGGCTATTCAAATCTGTCAAATGCCTTTTCCCCTTAGTAATGATTAATATTCACTTGCTTCTTATTTGTTTGATGTCTTTGTGTTTTCTTCAGGGCTCTGTCAGAATTCCTGCCTCCGCTCTTCCTCCTAGCTGCCAGCCCAGTCTATGGCGTACGAGTGATGTCATCAAGAGCCCTAGTTGCTATGATCCCACCAAGTGAATATGTGGCAACTGTCCTGCATTTGGTGGAAAAGCTGCCGGAATCACCGGATGTTGTGTGCTGTCACAACAGACTGCATGGTCAACTCCTACAGACAGGATCCATACTGGCCCGGGCACTGAAAACTAGCATGTAAGAGTAGAGGAGTGTATCTCATGAAGGAAATGCCACTTTTGTCATTAGTTTGTCATGATGTTTTGCTGCAGCGGTCATACTCGGTGATCAAATTGCAATCTGACTCTTCTCGTTTAGCGGTCGGTCATCTCTCAGTGAGGTTGTGAGTGAGTTTGAGTCCAGACTGTGGATGGCATCTGTGAGGCAGCGGTGCCCGCTGGTGCGGCTGGCGTATGTGGATATAGTGAGGCTGATAAGAGGCCATTGCTCTGGTGCTTTCCTCACTCAGCTCTCTTCTCAACTGCTGCAGGAGATTCACAGGACTCCAAACATACTAGAGGTGCTTATTCCTGTCCTTTTGAGTGTACTGTCATGAACATGCACAGTAAGAGAAATGTTGATTGTGAATGTTTTGTGTGCTTTAGGTTGGCTCTGCTTCATTCCACCAAAGTGCAGTGAACTTCCTGTGTGGGGATCCTGAGTGGGCGTGTCAGGTATGGCAGCATCTGGCCAATGGCAACGCAGTAGTACGTCTCTCATTGGTCAAGTCTGCAACAGAGGGGCGTGGCTGGAGAGGAACTGTCCTACAACGGGTTATGGAGAGAGCGCTGCAGGTGAGTATTACTATAGCACTTCACTTTGGTTTCTGTTTATGGTTTAATGCAATGGTTTAACTTTTGTATATGGTTAATGTATATGGTTTAACTTTAATGCAAAGATGCAATAATTATACTGAGATAAACAAAAAATGAGTAGTATTTACCGTACCATTTAAAGATTTGAGGTCTATAAGATTAGTCTTTTTTTATGCAAACCATTTGTTTGAGCCGCTGATGTTGACTCTGGGCTTTTCTCAGGGCATGGTTCTTGTGTTCTGTTTCAGCAAGACACGGTCCAGTGGCCAAAAACATCCATCTAGCATATTTACACATAAAGTGAGGTAGATGGACATCTTTGGCTGCTGCATCATGCCTTGCTGCCAATAAGCGATGCGCTGTTTAAAATATATCAAATTAAAAACCTTCTAATAAAAAAAAAGTGTCTTGAGACATTTTGTTCATCTGTGCTCCATCTGGTTGTTTACGAACGCCTCCGTTTATGCCACTTTACTCATTCTGTGCTGCTCCGGCATGAAAACATGCATTTATTTTAATATGTTTTTTACAATTAATTGTCTTGGTTTAACAAATTAAAATTACAAGTGTTTGTTTCTAGACCTACTGCTAAAGCCTCACTTTTCACAAATATCATAGACTGGTAATTTGAGCCGTTCGCAAATGTCCACCAAGTACAACTGAAGGAAATGAAAACAATCAAGATCCATTTTATACACTGCCCTGAAATCAGCCTGCAGATCGTATTACGCTCTTCGTGTTGTCGTGTGAGGGGGTGTGTTAGTCATTGTATTCAGTAATCTTTAAAAACACACTGGGTTTGTCCTCAAGTCAGGATTTCCGCCCAGCTCTCGTGTGAGGTCAGTGAAACACCAAACCGCTCTACATGTCTTGAGAAATTAAACAAATCACAATCTTATAATGCTTTTAAACCCCTTCTCATGAGAACTAAAAGATCATGATTGCAAGAATAATACATGTGCGAGTGTTTTTTTGGGGGGGGTTATGTCTGGAAAGGGTCTGTTTGAATAACAGTGTCTACCCCCTGCAGGCCAACCTAAAGAAGGCGCTGTTGGACCAGAACGTGGAGTACAGAGGAGCGTTCTTGACTGCATTAGTTGAGGTTATGACCCCTGAGGAACACAGTCTTGCTCTGCCTCATCTCTGTCCCTCAGGGTTTGAGGAGGCAGGGCTGCAGGAGTGTGTGGAGGTTCTGTTTACTGACCTGGAGTCAGATAGAGGAGGACCTGTGCTGATCTCCACGGCTCTGTGTGCAGTCAGCCTGCTCCTTCGTCACCGGTAAACTCACCTGTCATGCAGCCAAATATTCATGTGTTTAGCTTGATGTTATTAGATATTCTTCATGTTCTTTATATTTGTTTGTATTTAAAAAAATTATGAAAACTGTGATGCATTTTTACTGTATTTCTATATTTTGTCAATATATTTTTATGAATAGAAGGATTTAATGCATCCTTGTTGAATAAAACTATTAATTTCTTAATAATAGTCTGAAAGTGTTTTTGAAAGAGAGTAGACCTCCAGAATCAACTCAGTCACGGCTGGCTCCAATCAATTCTAGATTTCTCTCTTTTTCTTTCATGTATAATATTTTTGTTCCACTCAGAAAAACAACACATTATGAAACTAAAATGTGACCCTGGTCTGGAGCACAAAACCAGTCTTAAGTCGCTGGGCTATTTTTATAGCAATAGCCAAAAATACATTGTATGGGTCAAAATTATCAATTTTTATTTTATGCCAAAAATCATTAGGATATTAAGTAAAGATCATTTTCCATGAAGATATTTTGTAAATGAATTACCCTAAATATATAAAAAACATTTTTGATTAGTAATATGCATTGCTAAGAACTTAATTTAGACTATTTTAAAGGCGATTTTCTCAGTATTTAGATTTTTTTTGCATCCTCAGATTCCAGATTTTCAAAAAGTTGTATCTCGGCCAAATATTGTCCAATCCTAACAAACCATACTTAAATGGAAAGCTTATTTATTCAGCTTTCAGATGATGTATACATCTTAATTTCGAAAAATTGACACTTAAGACTGGTTTTGTGGTCCAGGGTCACAAATGAGTTGTGTGTGCTGTTTTATGTCAGCTTACTGATGTTTCTGAGAAACTGAAAAGTCTTGAGAGATGGCTCGTGGATCAGACTCTTCTCTCTTTGCCTGTCTGTTCTCTCAGTGTGGACTTGTCTTTGCTCCAGCGCTGGTGTAAGTTATTAGAGAAGCACAGATGTCCTGAAGCTCCCGAGGCCCTCAGAGCAGCCTGTGCACAGGCTCTGTGTCTGTGCGGCGTCCATGTAGTGACCAGGAGCCTGACCGAAGGCCTCGCGCTCAAAGAGCTCAGTACCAGGTATAATAAAGAGCTGTTCTTTGATAACTCTATTAGTTTGTGAGCTAGACAGGGAAGGACTAGAAACAATATAAGTAGTGCACTGTCAGGAGGTTTTATATTTCTGTCTGGTTAGATTTGCAGATTAATTGTTCAGGCTTTGGAATGCTGTTTATTATTTGATGATTATTATACAGGAAGTATTTGATGTATAGCTACTTTCCATCGCTCTGTTTTTTGAAGCTTGATCAGCACAGGTATCTGCCTGCTTCAGGATGAGAGTCCACAGGTGAGAGCGAAGGCGGCTGTCTTTGTCTCTCTGCTCTGCTGTTCTGTCCGACGGCCGGAAGATCCACAGAAATGCTTCTACATGCAGGTGAACAGAGCTCTGCACTCACTGCTCCACCTGCTCTTAGAGGAATTCTGGGACGCAAGTTGTGTTTTGGAGGCCTTGGTTTGCCACTTACCTGACTGTGATATGAATGCTGCACTGAAGGAGGCCAAAGAGACCAAGTACGTCAATCCACATACAGAAATGACAATAATTCAACCCAATCGTTACTTGCTGTTTGTGTGTATTATTATAGAAATGTTTTAAGACAACATTCAGTTTTAGAGTTTCAAAACTTTGGGGTCGGCATAAAAAGAAAGACATTTATACTGTTTACTCAGCAAGGATGCATTTAATGTAATCAAAAGTGCCTGTAAAGTGACCTTAAATTAAGGTCTTTTTTATTATATTATTATTTTACATGTGTGTTGTATTGTCAGAATGATTTATTAAAGATCATGTGACTCTGGAGTAATGGCTACTGAAAATTAAGTGTTGCATTACAGGAATAAATTACATTTAAAAATAGAAAGCTGTTATTTTACATTTCAAAATATTTCACAATATTTTTTTTACTGTATTTTTAATCAAATAAATGCAGCCTTGGTGAGCATAAGATACTTTTTTTAACAACTTTAAAAAAATCTTACCGACCCCAAACTTTTGAATGGTAGTGTAGATTTTACAAATCTTATATAGGCGTTAATCTTTATATCTTTTATTATATTTTAGCTGTCAGAAACACATGCAACCATCCTGTTTTCTTCTGTCTCTTACATTCTTGGTTGTTGTTTTCTTGCCGGTCAGATGTCGCAGTCTGTATGAGCGAGATGAAGCGAATGTGTTTGCAGAGCCATCTGTGATCTCAGAGTGCCTGTTGCCACACATATTGAATCTGGTTAAACATTACCCAAAATCCTCCACTCTCGCCAAGAACCTCGAGCGCTGGGCCCGAAACAGTGCAGCCATTGTCAAAGAGAATCTCACAATTTGTATGCAGCTACAATTAGGTATATAAGATCTCCATAATGACTGTTTTTCTTTATTATCGCATCAATTATAAGTAATTAACTTCCTGATGCTCCTTTATAATTGAATCAAAAACCTTATCATTATAATTAATATGAACTACAATATTTATTTATAGTTTGCATGTAGTTGTTGTTGTATGTTTACGTGCCAATTATGTCATATCTCTCATTTGTTGTCTAGGTGATGTCCTGAATCCTGATTGGCTGAGTTTGCTAATAGAACCCAATTTCCATGGCGCTCTTTCAGGCCTGTTCACTAGAGCGATTATACTTCTCCAGCTGCTCAAGGAGTGTGATTCCATCCGACCCCTACTTGACCCTTTGAGTTTATCTACAGACCTTCAGGACATTCATAGACGGTTTGTCTTAAATGGACTCTTCCTTCCTCAGGTCTTCATTGATGCTCTAAGGACAGATTAATCCAGGGCTGTCACAGATTAGGGTTGCATTATTGCAGTTACATGCTCTTCATCGCCATATTGAGTGGAAACTATTTGAAAGGAAGAATAACAGTCCTGTGTTATGCAATACAAGAGAGAGAAATAGAAAACTTATCTACGTCACTAGCCAAAATCAAACACCAATTCCAGCTCTGTAAGTTTAGCACATCTAAATCTGAAACGGCTGAAAGATGCCATTGTTTCTGGATGGGTGGTGATTTCTGAAATAGAGCGTACTTCTGGTGGGGACAAACAGACTGAGGCGTCACTAAAGACTAAGCAAGCGTCTGAGGATGGTACATGTATTTTTAGCCAAATCTCTCTTTGGAACAGAATGAGATGCATGCTTGTATATTGATGCATTTTATATATTTATGAAAATAAAGATTGAATAATTTGTTTGGCTAACCTGGATCTGTGATACCAGTAACAAACATTCAGTATTCTGTTCCCTTTAGAAAATGAAGTGCTGCTTTTTTTAAGCTGATTGATGTTTTGATCTCGGATGCTCATTGGTTTTATGTGGAGTGGTGGCTCATGGTTCGCTGTGATAACACTTCACAAAAGCCCAAACCGGTTTGAGCTGCCTCACACCAACCTCACCGTGTCTTCTGATACACACACAGCAGCCACTATTAACTCACTCTTTTCCTGTGATTCATTCTGTCTTGATCCTTTCTTATATTCCCAATACAGTATGTTTTTTTATTACATATTTTTACATTCTATTTTTCTTTCTCACTCTGTACCGCTTTCTCATCCTCGTCGTGTCTTTGCGTAAGCCACTTCTACTCAGGTTTCCACTGCAGGGGTAAATGCATCAAACAGTGATGTAATGGCTTTTGCGGCAACAGTAGAGTTGCCCTATGATAGCAGGGGAATAGCGTCTGCTTTTTGCCACATTAGAGGCTGTTCTCCCAGGTTAAGTGTCCATCTTCTGCCCTCAGCTCAGGTCTAGTTCATGATTCATGGTTGGAATATGTTCTCAGTTGCTGTGCAACGCTCCTGCGCGTCACAGGACACAGTGTTAGGACGCAGTTGGGTATCCCAGTAGCCATCAGTGTAGCAGATGGTCTGAGTTTACAGCAGACGCTGAAATGATTCGCACTCCTCTATGGATGCTGCAATTGTGCTATAAATTACATATTGATTATTTTAGAGTGTAGAGGACATTTAGGTTGTTTTCTTTGTGTGGGTGATATTTCAAAATATATAATATCTGGGGGGGGGGGCAACTTTGATAAAACATGGCATTCAGGAGTCATCAAATATAACATTTTGAAATATTCAAAACAATATTTTAGTTTTTATTATGAGAAAAGCATTTGGAGAAAATGTGTCCTTTTACTTGATTCCCCATTTAAAAAAACAAGAGCTCATATCATAACTTCCAATGGGCTATTTCTGTTTCTATTTAAAAGCCGTTGTTTAATGTGAGACATCTGCTTGTGAAAATGAAATATGTATGCTTTTATAGGACTCAACAGAGCGATCTGTTTGGCTTGGCTTTTTCCACTCATTATCTTCTGTCTTCTAAATACTAACCCACATTCACTTCCTGTTTACCTCGCACGGAGAACCAGTGGTAACTGAAGAAATAAGTTAATCTGCTACTGGATTGGTTATTTATAATCATGGAAGTTATTGATTTGAATGATTAATGGTATAGTGCTGTTAATCCTTGGTTCTGTTTTGAATTAAATAGGATGTTTTTATCATGTGTATTCACTACATTGTTTATGACTATGCATGTGTGTTGTATTCTAAAAGCTTTCGATATGTGTTCACTTTTTTTCCCCCAAATAATACTTTTTAAACAAACCAGTCAAACAGCATTTCATAACCGGTAGAATTGGTGGAACAAACGGGAGTTCTAGCTGGGTGTCAAAACAACAACGACATAATCAACGAACTTTAAAACAAAGAAACGCTGTAGTCTTTGAATGCCTGAGTTCTCTCTGCCACTCATCTGCCTGGGTGCACAACTCACAAAAAGCACTGCCAACTCGACTGGGGATGGAAACTTTGTGTCATTTCTTGGAAAATTAAAGTGGGTCAGTTAACCTGGCAGGAGTATTATGGGAAGGAAGCCGTCAATCTGATCTCATTAAAGCTGATTGCTTACTTCTATGCTTCAACATGCCATGAAAACCATATTTCCAAAATGTCTCAAAATCCATACCCATCGGATACATCAAGAGATGGCACCTAGAGATTAATGGTGAACTGTCATTTTAAGCATAAGGTTTGTGACACTGCTCTTCCTGTGCTGAACTGTGCAAAACAGAAAGTTACAATAGTCATGTACTGTACTAAACAAAGGCAGAGCACTTAAAACAAAGGGGAATGTCAGTATAGAGTTGTCCAGAATGCACCTCTGAGAAACCAACAAAAGGAGCATGACTATGAACAAACGAGAGGACAGCTGTTTCAGAGCTGAATAGCTAACACTGATTATGTCACATCACTAATCAACCCTGCGTTTTCCTCCGTTTAACAGCGTCTCCTCAGGGGACCCTCTGTTTATTAAATAATAGAGGCGCTCATTGTTCCTTGATCTCCAAACGAAGGTCTGCTCTGTCAGATTTGATGACGGGAGTGTATTGATAGTGCTGTGATGATGAATTTATGTGCAGGGTTTGGCATGTTTCATTCCTTTCAAACCAATGTTGCATGGGAGCTCATTCAGTCACATAGCTTTCATCAGAAACAATGCTAATAATATGAATTTGCTTTAAATTGTAATTCACCAAGCCACGGAAATGTGTCTCATAAAGAGGCCAAGTTGTGTCATCTGAAAACAAAATCAAAACAGATAATATTCATAGATGGCATAATGAAAAATATATAATTAGCAATAATACAACTAATAATTATCATGATAATTATATAATAATCATACAGTTTGATACATTCTAATGTATGAATTCTGGTATATAAAATGTATAGTAGTTTTTAAACATATAGCCTACTAATTATGTAATAACCTTCAGTTTATTTGTATTAATTTATGCTAGCATTTTAAAAATAAATGTATAGATAGATAGAAACTAATATTCTTGGTACTAAAAGTGTTGGGAAGGTTCATTTGGAAATGTAATAGGTTACAGATTACAATTCACCCTATAAAATTAATAAGTAGTGTAACTATTTCAATTACTGTATTAAAGTAATGTAACTGATTACGTTTTGATTACTTCTAAATTTCTAACACATGTTTTCAACTGTTAATCATTTTGAAACATTTAAAGCAGGGTTAACCTTAAAGCAGGCCTACTAGCCTACTCAACACTGATTACTGTCAGACTTTCAAAATCTTTCTCAACTTGGAATTAAGATTATAATAATTGGATTTTAAAGCACAGCCACCATAACATCAGGCCTCTTTTTACTTTGAGATCATTCTGAGGTAAATACAGATTTAAAATCAAATCTTTGTATAGCTATGACAGGAAACACTGAAGGCAAAAAAAAACAACTGTTAGGCTGATCTTAAAGGGATAGTTCACCCAAAAATGAGCTCACCCTCAAGTAGTTCCAAACCTGTATGAATGTCTTTGTTCTGCCGAACACAAAGGAAGATATTTCTGAAGAAAGTTTGTAAGCAGGCTGTTTTAGGGCACCATTGACTTCCATAGTAGGAAAACAAATATTATGGAAGTCAATGGTGCCCCAGAACTGCTCTGTTTCCCACATTCTTCAGAATATCTTCCTTTGTGTTCGGCAGAACAAAGACATTCATACAGGTTTGGAACTACTGGGTGAGTAAATGATGACAGAATTTTCATTTTTGGGTGAACTATCCCTTTAAAAAATAAAGCATATACATAAACCCAGATAGGAAATAAAACAGTTTTCGAATAAGCATGAGTCCTCTTCTGTGTCCTAAACCACAGAAACTTTGGTGTCTCGTATTTTAAAGCAGTCAATGCAATTTGGTAAAAAAAATCAATCAAATCTGTATGTGTGTGAAAATATTCCAATGTAACCCCTTTGTAATCGTTAAAGGGATAGTTTACCCAAGCATGAAAATGTGATTTTATGTGCTTACCCCAGGGCATCCAAGATGTAGGGGACTTTGTTTCTTCAGTAGAACACAAATGAAGATGTTTAACTCAAACCGTTGCAGTCTGTCAGTCATATAATGCCAGTCAATGGGACTCGCAGCTAATAGTTTTTTTGAACACTGGCTGGTTATGTACTTGCTCAATTTCAAATATAGATTTCGGATCATTTTTAACCAAAAAAAGTTACGGGGACTGTAGCTTTAATTACAAATTTATTCTCAATAATTGTAACAGATTACAGATACATTTATTTTGTAATTCCGTTACATGTAACTAGTTAATCCAACACTGAATACCAATTACCTGTATGTCAAATGTAAAACATTTGTGTGTGTGTGTCAAAATATTTTATATTAATAATAGTACTTTATTGTTAATATTAATGGTATTACTCAAATAAAAACAATCGGTCGACTGCTGGAACATTTCGTCCATTATAAATCGCATGTTCCACACATCATCATGAGGAGAGAAGCTGCGGTGTTTAGGACCCGGAGGACGCGGCGTCGCTGCAGGGAGTTTCTGTGATCAGCGCACGCACGACAGACAGACAGACAGACAGACAGACAGACAGACTGTTTACCAGCTCACAGCTCAAAACAAGAGCACGACTGCGGTGTGTTTGGAGAGCAGTGTGGCTCGATTTACCACAGGCTCTTCCATTTAAACAGAGCGTTTTCGTTTCGATTCGTCACGCATAATAACTCTTCTCGTTGTTGACAACATCGACGAATGAAAATGTTTCCACTGCTGTACTTTGTGTTTCTGCTGAGCTCTGGTTTGGTGGACTCTTGGTCTGTTGTTGAAGGTAAGATCCCTTTCTGTGTGTTGCAGTAACTTTCTAAAACAAATCAAATGTGTGGTTGAGTTTATGCATTAGTGTTTATTGTCTCACTATTTTGCATTTTACATCAGTGTTTGTACATGATCATTTCATATCTGTTCATAACAAAGCACGTTTTTACTGGAAAAGTATTGACTGTTGTTTTAATGTAGTAAATGTTGTAAGTTAATCATGAAAATGTAACCACCTTATTCTAAATATCGGAAACCAATTTTCCAAATGTTCCCCAGAGTGCATGACATCTAATGGAGAGGACTATGGGGGAATTCAGCAGAAGACATCCACAGGGAATATCTGCCTCAACTGGAAGAGCCTAAACTCACAGACAAGTAACTTATGTTTTACTTTTGACGAGTTTGTATGTTTGTGTGGATATTTATTATAAAATTTGAAACAACTTTTCAACTTTCAAAACAACACCCCCAAAACAATGTAATCATATTTGAGGACATTAAGCTAGGATACGTACAATCGAGCATATTTACAGACTGTATCCATAAATTAGAGAGTGCAGTTTACAAACCGTCAATGTTGCTGATTATAGATTTGATAAATTATGGTTATGTATGACATGGACATGCTGCCCAGATGATATTATGAGCCCAACTCAAAAAGCTGAGCAATCACTCTTCCATAATCCAGACGAGGACATTTCTGGGGATGTGCATATGAGCATGTGTTTTTGAGTTGTAGTGAGACGACTCAAAAACACATGCTCAGAGACACTCAAAAAACAAATGTTTAGTTGGAAAATATTAAGTATCCATATCAAATTTGAAAGGTTCATAATTTAGTTTTCTTCTTGCCAGATGTTGGAGATCACAATTTCTGCCGCAACCCAGATGGTTCAGAGAAGCCCTGGTGCTATGTCTCCGGGTCCGATGGAGCAACCAGAAAAGAAGCTTGTGATATCAGGACATGCCAAGGTAGCATGTTCACTCTTACTTCAAATATTTGTTTTTTAAATCACAGCAGCTCGTATGCCTATAAACGTTCTTGACATTAAACCTTTTTCATAAAATACATATCATAGAGCACTTTTGGGGGAAGGAAAGAGAGGAACACTCCAGCATGAAATGCAATTTTGATTTATGAAAATGATTTATTTAACTCGTGTCTTTCTCAGGCATGTCACAGCTGGGTCTTACTAACGTTACGTGTTACTCTGTTTCCACCATCTCATACTTTTAGCTGCACGATGTTTCTTCCAAGAAGCTGGAGGAAGCTAATTTAAAAATATTTACGTAAAGCAGAAATGTGCAATCTTTATTTTTTGGGGGGAAAAACATCCTTTAGGGAGTGAACAAGGTCGGCACCAAATATTTCACTTTCCTTAGAGCCTACTCTAAAAACTGGAACTGAACCAAACTTTACTGTTGCTATTAATCATTTCCCAGCAGTCTTTTATTTATTTTATTATTAACAACAAAACAGCCGAATGTTTCCTCCTTTGAAAATACAACCGATTAGGCCAGTTGGTCAGTTTTAATCCACACTGATGCGGTTTCCTCAGAATGATCTTTTGACTCCACATGCTGCAAGGACAGATAAAGTTGAACAACAACACGAGTCTAGACTCATCAGCCTTGAGATTTCTTCAGTTGGGACAGACAAAGGAACAAACAAGGAAACTTGTTCTGCAGCTGTTCAAGAGAAGGTGTAGGCCCCGCCCTCTTGGGATTATGATTGGCTGTGAGGAAGATGCACACCACTGCAACAGCTTCTGATTGGCTCGCTGAGCTGCAAACTAATGTTCTTTAACTCAGAAACAGCTTTTTCAGAGTAGAGGGTGGTGGAAAAAGTCTAGAGGGCTGGACCACAGCAAGAGAAATATTAATGTTCTCAGCTGTGAATTCTTCCTATGGGGCCTCTGAAATATATCGGGTCCACCCAATGTCCTATTTAAATAAAAATAACCAACCTTTATCTCATTACGCATGTTTCAAGAAGGAAAAAAAGTGCGTCCTAGTATTCGCCTAGTGTGTCTAGTAAAGGCTAAAGCTTTGTTTGGAAAAGCAGAACAGCACACTATTATTTATTGACTCATTATTGACACACTGACTCATTTCAGAATGTTATGAGCAATTATAATGTCTGTTTGTGTTCACATACTTGGGTGGAGCATGTTTTTCGGACCAAAATCTCTTTTTTTAGCTGTTTGAAGTTAGCATGAGTAAATTCACCCCATCAATTTTCTAAAAGCATGTTAGTTAATTTGAATGATTCATCCATGCAAATGTTGAATTTTTCTAAATTCAAACTTCGGATAGACTTCTCTCTGGTGATGTATGCCTTACTTTTCCAGTCATTTAATCCACTTACATGTCACCCCTTTCTTACAATCAACTGCAAGCTCACATTCTGATCTGCCTCCATCCAATCAACAACCGCAAGAAAACAATCGTCCGCTGAGAGCACTCACTCTCAGACCACAGCAAAACTGCTTAGTATAAAAGTTTTGTTAATTGATGGGGTTGCATCTGATTTACATTAGCAGCACAGATTGAGGAAAAAAACAGAAAAACACTCATATCCTCTTCATCCTGTCACAGACCAAAACTCCACAGAAGCCACAGCTCCAGAAGAGTCGGTCCCCACTCAGGGACTCGTCCCAAGGATGGTGGAGACCATCGAAAACACAGACTCCTTCACCTCGCGGATGAAGGGTGCGGCGGTGCAGCCCGTGAAGGGAGTCCAACAGCAAGTCAGGAGTGGACCCAAGAAGAAGAAAGACCTTGGGACTCTCGGTAAGTGTTGAGTTGACTAAAAACCTCTAACTACATCCAATAGAAGTTCATGGGAGTTCATACTGGTTGTCTTTGCTACCTTGGCAGGTTATTTTCTGGCCGTATTCATGATGGCCATTATCATCCTACTTGGAGGTGGCATCACAGTGGGATACTTCTACAAACGGTCAGTACAACCTGCAACACTATGTCCCATTACAGTGTGCACTTAAGTATGGAGAATAGACCGCTGATATCAATAGAAAAGCACAACAGACAAAATCCAGGCAAAAAAGGCACTTCAGTTCTTCAGAACGAGGAGATAAGATGTGTGGCCAGTCCTTCATGTACAGTTCATAGTGAGATGCTGGTTTTGATCTACTCCCAGTAGCTCAGAGGTGCTGACTGTGGACCACAGATAAAGGATGTCATCTACATGCTTTCAAGGGAATAAAGTGTGATAGATCACAAGGCCGGGCATTAGCTGGAAACACATAGCAGGTTCATGTAACTGTCATTTTAATGCCATTAGACACATGAGAGAGAAGGTGAGTGGGTTTAGATATTGGAGGCATCTTGACTGTCTATATTTAGGAGGTTGTTTTGACATTTAGAAGTGGGTGTTGAGTTTGGGGAGGAACAGAAAGACTCTGAAAGCTGATATCAATAGAGATATCAATTCTTTTGTACATTTTTAATCGCAGTGTATCCAAATCTAATCTAAATGTGCAGCAAATGCTGGTGTAGAAGCGAGCCGTCCAATTTAACGTTTCGATCTTACATTTCACCCTAAAATCAAAAAAAGGAAAAAAAATTCATGTTATATTTACTTTTTTGCAATTTCCATTATTCTCTATCATAATTTTTCAGAAGAAATAAATACAGTAGTACAGTGTTGTTGTTTTTGTTAAATTAAAGGCACTGTTTAATTGTCATTTAAATTTCACAATAAAAAAAAATTTTCGGTTCAAAAATAGGTTTAATTTTTATAATTTCCTTTTTTATTTTTAATATTTCTGGTGATTATGACACTGTTTTATGTGATAATAGATGAGAGTAAAAATCTGACTTTTGGGTAATATCTCATCTTGTATAGAGTTTGGCAGGGTACTCCGTAGCCTTGGGCAGCATGTACTCGTGCGTCAGCTGATAATGTGTGTATGTCATCGTTTATCTAGCGATTAATTGGCTCAGTATTAATAAGCAGGGGCAGGATGTTGGGCTGAGAGGAGGGTTAACCTATAATACTAGGACATTGTCACCCACAGGAAACATGTTATGATGTAACCGCACATGGATCTCAAACGAGAGCGGTAGTGCTCGGTTCAGTTGTGATAAAGCAGCGTTCACTGCAGACACACACACAGGCAGGAAAGTGCTGGGTAAGTGTAGGAGGATTGCATAACATGCCGCAAGTCTGCCATGCACAGTCTCAATGGCTAGAGATGGAGTGAAAGGAAGGATAAGACAGGGGTCTGTTTAGTAATATGAGATTCCTCCAGCATTCAGCTCTCATGAAACGATAAAGGATAGTGATCGAGATCCGTTTCTTCCTTGGCAGCGAGTGATGAATTAGGGCTGGTCCTCTCCACTAGAGAGGAGACAAATCACTCCTTCTGTCTGTAGTGCGTCACTGTTAAATATTACAGTCTAGCTTGAATGGATATATTAGAAAGGGAAATTATATTCAGAGGAAATGAAGTGAACACACTCACTCTCATTCTTCTGTGTTTCCGAGACAGAAAGTATGAATTTGGAAAACTCTCTTCGGAACAGTTAATGGGAAACCTTGGACATTTGTTGAGTTTAACAAACAGGGTCTAAACGGTTAAAGTACTATCATCTTTAATCAAAGACCATGACGTCATAACATATAATGACATATCATTTCCATTCTCCACCATTTCCACAGGGTCAGGCACAAAGGATTTGGCGTGTGAAAGCATAAACTTGCAGTGTAACAGTTCACTTTTTGTTTTTCAGGTCACAAAATTAAGAACCATACACTTTTAATTAAGCTTTTAGTTAAATATGATTTTAATTGGTCCAGTTCCAAGCAACTTTTTTCTTCATTGTTCAATATATTAACAGTTGTGACAGTTGAATTTTTTAAATATGCATACATTCGTTTACAAAAATCACTATATCCAGACAAACATGAAAAACATTGTTATTTATGGCTCTAAGAAGAAACATTTGAACAGCACTACGTTTTATGAAACTTTTCATAACTCAAATTTGTAATGCTGAAGAATTGGTAATGAAACATATTTTACATTTAAAAAAAATATAAAAAGATTTACAATTTAGACTGTTGAAAAAAATGCAAAATAATATAAAACAATTATACACCATTGTGTTATTCATTCAGTTGATGAGTGACACAAACATGACTACATCTCGGTGTTGTGGCGATGGTTGAAGTGAAATGGTTTTGTTTTTTGTCCCGTAGGGGTCGTGACCTCAAGAAACAACACGAGCAGCGGGTTTACGAGCGCGAGATGCATCGCATCACTCTTCCTCTCTCAGCCTTTGCCAACCCCACCTGCGAGCTGGTGGACGAGAACACCATCGTCATCACGGCTGAACCGAACAACCAGACCCCCACCCAGGAGCCCGTCGAGGGGGCCGACCCCCTCATGGGGACAGCAGGGACCCCCGGAGCCTGATGGAGGAACAGGATGAGCACCTTGTTAAGACATGTCTATGCAGTGTTGCAGGATCTCCGAGGACCAAACCCCATGTCCACCTTCCCTCTGCCTGTCGTCTCTTTTCTCTTTACAGCACGGTTTCACAGTAAAGATAGGGTATATGCCTTGAGAGAGCGGTGAAAAGCTTCTTTTTTTTTGTCCCAGACAGTGTCCTTATTTCCTCAACAAAGTTGTTGTGGAAAGTAGGACATGTGGGGATACACTGGAAAAGGTGAAATGCTGGTTTTGTATAAATATGCATGTCAGGGATTCACGTGGAGAAAAATTACAAGCACATTTTGTGAACATCATCACCGAGCATGAACTTTCCCTGCTTGTTAAACTCCAATGATATGGCGACAGTCCAGTTAACTGCTTCGTGTCCTCTTATGAAGTGTCGATGGATCAGATCATCTGAAGTTCTGAGGCTTTGAAAGAGAAGACAATCCGTTCTTATCTTCTTCCCTGCCTTTTCTGCTGTTTTTGTTCCTAAAGCAGTTGTGGTGGAGAGTTGAGACTGAAATTGTACACGTGTATCTGAATCTGTTGCTCTACAGCTGGGCTGTTTGTTCTGTAGGGAGCTTTGGTTAGCAACTACAGCTAATTGAGTTAATTGCCTTTGACAGCTCTTTCCCAGAAATCCATATTCATTAGGCAGATCACGTGGCCTGGGATGCTAGGTGAAGGCTTTGACTAAATGAAGAGGAAAGCTGGCCAGAGATCTTGCCTTAGTAAATCACATTTGAATGTATTGTTGCTCCTGATAAAGAGCAAGTGAGCACTTGTCATGACTTCAGTAAACCAGTCAGAGTGGGTCTGATTAGCGGTCTCTGGTTACATTCTCTACATCAGTGTTCATTTGTTCCTGACCATACAGATGGTCTGAAATAGGACGATGTAGTTTGAAGAATGAACCTGAAACTGAGAGTGTTCAAGATTAAGTATTAAAATAATGTAATATGGTTTCATTTTACAGAGATGGGATTTTATTTTTGCATTTATTTTCCCATGGTTGATTGTACAACTGCTTAAGGTTCTGGAATATCTTGTATTTTTGTTTTTAGCAGTTTTTTACTGCGGTGAAATAAAATCAGTTTGAAGAAAATGATATCGTTGTCCTTTTTTGACATGTTCTTGCAGTATTTTCCTCCATATATCACAAAGTACCGTTTACTTTCCTGCACATTATTGGATTAAAGGGGCAAACAAATCAGATAGATTTGCATACAGTGTAGTAAACGCTGACCACTGCATATTTGTTTTTAGTAGTATACAAGTAGGTAATACTCATGAAAAAATTAAGTTAGTGATTTTTTTTTTTTTTAAGAAAATATTCTCACCAAGGCTACATTCATTTGGTCACAAATGAGTTAAAAACATTTAAATTGTGAAATATTACTATTTTATATAACTGCTTCTATTTTAGTATATATTTTCACATTTAATTTTACCTGTATGACAAAGCTGACTCTTCAGCAGCCATTACAGTCGTCTTGATCCTCAGGTAATAATTAGAATACGCTGATCTGATACTTAATAAACCTTTTTGTGATGTTTCGAATGGTTAAGGTACTTAATGAAGTCTGGAAACCGCAATAAGGAGACTTGTTTCATCCCACAAGTAACCTGCTGTACCTTCTAGAAGGGATCGGTTGCCCATTTTGGTTTGAAACGAGCTTTTAATGTGCTTATTAAATGCCATCTGAAATTCTGCTGGGGATACTCCAGGAGCAGGTTTAGGAAATATTACACGTTATGACTGAACACGTGGCCTGTTATTTACTTAGAAATCTTGAACTTATTAATTCAGTGAAATGTCACATACAAATGGCCATTGTCAAACTGGAAATGAAAGGTCAAATCAAGCACACTGCATTGTGGGATGTAGTTTTGGAATATTTCAGTTGTTGATCTTCTAGAAGTCAGCATACTGTTAATAGTATACATACTGTATTGTGCAGAAATAGTAACAGCTGAATGCTGTTCAGAGCAGAACTGTCAGCATCTTATTCTTTACACAACAGTGCCTCCATGTGGCTTATTAAATACTTACAAAAAATATCAAATTGTGAGTGAAAAAGAGGAAATGCAGATAGCCAATACATACTCATCTTTATTCATGAAACATTAGTGTAATAAATCCTGTGGCGTACAAGTAGTGGTTATAATTTTGTACGTGTCAGTACCTTTGACAGATAAGACAAGAAAAAATGCTCTTTTACAGCTTTTCACATTCTACAAACATGAAAACTACAAATCCACATGATCCCAACATATGACATCGAATCTATACAAACATGAACAATATATCCAGTTAATTTAAACATTAGTGATCAAAGGAAGGATGACATTCATTTTCATCACAAAACGTCACTCGTTAAATTCTGCGTTGCAGACATTTTGATTACAGCCCGTTTCAGTACGGCGCTAAAGACTGCTAGAAACGGCCGGTCAAGATCCAGCATTACGAGCTCACTTATCATTTCACTTGGAGAATACAACTCCAGAGCTGTTTAGATACAGAGAAGAATGATGCTTGCCCTGTCATGGTATATTTACACGGTGAGTCTACTCCACTACTCCAACTAAAACTCAACTCAAACTACTCCAGTTTTCAAATAGCTGATGTACCAGGAATTAACTACTATGTAAGACGCATTTCCAAGAAACCACACATAGAAAACCACATCTGACCTCTGAACTCTCCATCCCTAGATGATAGAGATACAGAGGTCAGGACTCGAGTGCTAGTGCCACAGAACCAGTCAAGGGACTGAGTGCACTTCAGCACACTGCAGGGGGCAGTGTGCTTCAACAAGGCTTGATTTCAGGGCATTTTAATTTCGTCAATCAGTAGAACCTTCCATATTTTAACATTTGAAATAAAGAGGTTAATCACCTGAAAACACGTCCTGGTCACATTAAACCCCCTTTAAAAAAAATACATTTCACTTTTACATTTCCAGGACAATAAAGCACATTTCCTCCTAAATTCATTTTTTAATTTTATTTGTTTTGCAATTCCCAATATTCTCAATTGTTTTTATTATTTAAATTTCCATAAACAACACGACTTTAAATAATATCATTGCTCAGAATGTGGGAGGGGGATGTGCATAATTGTCTTAATCTAATCCGAATGGTCTCAAATGCCTCACAACTTTTTTAGTGTGGGGTAAAATATGACCTAGACATGTTCTTGGAAAGGTTTAATGACAAACACACTTTTATAATTGATCAATTTAATGGATGCTACACTATGAAAAAATCTGACATGTGAAACTTCATTAGAGAGATCTATAACTCAACTAGTGGTAAGCACTCTTACAGGTTTGTGCTACATGGTTAAATCATAACTAAACCATCTGCATTAGACAGAAGGGGAAAACATGTCAGAAAGAAGCTCAAGGTCACTGAAATGTACCTGTTCCTTTAACAGAGAACCCTTTGCAGTTCTAGAATGCCCTCAAAGTTCTGAGCATCTTCTCTCTGAAGAACACCAGCATCAGCATGTTCCCAGTATGCACACCCAAGGTAAATGCTCCGATTCAGTTCTGTAAACTCATAAAAAAAAAAAAAATCCAGCCCATATCTCAGCCTGCACTGCTGCTGGATTAGTCTGTTGTTTTCTGGTTTTCAGAGGCAATTTCACTGGGTCCATACATCCTTAAAAACTTCTGCTGAAGATCATCCAGTTCAGCAGGCAGAGGGATATTCAACTCCTGATTCAGAACTAATGCCTCAAAACAGTCCTCCAACTTCTGGAAAGCAGGCCTGAGGGAGACAGGAAGAGGAAAGAGGTAAGAACAGGAAGTATTTCCGTCTATTATAGGGTAAAGTTAATCACCATTAAACATGTACTATCTAGATACACTACTGTTCAAAAGTTTGGGGTCGGTATGTTTTTAAAAGAATTGATCAAAAATAAAATAAAAAGCTCTAATATTATGAAATACCGCTACAATTCAAAATAACTGTTCATTTTAAAATGTTATTTATTCCTGTGATGGAAAGCTGAATATTCAGCAGCCCTTATGCAGTCTTCAGTGTCACATGATCCTTCAGAAATCATTGTAATATGGTGATTTGGTGCTCAAAAACATTTCTTATTATCAGTGGAAAAGAGTTGTGCTGCTTAATTTTCAGGATCCCTTGCTAAATAGAAAGTGAAAAAGAACAGCATTTATTTGAACAATACATTCACAAAATAATCTGTCACTGAGTCAATTTAATGCATCCTTTCTAAATAAAAGTATTCTTCATGAAAAACTGAAAACCCCAGTTCAGAGTTTAAACCTGCAACTTTCACAAGCGCAGATCATTCATCATAACGCCTCATGACCCAAAGGAAATGACCATTTCACATCTGTTTTTCTGGGGAAGAACCTATTGTTTCCAGTTTAAACTCATCTTCAATATTACTGCTGAAAAAAGAAGGACATTCATGACAAAACAGTGGCACTTTACCGGCTGTCAGGCGTGAGATCACAACAAGCCACAGCCAAAGCGAAGAAAGCTGGAGGACAGTGCTCAGGAAGAAACTTCTCAATGAATTTGCTCACATTGAGCCCAAAGTCCAGCGTTCTCGGGAGACACTCGGGATCTGCACAAACCCGACCGATAATCTAAACCAAAAGAACGCGAAATAAACATGAAGTGTCATCTTACATAACTAAAAATGATATGTAGCTGTTTTGATTCAAACCAGTCAAGCACAACATTTGCTTTCGGCATCAACGTTTGTATCCAAGCGCTTACATAAAGGATAGTTCTAGGAGCACATGCTGTCCTCATAAAGAAGATGTGCCATAAAGTCAGAGATGTTTACCACAACAAACGACTCTTACCTCACAAAGCACAATGCCAAAGGAGAAAATATCCACCTTCTCATCGTAGCGTTTACCTGTTACACACAGATGAAAGATCATCAGGAAAAACAAGCCCAAAAACACCCATGTTTACAGCAGACTGAGCCAATTACCTGAGGAACATACACACAAAAACAACTCGAGCACAATATTCTCAGAAAGCAGTAATGGAGATTAAACTGTTAGATCAAATGAGCAGAGAGGAAGTACATCATTCTAGTCAAGGCATTTGCCTTCACCGTTCAACATTTTAAATCATTCAGACGCAGCATGTGAATGTTTCTGTGGTTAGCAGATTGCCATTCATATTTAAAGAAGCAAGCATTGTTAATGCAAGTTATTTGCTTTCAACCAACTTGATGTATGACATTTCATTACTTTATTTTTGGCACCACAATTCAGGGTTAAAAGTGGCACTACTAACCCAATTTTAAAACTAAGCATTTGTGTACCCCAGGGTTAAACCTGAGCTTGAAATCTGGACTTAACAAAAAAAGATGTTGGACTCAAATGTAATGTGAAAAGCTTTTTTTTTTTACCTATATGATCTTTAACAGATCACCACTGGCAACATTCACACAATGCGTAACGTGAGCATGGTGGCAAAATCTGAACCTAAGTCTTAGTAAAGCACCATCTTCGGTGTAATACTCTCTTCTCACCATTAAGCATTTCTGGAGCCATCCAGTATGGGTTCCCCACCACCGTGTAGCGTTTCTTGCGGTCAATCCGTCTAAACAGTCTTTTCTTATTGGTTGGTTTGTCAGGGGGTGGCTGTTTGACCTTGTCCTCCACGATTAGACGAGATAGACCAAAATCTGCCACCACGACGGTGTTGTCCTGCAGGTGTCAGACAAGTGGAGCGAAAAAGAACAGAAATGTTTAGCATGACAGTGCTAGTTCTATGATGCAAGTTTATGAGTACAAAGGAACCCTAAAAATAAATCAAAATACACAAAATAAAAAGTATAAAATTCAATTAGGGAAAGATCTTTACATCAGAAGTCAAGCCTAGCTTTAAACTATTTGCACTTGTCTAAATGTTTAACTAAGGCCCAAAGGCATGCCGTCTGTTCTCCTAAAAAGATTCTTTAAATAGCCTGTCATAAGTGACTGACTCAGGATATGTGAAACACTGAGGTCAGTCAGGGTCAGACTGCATTTCCGGTCTTATCTTCTTTCTACTAACTAAACAAGTGAGCAACCATTAACTAAGTCCTCGAGTGTGAACAGATCTTCACCCTTCACTTCAGTTTCTCTCTCCTGCTCAAGTGTTCTTATATAACTTGTCTACTTTAGCCGTTTTGTTTGTGCAGACACAAGTCTGTCAGCTATTCTCGGTTATGAAAACCTCTTTCTAGGCCCTGGGCTCCCCAAGCAAGGCCACATAAGTGTAGACTTTGATCGGAGTTAATATGTGGAATGGGTGAAACTCCTCCCGTACCAGTTTGACCAGGCAGTTGTGAGAGTTGAGATCTCGATGAATGATGCTCATTGAATGGAGATATGCCTGAAAGAATAAGAGAATAACAATCAATCGGATAAGACCGAACTGCATGAGACCTCTACAACCTCTTGCTAAAGAAGTACTAAGACGAAAACTAAAGTGATGCGTCAGCTGTGCTAGGCAACAGGACACAACAAAACAAAACCTCCTGCTAAACAGGAAGTTGCTTGTTGGTCTTCTCAACTACTCAGAAAAAAAACATGCTGAAAGTAAAACTATCCTAATCAGGCACGATGTTTTTAGTAGCAAGTAATACAATTTATGGTAGATAATGACTTAAAATAAGAGTAGCCTATGACAAATGAATTATTGACTGCTATATATCCAGTAATGGCTGATAGCAATTAATTTAAAACATGACAATATTGGTAGATAACCAGTATGGTGAAGTCACAGATTCAGCTGGATTAATGAATTCGGGCACAAAGTGTTTATACTAGTATATTTGCTCCACTAATGACCCCAGACGTAATGCAAAATTATGACTGTTTTCAAATAGTCCTATTAAGCTGCGATGGGAACATGTTTTAAACATCTACAAAATTACTTAACCTTTAAATTGTCCTGTTTTATCTCACCATTTCCTTCAAAGTATGTATATATATTTATGTGTGTGTGTGTGTGTGTGTGTGTGTGTGTGCGATATATATATATATAAATAAAACGGTCAACTCTGATCAAAAAGTGTCTCAAATGTTGTACAACAATAGCTTAAGTTGTTTTGCAAAGCTATATGTGTGCAGACCCAGAAGCCCACTCACCATTCCAGATGCGATGCTCTTTGCAAAGCTAACTCTCTGTTCCCATGGGAATGAGTCCTGTAGGGACAGAGAGAGAGAAAGAGAGAGATGAATTGCTGGCCTAGTTTATAACCACACTATAATAAGGCCCAGTGTGACAGCACGCTATTCTGTCCGTGAATTAGAGAGGAGATCGTTACATAACGGCAGCCGCCTATTAGACTAATTACACAAAGACACACTTTTATAGAAAACATTATAGCATACTAGAGAGGTCCAATGACAGACTGAACAAGAGAGGTATATCATCTGTTATCCTTATGTTTGGTTTGATGCAAACCCAGTGGGTGATCTGGAAAACATCTCACTAGAATCCCTCACCTGGAAACACTTCATACCTCTTTATCTCTCATCCACTGCAACCACACAACTGCATTTTCTTCCTCTCATTTCATCGACTGTTTATATTTTCCAGTCCCTATTCTCTGTCCCTCTCCCTTCCTCCTTACAAAGTTCATCTCAGGTGAACGGAGACAGTGACAAAGACTAAAACACTAACAGATGATATACAGCCCTTCCTAGAAGCAAGAGGAAAGGAAAAAAGGGATTTGAAAATCAGGACGCACCGTGTCTCGGATAAAATCCTTTAGAGTGCCTCCCTCAATGAACTCTGTTATCAGATTAAGCCGCTTGTCCTTGTACAAAACCCCAATGAACTTCAAAACGTGTGGGTGATCAAGACTTCTCATCACTTTTACCTGGAAAAGAGAAAGAGAGAGAGAGAGAGAGTGAGGGGAAAATACTAATTGCTAAGATTCTTCAAATGATTCATACTAAATACAGTCTGGATAAATCCAACTCTTTTCCTCTGAAGAAAATCACAAACGCGACAGCAACACTATCCCGGCGCCACATGGATCTGTTTTACCCTGATACTGACACTGAGCAGACAACAAAGGGATGGAAGGAATAAAAGGATATGGAGAGACGAAGGAAAAAATGATGTGGTAATCAGATAGACGAATGAGAGGTACTTGTGGGGAAAGAAAAGGATCTTCATACCTCCTTTAGGAACGTTTTCTGTGTCTCTTCATCACAGCGGATCAGCTCCTTCATCACCATCACCTCACCTGTGGCTTTATGGGTCATCTAAAAAAAAAAAAAAATTCACAGTATTAGGGTTGGAACTTTCCACTTCTTCAAACATATTGAAACCAAATAGTTTTAATGAACTTCATCCGCATTGTTCTGCCAACTGTGAATGGAACTACTATGACACTACTGAACTTATTCCAAGTAAAAAAAAAAAAAATGCTTTAGCCAAGTTTATCGATAATAGAATCATTAAGAAACCATGATTCATAACTATGGAGTCATAATTCCTTATGATTCCATTACAAAAGGAAATACAGACCTGTCTTCCAATTATGAACTAAGCTTCAATGCAGTGAAACAGCTCTTCTAGACACTGCAATACACACAAAATGAGGAAAGCTTGTTAAATATATGCACACCTTGATGGCCTGTCCAAAGAAGCCTTTTCCAAGGATTTCTCCATGGATGAGGTCACAGGGACGGAAAATACGGTGGGAGCAGCTGGAAGAAGAACGGAGGGATTCAGAGCGCCCGATATCACGAGTTAGAATCGGAGGGTCCTTAGGAGATGAAGAAACTGGAGACTTGCAGGTGGTGTTGCTACGTCTACAACACACAAGGTAGAAGCATTAATTCTGTACAAACCCAAATAGCAATTGGAAAAGGATAAACAAGTGTGTAATGTATTTATTTTGCACCTTCTCTGTATCCACATCCACTTGGAATCAAAAACGTAAATGAATTGTGCTCCAATTAGATGACATATGTTACCTGAGGGACCTCCTTTTTAACGTCCCATTGTCCACTGAGTCACTTCGTTCGATCTCAGCATCCGCTGAGGAGGACATACGCATACGGGAGGCCACGGGGACACCCAGTTGATTGCGGGAAGAGCCCAGGCGAAGTCGTTCCAGACGCTGTCTGACTGGATCATATTCCATCAACAGCTGCAGTGTCTGACTGGTCCGATGGATCAGGTCCTCCACCTGGAACGAACAATCAAAATTCAGAAGGTCATATACACTCTGGTTGTTTTGATAAGGGTCACGACAACAATTCAAAGCTAGAGGACAGCATTAAGTCATAAAAGTTCAGTATTGTGCATTAGTGCTGTTCACATAGATAACATTGATTTTGCTCCCAGTCAAAGCTGGTGCCACACAAAAGCTCTTTCTAAAGGTGCAAAAGATAAGCCCTCAAAATCAACACTGAATTTAAGATTATGTAGTAAACAGGAACAGTGGAATAAGTTGGATATTCAATATTTTCAGGTCGACCAATCTGGACGTGCAGCAATGAAGACTGCTTTCTGTAATTATGATTATGTTCATTTCAGGACTTTTACAGGAATTTCCATTTTTAGGATTTCAGAACTTCAGGCTGCTCATTACGTCGGGCAGATGGCTGCCAAACAAAGTCAGTCCAAAACAACTCTTTGTACGTGATTAAATTAGGGCACAAATCCATGACAACAGAAGTGAAGCAGTGGAATTCAGACATTAAGGAGAAATGGTGGGAAAATGAAATCAAATCACATTTACAAATGCACGATAAGAATGCAAAGCATTTGAATAGGAGTTGACAAGTCACTTTAGTACAATCTACATACACAGACCTCCCAACATAGGTATGCATTACAAAGTTAAACTCATGCATGACTACTTACGTTTTATTCTTAAGAAAACTAAATACTGCTTCTGCAACATCAACAAACATATCCAGTGCTTGGACAAAACAGATGCATGTCAGTTTAGAATGAAGCTCCAAGTGTTATATGGATTATGATTTAAAAAAAAACACATCAAAGCCATATAACAAACAGCCTGTTTCTAGGGAGTAGTGTAAATTCAATGCATGACCAGGGTAAAGCAATTATCATGGTATGAAAGGAGTGTCATTGTATGTGCTGGGACAAGCTTTAGTATGAGCTTGTGTTCCAAATGCTTACCATGCCGTTCCTCTGTATTGTCACATTGCTTCAACAAGTTAACGTTGGCACAATTTCACCTCACCTCAAAGCTAATAGCAAGCATGGTAGTGTTAAAAAATGGAAAGTACCTCCTCCTCCATCAGAGCTGACACCGGGAGTCCATTGATCTCCAGGATTCGGTCCCCAACATGGATGGCGTTCCGAACCTCTGGACTAATATGCATCCCTCTGACCCTGTAAGGATAAGATTTTGGGAGATTTCCATTAAAGACAGGTTAAGAATGATAAGATAAATCTCATAGCTTTCTGTTATGGCATCACATCCAAAGAACACAAAAAGAAAGTGGCAGTTTATGCCCTCAGTCCAACATAAGCAGTCATATCACCACAGTTATGCAACACATTCCATGTGTCTCTGGCATTGGGTGTGGTGGCATTGTGGTGAATCTTGGTGGGTTTGTGGTGAATCATGTGGTGATAAATAACTTAAGCAAGTCTGTATTATTCCAAATGTTTCTCAGCATATTCAGCTTTATCTGACTGCTTGCTTAACCAGGGAATCAAATGAAGATCTCAAGCAAGAGTAATTGGGGGACGCATCAAATGTATTACATTTTAATTCCACATCTCTACTTACTCTTTGACCTGGACACTGGCCGTGGCACTTGTGCAGTCTCTAGTCACGCTGACAGAGAAACCTCTTTTACCATTGGTGGCAGAAGGCATGGACACCAGAGTCACTGTGTGAGGGAGCAGGTCCGTTGGAGAGTCGACCAAACAGCGCTTCTCCAACACCGGTGTCAGGACCACCTGCTTGTAGCATTTACCACTGCGTGAGAGAGAGAAGTTGAAGAGCCTCACTTGAGTTTGAAAACTTTAAGACCTGAACTTTCAGGACAAGACCTGACAAGAGCAAGTCACCTCTAAACATGTTATGAAACCCTTGGATCGGTGTCAACCTGCCTGTGCTTTACTGAAAACAACAAATGAAGATAAACAACAGACGAAATAGCAAATTGAATCATATAAAAGAAAGTTAAGAAGATTTTGTATAAAGAATTGGGAGACTATGATATTGTATTAAATATAGCTGCTTACCTGTACTCAATGTAATACAAACGTTTGAACATAGCATTTAAAGGCTGCTCATGGTTTGCAATGCAAGTGTTTCCTCAGTAAAATTAGTAACTAATGGGCTTTATTCATGAAACATGAACTAATGTGTGTACATATAACTGTTCTTTCGTAAATTGGTATTTTAAAATAAATTAGTTAATTTATTAAAGAATGAATTGAATTAAAAAAGCCAGATGTGCATAAGATACATAAGATTTGCGTTTCCTTGCAAAAAAAAAATAAATATATTTTTTAATGAACACAAGAAACTATTAAATTTTGTTCAGTTACACAAATAATACTAGAGATCATAGCTACAAGGATATTGAAGATAGTTAATTAAAATAAAAAGTCTAAAACATATTTACATGTTTTTTGTGAATTGTCAGGAGGACACACTTCATAAAACTGGGACATCTGGTCACCCTAGCTAAGATATGTAAAGTCAACAGAGGAATCTTCACTACAGTTTGGAGCTAATGCGTGTAAAGTTTCTGCACCAGTACAGTCTACAATAAATACATGTACAGTTTGGAGGTGAAATGTGTGAAGTTACTCACCAGTAGAGTTTGGTTCGTTCCACTAAGGCATAGGTATCCTGATCTTCAATCACCACCCTGCAGCTTAAACACACGAAGCATTCGGGGTGGTATTTATAGTCTCCTGCCACCTGAAACACAGTAATGCCAAGTGCACATCAGAACGCCGCCATAATGCCTTGCGATTTCACTCCAAAAGTCCAAAATGGACATCCCAAAAGACAATCCTCAGTGCCAGCAACACCAGCCCTGACAGTGGTCCAGAAACACTCTTTCTGGGATACTCCTGTGTGCTGCGTGGATGCAGATTGCTCTCTGTCAAGCCCAGGCGTGGTGGACTGTGCTTCATCTGCTTTGTGTCGGTGTACTGTCTTCGCTCAGTCTGCGTTCTTTAACGGTGACGCTGTCTTTTTCTGTAACACCTGCAAGTGTCTGGGCCTGTCTGTTATCAGAAGTGACATACGACTGCCAGCCCCTTCCCCACAGCCATGATCTCATGCCCTTAAACAACAAATCACTTGTGTCAATCTCGGTTTAACACCTCTGACCTCTATCTAATGCAGGCTCTCGCTTTGAGCTCCCTCTCAGAAATCTTACAAGAAAAGTTTAGGGTAAAGCTTTTTATTGTTCGCCCCTTTTTACTTTTATTCTCTGATGTTTCACCCTGAAAAATGTATGAACCCGGAAGGACTATCAAATATGCAACCACACATTGTAATCTGAGACTTTACTGGAAATACAGTAACCATAAATATTCATTCACTAGTCTTTAGCAAATACATTTCCACCGAAATAAATTTCATAAATCAAAGACCCACACATAATTTACACAGTCTGCCCAATCTAACTTACTCATATAAATTAAATAAAAATAACTGCCAATCACAAGGGTTATGGAATAGAAATAAACTTTTGAATGGAAAATGATTTAACCCACAACCCTCTGGCTCTTCCTTTCATTCTGGATGAATGGAGAAAGTATGAGGTCACGCTGAGGTTTCATTTAATGTGAACCACAAAAGACAGATTAGCAGTTATGTTTACTGAGCTGTGAATCAATGGTCCCAGGGTTTGACTAACCAAATTCTTGGGTAATTTCTCGGCTGGGGAAGCCACACCTCCTCATGCAGGTTCAGAACATGTAGACAGGCAATTAGAGGATTTCATGCCTATTTGGTTTTGGTCTTGGTCATTCTAGCATAACATAATGCAAATTAATACCATAAGACTCTGAAAAAAATGAAAGTATATGATATTAAATATTATTTTATTTCTTTAGTGACCAAAATGCATGTAAAATAGCAACTGGCCATCTGGTAATCAGCAAAGCTGACAGGGAATGAATGATGTAATATTTTATGTCTACATTTACAGTGCTTTGCTCAAGGGCAGTTAGTTGAACAGCTTGACTCTTGGTTCAACCTGTGAGTAAGCATGATGTTTCAAATATTTTTTGAGCATACACAACTTAGAAACGTCATTACAGTCTGTGTGTTACAGAAGAGTGTGAATGTGCATGTGAGCAAGGCTGTTTCCCAGCAGGACTTTGTAAAAGAGCCACCCCTCCCTTAGGACTCAAGGAGTCATATCACCACGGCTAAAAAAACTAAAAGAACTCTCTACGTGAAAGTTTCTCACCCAAGAATGTGACATACTAAACGGTGGCAGCAGAACCATTACAGCAGTTTCAGACATAGAAATGTAACTCCAAGATGAAGAAAAAAGGGGGGAAAAGGGTAGAAACTCAACTGGACTGAACAGTGAGAAACTTTAATTCAGCCAAAGATAAGAGTTTATTGCCATGGATGGTCTATGCACAAACACATTCAAACAGCCCTTCAGCTGTGAGGATGTGATTTCTCCCTGCCTATCTTTCAGAGGTTTTGACACCCTGCTGCTTAGTGCGTCTGAGCCCACAACTGGCAACACACCCTGACCAGAAATACTTGGCATCCGTCAATCCGAGCCCAAACAGAAAAGGCCCATTGTGAGTTTTGCTCGCAGGCAAATTCTCTTCTTTCTCCCCCTTTGCTCTCTTAACCCATTTAAAAACGACCTGTTTTTGAGCAGTGATTTGTTTACATTAGAGATAGATTTGTACGTTTCTCTCACACATCGATACGTCTTCCATTAGCATCATAACTACAAAGCTCCTCATTGAAGCCCATGCAAAGGCATTCCAGACGCATGATGAAATGGCACACAACACTGAGGCCATTCCAGCCTTCAGATCAGTCGCCCTGCTCACAGGAATGAGATCATTTATAATAGTCAGCAGCAACAGCTAGTCTGAAATCCAGTGAGATATGATTCAAAGACAGCTATGGTTCAAGTTTTACTTGACACGAGAAAACCTAATGAGTTATATATCCTAGAAGGAGAAGTAAGAAAGCTCTGAAAGGACATAAGGCTAGAAATGAATCCATACAAATGAACTGAAATATTCACGACACAATCATGTTGTATGAGGAATAGATCGAAATGTAAAGTTTTATTGACTCTCGAATCAAAACACTGATCACTACACGCAATAACTAAATCAAACATTGTGACACTAACATGTGAGAACCAATGATATTTGAAGATTGAGGTTTTTCTAGTGATATTTGTTGTAGTCTGGATATTTGTTTGTATGGACTTTTAAACTATACATTTATGTCCTTGAAAGTATAAGGTTCAATTGATTTTCATATGGATAAAATCAACAGAAACATTTTTCGTGTTTTGCAGAACAACATGAGGTGGGTAAATGGTGATAGGACTCATGTTGGGGTGAATCGTCCCATCAAGTCTGCAAAACAATCAACCACACATCAATTCAGAGTCAGCTCAACTGAATCTGATGACAGTTTGGATAATCAGAACAGGTTTTGATACTATACTGTGGTAGTGATGATGGAACAAATATAGCAGGGCTTTGGTCATTTGTGAGACAGCTGTGGGGAGATTTTTGACTCATAATTTTGTAATGCTGATGTAAGGACTTCATAACGATATGCTTTCATATGCTTTCCTCCCACAAGCATCACTCAAATGTGATTCATTTACTCACATTAAGAGTGAAAAGGAAAGTTTAAACCATCCTTTACCTTATCAGTGACCTCTTCGGTACCATGAAAAACATCTGCACTTATTGACTTTTGTCTGCTTTCATTAGACCTCTTGTTTCAGACATGTAAATATTTACTGAATGAGACAATGGCATGTTATCTGAGCGGTTCTTTCGCAGGTTAGCATTTGTCTTGTTAAATCTTTTCTTAAGACCTTTCTACTGATAGTCAGTTTCTTCACTCTCTCAGTGGATGCTTTTCTTACCATAGCAGGTCCAGTCATGAGCAGCGAACAGCCATGGCACAACTCCCCAAACTTCTCGCAGTAGTGTTTGTGACAGAACAGCTTCCCCTCTTTCTCAAAGTACCAGTTTGTCAGGAGATCAAAGCACACAGAACACCTGGAGGAACAAGAGTGGAAAAGTCTGTAAGTGAAACATTCTGTCTGTTGACATTCCGTTCAGCAACTTATCTGAAATCGGCTCTCCATGAAAGAGGAGGAACCTGGGTGACTAAATGTTTAGCAAAGTGAGGATTATGGCTTTGTTGGGCCATAAACAGTCTCAAAGCATGTGACATGTTCACCGCATCCCTGGAATTTCATGTTTGAAGTTTTAAATAAATATTTCACTTAATCATTAACTCTCCGTCATCTGTGGAACACAAAAAGGATGAAATATTGAAGAATATTTCAGCCCTATTCTGTTCCTCTTGGAGTAAAAACAACAACAGCAACTATCAAATGACTTCTAAAGGTTTGGAATATAGTGCAGAGATCATACGGATTGTACATTCTTCAATATCTCTTCTTTTGTGTTTCACAGCCAAAACAATGTCATACAGGTTTGGAATGACATGAGAATGAGTAAATCATTTAGTTAGTTGAACTTTTCCTTTAACATTAACACAACATTTGGGTACAAAACACAGATGGTTCTACAAAACAAAGTAAAAAATATGTTATTAAATGTTTGCAACAGTGGCTGAAGTGTTTCAGTCATACATCTGAAAATAACACAACGTACACGAAGAACGTCCTACTTTAAGACACATCTTCTTGGAATCTGAGGTAATGTTATACAGCACTGGTCAATGATGTCAAGAAGATACATACAGAGTGTGCAAAACTATCCATTCACTCGTGACCGAGACAAAGTCCAACTGGACAACACACAAACACTATAGTTAAGGAATTTGGGACACGAGCCAAAACTAGTCATGAAACTCTCTCATACACACTCTCTCCTGTCAGCCACCCTACCTACAATTGGAACCTGATGCTGGGATACAAGCTATGCCACTTTAAACGATTATCTAGTTCCCATGGGGAAAAATGAGCCTAATTAAAGACAAACTGCAAAGCACTTACACCTTGAGGCTTTTTTGAAACAATAAAGGATTGTTTGTCCAGGGGAGACAGGGAAGAATGCATGAAGAGCAAAAAGTTCCTCTTTACATGCCACAGCTTGTTTTGAAAGACTAGTTAGAGGTGAAGAGGGGGGCAACTGAGACTTACATCAAATGTGAAATAAACCAAAAGTACAGCCTTAGAGGCAAACGGTAGTATCATGATGGATGTCCAAAATATTTCCTCTAAATATACATCTGACATCCTCATATAGTCACAGTATGTGTGCTACTGCATTAATGATCCCAAAACAACTCTGCATTATAGAAAGACATAAATAACCACATATAAAATAATCATATTTATGTTTTTAAATAAGTTACTGATTTATTATAATTACCATATAATTGTAGGTAGTATTGTGCCAAAAAAGTACATTTTAAAGGAATCTTAAAGTTCTGCAAAAGTTATTGGAAATAATAAATAATCCGTTTGTATTAGATTGTTCTGGGTTACTCATCCTGCAGCACTTGTGCTATAGATATGAATGACGGGCAAAAACAGGGGACCTATGCCCTGGCTCACAACACTGTAGCATCATGGAGGCAATCTCTACACAGGCAAACCCCACGCTAAAACTTTGTTTTGGGCATTTTTCGTTCCTTTCTGAATAGTTACACTGTTCTGTTTAACGTAATTTATAAATCAATTGCCAACATATACTGTATCATTATACTTGTGTACTCTGTAGTTATTATTCAAGATATGTTTCACCACAGTATAGGCTTAAGTCTATTATGACAGAACTGAAGCAGCCACTCAGAAAACCTCCAAGCTTAAAAAAAAATCTATGTAGCAAATCTGGTCAAAATTTCCACTGTTAGTGAAGCAACAATTCTGCACATAATTTTAGATCCCAAGTGCACCAAAAGTGAAAATTAAACAAGTAACACCTGGAGGTATGAAAGGAAAAAAAATTGCCTGTTGCTACTGGGGCAAAATTGCAAAATTAAACTCTCAGGCAATGGTAAAATCAGTCATGTTGTTTGGAAAATAGTTCCAAATACCCTTCCTTTTTTTTTTTTTTTGAGACTCTAGTCAGGAAAGGAGGAGGACAGCCACCAACTCTGAACCAAAGCAAAGTCCAAGCAGGAAATCATCTTCAGGCCATATTCCAGAAGTACAATGATCTTTATTTCCACAATGAGGAAAACACGAATACTCTCCAGTGCTGAAGGGATTAACCATGAATCTTTTAAAATACCCCATAAAATTAATTTGGCACACAGCATGAATGGCTCGGTGTATGAACGGAAATGTCTAAGGGTTTATGAACTTGAATAAAAGCAAGTTGTAGTAGTTTTATTTCCACAATTTTAGAACTCTGCCGTTTACATTTAGTGCAGAGTCTTAAGCATCTAAATCAAGGCCTGCAAACTGAAGGCCAACCATTGACCAAGTGCCAAAGGGAAGCATCTGGCATGCAATGTTCAGCTAAATGCCACGCTCTCTAGTACACCATGTACCAGAAAAAGGGAAATAGAGGGAAAAAATGGGGAAGACTGGAAAAAAAATCCACTCAATGGAATGAACGTGGGGAGGATGTGGAATAGCAACATAGTGCTGAGACGTTCTGATAATGATCACATTAGTGCGAGAAGGCCACTAAACCCTCAAACCAGTAGACAGAACGGCTAGATTTTGGCCCAGTCGTTGCCTTTGTTTGGAGGAATGTTGACAAGCTGTTTGTAGAGGGAGACACAACACAGTCACCCACGTAGAGTGGGCAGAACCTCGTCATCCAATCTAGGGAGTGGGACACCATTTGTGTGCCTGTGGGGTAAGTTGGGCAACCTGTGTTCCGACAGTGACATCATAGCAGATGAAAAGGTTTGTGAATCATTCTCTGGCTAACATCTGCAAAGGCTGAGCAGGTGTGCACACATGACAAACTTTCACCTGTGCACCAGATGCGACTGGTACATTTTGATCGCTAATTTCAAAACAAGTCTGATGTGTTCTAAATGGAGAAAACCTATGCATGGCACTTGGATAAGTTAAACATTTTTATGTTGCAATCTAAATGCTGTAAGGGAATTTAGGGATCGCAACATTGTAATATGTAAACTCGGTAACAGCAAATACAATCTGATGTAAAGAAAAAAAAAGTATAATTTCAGCATATTTGAATGATTTCTAATGGATCATGTGACATTTCAAAATATAATACAATTATTTTCAACTGTAATAATATTTCACAATATTGCTTTATTTATTGTATTAATAATAGCTTACACTTAATGGAATGGTAAGAATATGACATAAAACATGACATACAATTAATAAAGCTAGAATAACCATTGCCTAAAGGTAAAAAATGCACCTGTTAATCAATTTAAGGTGGCAAATATTGTCCCTTAATGGCAAAGGTGTGACGGCGGTCTAAGTGGGGGTACTCAGAAGAATGTTAAATGCCCCCAGGGGGTACGCCACTGCAAAAAGTTTGAGAACCACTAAACTCGCAGCGCGGATTACAGTATAGCTGCACCGGAGTGAGCATGTTTCAGGTTTTATGGACATATTTCATAGACTCATTAACATCTGTAAATGAAGAAATTAAACTTAAATATTAGTTGGGGAATTTTAGTTGTACTATAAAATAAAATTATTATTGTTCTTAATTTCTAGTAAACTTTTAATTAAGAATAAGATAGTCATTTCAATTGTTTTTTTTTTTATCTTAAATATTTTGGTGGGTCTCGAAATAGATTATACCTGTCTAGGTGGGTCCCGGAATGGAAACGTTTGGTATTGGAATGGAATACCAATGGAAACGTTTGGTACCGCCATTGTTAACAACTCTCGCGCTGAACCTCTGTAACGCCTATGACCAGGTATCTCAAGAATTCTGTCTTTCAATTCTGCTCAGAGGAGTCAACACCTATTCTCTGTCCTGTTCCAGCTTACGCCCAGAGGAAAAACAACAGGCTTCAGGTGAAATAAAATCAATTATTCAAACCTTGACATGCACTCCAAGACAAACATTACAGATAAGAGAACAAACACTCCTTTACTTCCTTCATTCCAATAGCATTCACATTAACAAGGAAACATTCTGGTGCTCAACTGGCATTGAGACCTAAACCCTGTAGGTGCCCCGTCATGTCTGTTAACTCACAGAACTAAACAATAAGGATCAAAAGAAATAAAGCGAGCAGACTTTTAAAGTCATATCCAAATAATCAATTTAAATTCCTCTAATCCTAAAAAAATACCCCATGCTTATAAAATAAGTTAAAAAAATCCTTGTGTTTAAAGATGGCAGTTGTGATTATGGTCAAAACAGCTATGCTTGGACTCGTAAGGTTAACAAGCTCAATCAGTACCATAATAAAAAAACATTACTATCTGAAGGTATTTTCATATAAAACAATTAAATTATGGAAGCTGACAAACAACAACAAACGTGGTGTTCTAAAGATGGTATTTTAAACTTTGGCTATAACGCTATAAAATGTCAAATTTTAACCGCTAATAAATGTAAGTTAATTTGAAAATTCATATCCAGGACGCATTAAGACATTTCAGTCCGTCCTATAGTTATAGTTAGAACAGTCATTAAAGCATAAGAGTTCAGTCTGTCCTTACAATCACAAAAGCGGCATTAGTTGGACATTTGACAAAAACAGCTCTACAGAAAGGGGGGGGGGGGGGGTATAGTTTTGTATTTGTCTGGAGGAGCTATGAGCCGATGTCTGGGAATGTGACAGCTAACCAGAGAGGAGAGCCTACCTTCACTGCAACCAAACACTTACAGGAAAACAGGGAATGCCTGCCATAACAAAAGAGGGATTCCACAGAGGAACAAAGAGTCGATCAGTTAAACTAATAATAAACCGTAGAAAGAAGTTAATTACTAAATGTATTGCTTATGAGTAATCAAGCACCAGGCTATGGCAATTAAAGGAACACTCCACTTTTTTTGAAAATAGGTTCATTTTCCAATTCCCCAAGAGTTAAACAGTTGAGTTGTACCGTTTTCGACTCCATTCAGCTGATCTTCGGGATCTGGCGCAGCACTTGAAAGTAGTCCCCTGCTATATCATAACCAGTTACCTAGCTAGGGACTACTTTCAGGCGCTGCGTAATATCATTGCGCCTGCTGCACCCATGGTACGGCAGCAAAGTTCCTTGATTATTACGCCGGAATGAGAGTATAGTTCCTAGCCATATCGGCCTAGAAAATCTTTTTCATTTTCCGCCAGTCTTAGTACACAATGTAACTACAGAGGAGTCAAGTTTTAAATAGGAAAAATATTGAAACATTTTTGAGCAAGATGCTAACGGTCTAATCAGATTCAATGATCTATGCTAAGCTACGCTACAAGTGCTACTGCCAGACCCGGCTGAATGGATTCGAAAACGTTAAGTCTCAACTGTTTAACTCTAGGGGAGTTGTAAATAGCTTATTTTCAAAAAAGTGGAGTGACAAGCCAGAGACAACAAGCGTATATATGATTTAATTGGGAAGCTCAAACTTACAGATCATATCCAACCAAAACATATATAAATCAACAGAGGTGAAAAAGCTGTATCCATGTTCCAGATTGCATAAAATGTTGTGGGCTCTGGAGTCATTTATGTTCTCATTAAAGAACACAGCATCTGAGAACCTCAAGTTTCCAGAACATGACTGATTTGATCATGATGACCAAACTGTTCCATAAACTTGGGCTATGGACTTTTGGAATTGGGTTTTCATCCAATGAATGTCATTAAAAAAAAAAAAAAAACAGTCTTGCAAATCAGCTTCTATAAGTCTAAAGGTCTGACCGAGTATGAGTCAATCCTCCAAAAGCGTCTACTTCAATTCACTGAAACGCTTAAGAAACAATGTTTAAAAAGCCATGAATAGTCTTTATACAAAAAGCTTCCTGGGGTCAGTTATGTTAACTGATGTCCTTTATTCAACAATGCCGGTGGCAAAAGAAAAACAAGAGAGCAATTTGTTTCTGCATTTAGAAATATTGACAGTACTGACTGGTAGGCAGTTTTTTTTTTACTTGGGATGAAACTATTTTGATGACACGTTAATCTAGCCAAGAACTGCCAACATAGACCTCCTAAGAGTTTTTAAATCATTAACTTTTTCTTTAAAAAGGACCTTTACACTGGCACATGCCTAGTCTATACTAGTTCCTAGTCGCTGACTAACACTGAACTAAGCATCCCATAATACCTACATGCAGGTGTGAAAGAAAACAATGCTTTCATTTGAATGCAATAGCCTGCATTTTTTTTTCTCAAAAGGAAAGAAAAAGCATTCCTCTTTGTTTGGGTTGCTGTTCAACTTCACCATCCTTAATTCTCAGTAATTCCATACAGTTGTGTACAGAGTAAATAAAACAATTCTCTGGCTAAAAATGTTAAGTTTGAAGCTTAGCTGGTTCATGCAGGTTCTACAGCCTGGTGCTCAGCTAGAAATCCATCCTCTAACCACCCAACAGACAAGACTGGGAGACCACTAAAGATCAGCGAACCATGTTAGACAGGTTCAAGGTGCATTTTTCAGCAGGGTGAAGATTTAAAAAGTAGTTAAATCCAAGAAAAGCAATCAAACACGTCTTTGTTTATTTCGCCCCATTCCTGGCCAGTCTGGCTCAGTTTAAAGAGAAATCAAGGTAGGACCCACTGAAAGCAAGCGTTGTGCCAGGCGTCTTGAAGAACCTTCACGTGGAAGGCGTCCTGAATCCTCCCGCCACAGCCCGTGCACGCGCGCTCCGTCACATCTGTCAATCACAAATCAGAGGACCGTTCAGAACTGGCATCTCACACGTTACACGGGAAGCCCCAGCATTACACTTTCAATTCGACGGATTTAGTTTTTAGCTGACGAGCTGAAGTTTGATATTATGTAATCTCGCGCTGCTGTGCCTTAACATTTAGTCAGTTTGAGCATTTAAACCTCATCTAAATGCAATGGATTTTATATAACTAACTCTGCTTTAAAATCTGTCTCCAGATTAACCTTCTGTAAAGAAAAACACGTTATAGCTGCGGTCTGTTTTAGCTGTTTATTTACTTGTTGTGAGATTAAAAGCCTATACAAAACACTTCTAAACTATTTTTTTAAAGAAAACCTTCGATTAATTAGAAACATAAGAAACATATTCAAATTCAGATGTATATAACATCGGTGTTTATCCGTCAAATACACATTCAAAAACCAAACGATCCCACTTGTTAAATTCTGTTTCATCTGTTCTGAACACATTTGAGTAACGTTAACTAACTTGCGTCTATGAACTGTGACAGACTTAACATAAAGAACTGGTCAGTTTTAAAGGAGCTCAAGTAAACATTCACTGGACGACGCGCAATGCTCACCTTCTCGTTCGTCCATGTCCTCTCCGGTCTGATTGAGTTCTATTTGTTCAAGCTCACATGCTGGTCCAGAGAAGTCTGAAGTTCACACGCTGCACATCAACGATGCTCCTTTTCTGATCCATGTGTAAGACCCACCGAGTAAACCCAGCTGAAAATTGAGGGAGAAACAGCGTTTCATCCAGTTCCCTAGCAAGAACAAAGTTCCTCTGCCTCCCGACCGACCAGATGACGTCATAACACAGAAATGTACGGAGACCGGAAGGGATCAAAAAACAGCATCACCTGAAACAGGAGCGTTTGCAGCAGACTGCGCGACACCGCAGCGACATCTGTCGCTGATGAAACGAAGCGTATGCAGTGATTTTCTCGGTTTCAATTCTTTGCTACATGTTTTAGTACTTTATTCAGTCAGTGTACAATGACGAAACCTATAAAGAGTCTTAAAGAAATGTGTATAACTGTTTTCATTTGCACTGTCAACCGGTTTTCTTTTTTTTTTTATTGCAAAAATTGTAGAAAAACAGGGAAACAAGACAGAAAGACAGACAGAAAAACTAATATTCTGGATTTGTGTACATCGAATTATGGAATTATCTGTACAGAAAAGTGCAAAAATAAAATTCCATTGTTTTAGAAAAGCTGTCATAGTGCATCAAAAATTTGGAATTCAGAAATTCAGAAAGAAAAAAGGGGAAAACAAAAGAGATTTAAGCCATTTTTGCTTATGAATGAAGAATTTTGCATTCAATATAAGAAAATTAACAACATATTCAACAGGTAGTAGCTTTGGATTTTCATAATAAAAATAACTTCTTTGAGGACGAAGGTATGGGTCACATTTGTAAGGTTAGAAACAGGAGTTTAAGTCAACCCATACTTTGTTGGTAACACCACAATCAAAAAACAAATGGGAAGCGGTTTCCTCAACAAAACCACAACACGAGCAAGACTCATCAACATCAGAATATTCAGAAATAGATAAATGAACGGGGTAAATTAACAGGGTCTCCTTAACTTTGTTAGATATACACAATGTACTTGGTAAAAGCCAGGCATTTCTCCAATTTATATTTGTAACAAAGGAACCCCAGTAGAATTTCCCTCTAGGAGTAATCTTTCTCTTTGTCTGAAATATTTTGCCAATATGTTTGTTATTGCATTTCCGATCTAAAATATCAATACTACCCAAACGTAAAGCCGGATAAATACTGTTGCCTTTTAATTAACTGGGTCAAACCTACTGGGATGGCTCTCATCAAAGTATTAATTCCTTTGGAGGGACTGGAAAATTATGGAGATTCATAAATTGTTCATAAGTTAAAATATTACCAAAATCATCAAACACAGATAGAATACAGTTCAAGTTATTATTAAACCACCTAGGCGAAAAAAAGCGACTTATTTCTAACAGTTATATAATGTGTTCCTGTGGCTCAGTGGTTAGAGCATTGCGTTAGCAGCGCAAAGGTTGTGGGTTCGATTCCCAGGGAACACACATACTGACAAAAATATGTATAACCTGAATGCACTGTAAGTTGCTTTGGATAAAAGTGTCTGCTTAATGCATACATGTAAATGTAATATCAGCATTATTCCAAAGGAGAACTTTGTGGGGGGAGAAACCAAGGACAAAACACGATTTCCATGAAAGAAGACATTGCTGATGGAAGATAGATAAGGAAATAGGAAACTTGCCAGGCAATAAATTACACTTTAGTAAGAAACATAGACCACCAAGTTGGTCAAATATGTTATTTGGAATAAAGAACAACAGTGACATTGGATTCATAAGGCATCTTCTCAACCAAGTTTACTTTAAAGGTGTTTACAGTATCTGCAAAGTCCAAAAAATCAAGGCCACCTTCGCTTCTGGAATTAGCAAGCACTTCTCTTTTTAACTTGTAAGGTCTATTTTTCCAGATAAAATCCAAAAATATTTTATTAAATTCCTTTATAGCTTTATCGTTGACAAACAAAGAAAGAGCAGAATATACAAAGTGAGAGAGCCCTTCAACCGATAAGAGAACTCGACCATATAATGAAAGATCTCTCTGAAGCCAGATGTTAAAGATCTGTTTCGTTTTTTCATTTTATCAAAAACGTTTAAATGATGTCTACTGATTTCATTTTTAGTGATATGAAGTCCTAAATATTTAACACTTTTTTTTAACTGGGATACCTCCTAAGAATATATCATCCATATCATAAATTGACATAAATTCACATTTTGAAGCATGAAGTTTTAGACCTGAGGCACATGCAAATTGTTCAACCAATTCCAGAGCTTTTGGTAACTGATTTTTGTCCTCCAAAAACAGCGTAGTGTCATCAGCTAGCGGCGCAATTTTGATCTCCCGTCAAATACTGAAATTCCTTTCAAATGATCATCATGGTTAATTCTTAGCCTGAGTAACTCTGTGGCTAAAATAAATACAAATGGGGCGATTGGACAGCCCTGCCTGACACCACGATATATGTTAAACCTCTTAGAAGTGTCAAAGTTCACAATCACTGAGCTGTTAATACCTGTATAAAACATGGTTACAGTCTCTATAAATGCTTTACCAAATCCAAATAATTCTAGAGTATGAAAAAGACATTTGTGTTCTATGGAGTCAAAAGCTTTATGGAAGTCAAGAAAAAGTATGAGACCGTCTGAATGAATTAGGTCTGAATAATCCAGCAAGTCCAGTACTAATCTTATGTTGTTAGAAATGTGATGGCCTTTCATGAAACCAGATTGAGATTCTGAAATAATTTTCAATTATTGAGAAATAGGTCACCAATTATCGATTACTAAAGGATCCTTATTAGGCTTAGGTATACAAGTGCATCTCAATAAATTAGAATGTCGTGTAAAAGTTAATTTATTTTAGTAATTCAACTCAAATTGTGAAATTTGTGTATTAAATAAATTCAATGCACACAGACTGAAGTAGTTTAAGTCTTTGGTTCTTTTAATTGTGATGATTTTGTCTCACATTTAACAAAAACCCACCATTCACTATCTCAACAAATTAGAATATGGTGACATGCCAATCAGCTAATCAACTCAAAACACCTGCAAAGGTTTCCTGAGCCTTCAAAATGGTCTCTCAGTTTGGTTCACTAGGCTACACAATCATGGGGAAGACTGCTGATCTGACAGTTGTCCAGAAGACAATCATTGACACCCTTCACAAGGAGGGTAAGCCACAAACATTCATTGCCAAAGAAGCTGGCTGTTCACAGAGTGCTGTATCCAAGCATGTTAACAGAAAGTTGAGTGGAAGGAAAAAGTGTGGAAGAAAAAGATGCACAACCAACCGAGAGAACCGCAGCCTTATGAGGATTGTC
Source organism: Ptychobarbus kaznakovi (assembly GCA_027422405.1). NCBI lineage: Eukaryota > Metazoa > Chordata > Actinopteri > Cypriniformes > Cyprinidae > Ptychobarbus > Ptychobarbus kaznakovi. Next base: position 33,887,687 of record CM049797.1, read on the forward strand.
AAGCAAAATCGATTCAAGAATTTGGGTGAACTTCACAAGGAATGGACTGAGGCTGGGGTCAAGGCATCAAGGCTAGGAACAGAAAAAATGACATTTCGATATAATGACCCCTATATATTTTAGGCTATGTATGTGGCTATGTTACTGCTCCCCTTTGAAGCTCTTGTGCTTTTCTCATTTTCCATCTGTCGAATCATATTTTGCTCACAGGTGATTGGAGATGAGTTTTGTTCCCACTTTTGTTGCAGGTTGCTAATTTTTGTAAAATAGCTTCCGTTTTTGCTTTTCAGATAAAAGAGTGGTTTCAGTTTAATATGTTGCAGGTTCATTTATTGGTAATCAATAATTGATAATAAATAAGATTGATAACAATAAATCATCAAAAATATATTGGGCTTGTTTTGGGCTTGTTTTTGAGGCTGCGGTTGCTTATTTGACTCGCGAGAGTTTGTTTTAAGCCTACCTGTGCACGAGCCTGCCCAGAACTGCTCTGTTTCCACATTCTTCAGAATATCTTCCTTTGTGTTCGGCAGAACATAAACATTCATAAAGTTATGTCCCCGACCCCGCCAATGTCAAAGCAAACCCTTGTGACGAATCCAGGGGCGTAGCCATCATTTCAAAAGTGGAGAGGACGGAATGTCTGTGTTATACCTGTTTTTTTCAGTTAACCCTTGTATAATTGACAGATTTTATTTTGAATCATACCTTTTTGCTTAATATGCTTTATGATTATATTATTATATATGATTATAAAACAGAAAGAAAGAAATATAACAGCTTTTCACTGGCTGGCTTTACCCTTAAAAGGACATATTTTAACCTTATTTACTCCAAAAAGTTTCATAGTTGTACATTAAAGTACATATTGGTACTCTAAGGTACTAATGTGCACCTTTATGAGTATAAGTTACAAAGATGTCCTTATAAGGGTACTGTTGTTTACATATTTCACATAGTATCTTGTGTATGTTGTATGTACAGTACATGGCACACAGTAAAGGACTTGCACATTCACATACTGCTTTATTCTGTTCTGTTCTATTATACAGTCCATGTTTCAGGAATTAAATAAAAAAAGTAATTCAAAACAAACTATTGCAAAGAAACTATGTATTGAGCTCAACTGACAAACGTGTCAAGGTATGTAGACCCTAAATCAATTAAACAACGAGATGAAATAAACATTTAGTGACATTTCCTTTAAGCTTTCTGGCTGGTTTGCTTAAAAGTAGTAGCTTTTTGACACAGTATTAAAGCTAACACATATCTCAATATATAAAGCTACTTAAAACTGAAGTATAAAAAATAACAAATTAGTCTGATTAATCTATGTTAAAAGGTATAAGACATATCTGTATGTAATGCTGTAAATAATCTGTCCTTACCTCTGAAGCCTCATTGAAACGTTCTGCCTCATTCACTCTCAACTCTGAATTCACTTCGGCCTCGGTCTAAATAAAGTAATGAAACATGTACATAGAGGTACATGTACATACAAAATAACAAATTAAGTATACTGCTGGACAATAAACCAATCATTTGTATCCTAAATTATTTTTTAACACTTTAGTATGGGGAACACATATTCACTATTAACTATGACGTTTGCCTCAATAAACTCTTCATTTACTGCTTATTAATATCTTGTAAGGTAGTCGTTGTAGTTGTTAAGTTTAAGACTGTGTGTGAGTGTGCGAGGCCGCCGCAAAGCACGTAGAGAGGGGGATGTAAATATGGTTGAAGATTAGTACTAATTAATATTCTATATTTTACTAATTATAGTTTTTTCCTGGGCCATGGAAGTCGCCGCTCGTCATCCCGCCCTAGCAAAACATTGTAGCTGCCATCCACGGAGAAATATTTTGTACAAGCCTGTCCAAAAACAGCCAGGCTCCTCAAGCCCGCCGTTAAAAGCCACGGCTCCCTCAATCTCGCGTCCGCGCTCTCACGCTGTGAGTTATCATCCTTTCTGGGGCCCTCAAACCTAGGCTGTCTGTTCTTGTCCGTCATTCTTGAACATAAAAACGCCGCCGTCCACGGCTCCCTCAAAAGCCCGCGCGGGGATAATGAAATCTGCCGTCGTCCACGGCTCCCTGCCTCGCGTCCTGCTCCGCGGGGAAATCAATGTCCGCGGCTCCCTGCGAGGCAATCACTCGCCTCTGTCTGCAGCTCACCCCGCTTGCCGCCCGCCGTCCCAGGGTAAACACAGCCGTCCCCAGCCCGCCTTTCCCGGGGAAATAAACGCTGCCTCTGTCCGCAGCTCACTCAAGCCCGCCCGGGAAATAAACGCCGCCGTCCAAGCCCGCTGGCCGGCTCACTCAGCCCAAGCCCGCCGTTCCCCAGTTTTCGGCTGGGAAAGTGCCGTCCCATGTCCCAACACCACCATTCCCCTTCAAGCTCTAAATTACACAAAAAGCCAGGATGGCGCCGTCCGCGGATGCCTAGTCCGCCGTTCCCAGGGTAAATCAACGCAGCCCATGTCCCAGTTAGCTGCTATTGCTCTATTACAGCAAAAAGATGATAATAAAAAAGATTTTGCCGCCCGCCGCTGCAACTCAATTGTTCATTTATGATATGGCCGCCGCTCACTCTTGTTAGCCCAGCTTGTCCCTACGTTTCCCCATTTAAGTTAGTGCCGCTATTTACACCTTAAGAAAATTTTCCATTAAATTTACACAAAAATGGAGGTATTCTAAAGTAAAAGATGATAGCTTTTTAACTGTTACATTGTGTCACATGAATTAAGTTAATGAAGTTAGCTGCTATTTGCAATTGTTAAAGTAATGTAAATTGTTGGTTTAAAAAAAGGTAAAATCCCCTCAAGTAAAGTCAAAGAAAAACCATTTATGATATCAAACTTGTTAGTAGCTTGAACCATACACAACCATACCATGGACAAATTGTTGGTCATTTAGTTAACAAAGAAGCATTAAAATTGTGCAGCTATTATATTGCATATTTTGCATAGGGTGTAAGGAGTAGGTTATATAAGCACTTTTCTTGGAATGTCCAGGCAACAACCTATAATATTCAAAAACATATACATACTTTATATCTGTTACTTTGTCTTAATTATTCATGACTGTGTGTGAGTGCGTAAGGCGCGCAAAGCGTAGAAGGGGGAGGGTTGAGAGGTAACCCGAAAATTGTTCATTAGTACATCTGTTAATGTGGTTTTACATTATATGCGTAACCCTGGGCCATGGAAGTCGCCGCTCGTCATCCCGCCCTAGCCAGCTGTCATTCGGCTTTGTACTTCAGCGGGATCGGCGCGAGTCCGCTGGCCACTAGTCCGCTTTCCGCGAGTACCTCAAGCCCGTCGCTGTCTGCGGCTCCCTCAAGCCTGCCATCCACGGAGAAATCAACGCCGCCATCCGCGGCTCCCTCAAGCCCGCCGTTCCCGGGGAAATAAACGCCGCCGTCCACGGCTCCCTCAATCTCGCGTCCGCGGCTAGATTGTGCCCTGTGGGGAATTATTTTTAAAGTCCGCCTTTCCGGGGACTTTTCTAAACGCCGCGTCCACGGAGCTGCCGTGTAACATAACACCACCATCGCGGCTCCTAATCCCGCGGGGAACACTGCTTAAAATAGAATTGTTCAGAATCCGCCGTCCCAGGGTTTTACTAGTTTACTAGCCGTCCCCTAATAAAACTGAAATTGTCAAGCACAATCACCCCAGCTTGCCGCCCGCCGCTGACTCAAGCCCGCTGGCCGCCGCTCACTCCAGCCCAAAATAGTGCCGTGTCCCATACATTTTACTAAATTACACAAAAAGAGGAAATTTTATTTATTCATGAATTAATTGAATTATTGATTTGCAATTATTAAATTTAATAATCATAATAATAATAATTTAATAATTGTTCATTTATGATATAGCTTGTTAGTAGCTTGTACCTACGATTGTTGGTCATTTAGTACACCTTAAGAAAAATATAAAAAAATGGAAATTCATCTGTTATCATTATCCATTGTAACCCTGTAACCCGAAAACACAAATACAATGCGTAATTTAAAATGCAGGTAAAATTCCTTCCATTTTTGTAGACTTTTCTTGGAGTGTAACATACTATAAAAAGTGCTTAAAATATTGTTCATTTTAATATGTGGTTTTATATTAGCTAATAAAACTGAAATTGTAATAATTCAAAAATATGTACGTTTATTTATTCATTGAATTATTGAACAATTCAATTTTGTATATAAAAAGTTACATTTTAATATTATATTATCATTTATATTATTTTACGAACAAATCTAAATGAACATTTATAAAATATATTTTTGAGTGAGATTTGATGGAGTGAGACAATTTTGCATCCGTGATGGTGTAATGACGTCATCGCGCAATGAAATCACAACGTCTTTTAGCGACAAATCAACCTTCCTTTAGCAACTTTCCCTGAAAATTAGTTGGCAACACTTGTCAAGCAGCATTGTTTAGAAAGACTGAGTTAGAGGGCGGAGAACGACAGTTTCTTCAATCACATGCTATCACCTGCAATGGTACCGTGTTTCACGTTTTTGGAAGTTTTATTTTGTAATCTTGTTTGGAAAGTAAACCGGGTTTTTGTTGTTGAAACCACGTCTCTGTGCGTGCATTATGGCCACGTGCATCGGGAGAGACTCCTGCTCTGACCTCAAGGGGCTAAAGAAAGTTTTGAAGATTAGCCATAACAGTGGCAGTCTGAGAATCATCCAGTGATGCCTTGAGTATCTTTTCATTGTTAAAGTGTAGACTATTCAAATTCTCAAACCACTGGTTATAAATGTTCAAAGTTATGCAAATTCATATTTACATTTGTTTATCCTTATGACTGCGCTCTACTTCCATCTTAAACATCCATTTCTTAAAACTGCCCAACAGTCTTCAAACATGATATTTAAATTTATTTTCTGATTAAATTACAAGTTCTTGCATACCAACTACTCAGTCACTCCGTGGTAATTTACATTTTAGTGACAGAATCTAAAAAAATACACAAATATAAGATCTGCTAATGTTATGTACAATATCTGAAACAATCTTTTTTCATATAATTAATTTAAGTTCTTGTATTTTCTTTCTGGACCCTATTCTTCTAGACAGTTGGGCAATAGAGTAATGATCCAGAACTGGATAGCTTCACTTTTTCTGTTCTCTTATTATCCTTAAAATAGCTTTAACTATTTATGGCTGAAACCTTGTATAATGGGCACTTCTCATGTTTATTGCCATTTTATGGTATATCACTTGTTGTATCCCTCAATTGTAAGCCGCTTAGGAGAAAAACATCTGCCAAATGAATAAATGTAAATGGATAGTGTTTGAATTATGACAAGCTTATTTCAGTTTTCTCAAGTCATTGGGTGGGTCGCATTCCTGACAATGTCCTCTACCGTGCTGTACCTGTCTACATTGTTAAAGTAAGAATCTGTGCAGCTTATTTCACTCGTCTCATGGAGCACACCGAACCCCTCCCAGTGTATTTGACTAAATGTAAAAACAGCAAATCCAAACAATGTGTCTGAAAGGTCAAAATGCTTTCCTGCTTTGCCACACTTTGCTCTCAAATTGAATGTCAGAATGAGATTGCTGAAAATATGATGATGATGTACATGTTCCATAGATTGTCCATTGTCCATAGGTGATAGAGTTTGGAAACAGGTCAAAATATGCTTTCTCAGAGGATCAGAATAGGACAGATTGTTTTTGTTTAAGACCATCACAAAGGAACTGACAAAATGTATTGTTCATGTCACAAGACAAACATGTATATACACATAGTCAAGTCAAGTCACCTTTATTTATATAGCGCTTTTAACAATACAAATTGTGTCAAAGCAACTGCACAATATCAAAATAGGAAAATAGTGTGTCAATAATGTAAAATGACAAGATTAAACACTTAATTGTCAGTTAAAGGCATTTCATTATTGAATTCAGTGATGTTATCGTCCAGCTCAGTTCAGTTTAAATAGTATCTGTGCAATCAAGTCGACGATATCGCTGGAAATGAAGTGTCCCCAACTAAGCAAGCCGGAGGCAACAGCGGCAAGGAACCAAAACTCCATCGGACTTTTTGAGTCAGTCCGGGTCGGAACCTCGGAGAGCAAAAAACCTGTGTTGGGAGAAACCAAGGCTCAGTCGGGGGTCTCATCAACCAGTGACTCTCCTGGCTGAATGGTGTGGCCACATGTAAACCAGCAGTGATCAATTCCTTGGGGTGCACTGATCTCAGCAAAGTCAGATTGTAACTGGAGGAAGGGTACGGGAGAAGCTCATCCAGCGGACAGCCCAAGTTGACTTGACGAGTCCAGAGTTAAGTTTCCACAGTCTGTGATGATTTGGACTGGTGCAATGTCATCTGCTGGTGTTGGTCCATTGTGTTTTTTGACTCACAATATAAAAATGTTTACTGTTTCCTTTTTGACTATTGGTCTTATGAAGTATTCTAATTTGTTGAGATGCACCTGTAGTTTGACTGTATTTATGTCTGTATTTAAACTCCCCATCGCTGTATTCATGACTCCCTGAACTTAAATAGACTAGAACGACCTAATTAGCCCTGATCTGGTGTGCTTCCTAGAATGGTGATTTGCTAGACTGCGATGTGATACCTCTTGCAGTATCGTCTGATTGGATACAATCTGGAACTGGATGACTGCAGTGATCATTGGATCTTCTTTGATCATTGCTGGATGGAAAGCTTTTTTTGCACTGGATCTGACTGGTGACTGATCTGTGGATCTGGTGATGCTGATCGTCTGATGCTGATCTGATCTGGTACAGACTGGTGTACTTGAACTGGATAGAGAATCTTTAGGGAAACACGATGATGGTGATAATCTGGTACTTTGGATGACTGGATACAGTTGATCTGGTCTCTGATCATCTGATCACAGACTGGAGGTGCTGATCATCTGATCATCTGACTGGATCTGGTGACTGCAGTGATCATCTGATCGTCTGACTGGACATCTGGACTGCAGCTTTGACCATCTGATCTGGATACGGACTGATCTGGTGACTGTGTGATCATCTGATCTGGATACAGACTGGATCTGGTGACTGCAGTGATCATCTGATCTGGATACAGACTGGATCTGTGACTGCAGTGACATCTGATCTGGATAAGACTGGATCTGGTGACTGCAGTGATCATCTGATCTGGATACAGTCTGGATCTGGTGACTGCAGTGATCATCTGATCTGGATACAGTCTGGATCTGGTGACTGCAGTGATCATCTGATCTGGATACAGACAGGATCTGTTGACTGCAGTGATCATCTCATCTGGATACAGACTAGAGACTGCAGTGATCATCTGATCTGGATACAGACTGGATGGATACAGACTGGACTGCAGTGATCATCTGATCTGGATACAGACTGGATCTGGTGACTGCAGTGATCATCTGATCTGGATCTGTTGACTGCAGACTGGATCTGGTGATCTGCAGTGGATAAGGACTGGATCTGGATACAGACTGCAGTGATCTGTTGACTGCAGTGATCATGGATAAGGATCTGGATACATCTGGTGACTGCAGTGATCATCTGGATGACTGACTGGACTGACTGCATCTGGATATCGTCTGGACTGGATGGACTGGTGACTGCAGTGATCATCTGATCTGGATACAGATACTGGATCTGGAGACTGCAGTGATCATCAGTGATCTGATCTGGATAAGACTACAGGATCTGGTGACTGCAGTGATCATCTTGATCTGGATACAGACTGGACTGTGATCTGTGACTGCAGTGATCTGATCTGGTGATCTGACTGATCCACCCCATCTGGATCAGTGGATCATAGACTAGAGTGATCTGGTGACTGCAGTGATCTGGATCTGATCTGGTGACTGATACATCTGACTGGATACAGACTGGATCTGTGACTGCAGTGATCATCTGATCTGGATACAGACTGGATCTGGTGACTGCAGTGATCATCTGACTGGATAAGGACTGATCTGTGACTGCAGATCATCTGATCTGGATACAGACTGGATCTGGTGACTGGAGTGACATCGTCTGATCTGGATACAGACTGGATCTGGTGACTGCAGTGATCATCTGGATACAGACTGGATCTGGTGACTGCTGGATCATCTGATCTGGATACAGACTGGATCTGGTGACTGCAGTGACCATCTGGGCTGGATAAGGACTGGATCTGGGTGGCTACGGTGACCTTGGAATAAGAAAGAAACAGACTAATATTAGCGTAGATGTCAATCTTCTTACGATGTAACAAGTACATCGGGTGTTTTAGGAAGTGTTTCCGGTTCCGGTTGACCTAATTAATGTAGCCTAACAATCCTTTAACGCAGGGATCTCCAACCCTGCTCCTGGAGAGCTACCGTCCTGCAGACTTCAGTTACAACCCTGCTGCAACACACCTGTCTGTAACTATCAAGTAGCCCTGAACACCTTGATTAGCTGGTTCAGGTGTGTTTGATTGGGTTGGAGCTGAAATCTGCATGATGGTAGCACTCCAGGAGCAGGGTTGGAGACCCTTGCTTTAACGGATTTGAAAATTAGAAGTGTATTAGTGTGTTATGTGACACCAGGTTAGAGAGATGGGTCTTTAATCTAGCTTTAAACTGACAGAGTGTGTCTGCCTCCCGAACTGTGTTAGCTAGATTGTTCTAGAGTTTGGGAACTAAATAGGAAAAGAATCTGCCACCCGCGGTTGATTTTGATATTCTAGATATTACATAGAACCTCCCAAGTCCTTCAGACGTGCTGTTGTACATGCTATGGCCTGCTGCACATGTGGGTTTTCACGTTTACACATGTGTAAGCTGTATATATTAATTTTGTCGCCTATAGTCTCAATGCCCGCATGCGTAGACACAGCGGGGCTGCATGACAGAAGCACACCAGAAGCATAGGTCCAAAAGTGTTTCAGAACTGACCCTGTTTTTTTTGCCATGATCTGAACGCTTAACCAATTCAACATGGTTGACTTATAATGGCTGTTATGAAAGGAAACACTCAAAGCAATAGCCTAGAAATTATTTATTTGCAGTATAAAAAGCTACAGCTCTGTCAAAGAACAGAAATGCAGTCCCATTGTGAGCCTGCTGTATTGCATTTATGCTTTTGCTTTGCTTAAACACTGCTTTGAATAGCCTGAATACATCAATTTAGAAGGCCTATATTCAAAACTAGAATTAAAAAGAAATTATAACAGCTGAAACATTAGGTAGGCTTTATTTTGGAAGCAGTGCTAAGATTGCTTCAAAGCCTCGACTTGATTATATACTATTACTTTTTAATAGCTTACTCTATTTACTAGTCCTTATTTATGAATAATCATGGAAATGTTTATGTTCACCCACAGAAAAATGTTTTTTGGTTTACACAATATTTAAGGGGGTGCAGTGGATAGGGGGCGCCATTTCGCTTAAATCATTCTGAGAAAATCTTCTTTAATAAAACATTGCAAATAATCAAGTTTATTTGTTAAAAATAATTAACTTTCTGGATGCAGAACAGAAAAAGACAAAGGGAAAATGAAAAACAATGCATTAAAATGAGGACAACAATGTCCAAGTGAACAAACAAAGTTTGGTAAAAAAAAAAGTGAGCAATAAACTTTTTTTCTATAGCTAATTTCGAACATGGGGCCGGGGGTCATATCTTTGTCACTTTTTTTAGTCTGCATCCCTTCAAGCAAAAAACAATGTGTGGAAACTGCCATGTAACGTTGTACTGCTACTTCCCTAAATTGCACTGGTATCTGTCACAGCCAGCAGAGGCATAGCTTGGGGTTGGGTTTGTGTTTGAAGGACAAGATGAGGAAATACAGACTGCGAGATAACGCCCCCTTGGGATAAAACGCCCTACTACCGTTATATTCGGTTTCATTTTAAGATAAAACTCTACTCTGATTTTGCTGTATTTTATAAAACAAATTGCTTTTTAAGCCCCCTTGGCACAAATGTAAGTTTTGTTAAAAATCCAATAGCCTAACATGAAAAATTCTGGACATTTTTCATACTTGGTTTATTATTTATGCCACTATGATTACTATTATGGACACATGTATTTTTTCACAGAAAATAATAACAGATGCAGTTGTGGGTGGGTTTACTTTTTTTAAATCCCGCCTTTCTCCCTATTATTTGCCTAATGGCCTTCCTTCCTCTCATTTCTGCAAACTCATGATGATACAGTCCTGTAAGTGCAGTTACTCGATACATGAAAGAAGAGGATGTTACGTGTAAACATAAACCTCTAACTAGCTGAATTTGTGTTAAATGACATAGCCTAGGCTACTGGTCTACAATATGGTCAATCTAAAATCCTCAAATTGGGAGTCCAGTAGTCAAGCATCCCGTTAAATATCACGATTAAAACCTTTATTATCATAATCAGTATATACTGTTTCAAGTCAGTAATACAGGCCACATTAATTCTGCATGAGGCGCACCACTTGCACGCGCGTTATTTGACTCGGATTTTAAAATCGCACGTGAGCAAATAAGCATTGCATAGCCTACAGGCAGAGCGGCGCGCTTTCACAGCCGACTGCGTCACTAAAAGGGCGGGGCCAGTGTCGTGATAGCTATGTAACATGGGAAACTAGTTTAAGGGGGCTGGTCTTAAAAATTGTGTAACCGCTATATAAACTGCTAAAACGTGTACCTATTATGTATTTGGATGGAAGAGTTAAATACAATGCGGTGTCTCGTTGTTTTGTAAGGATATGTTTGGTAATGTATTCGGCACCATTCATCTCTTTTAATACAGAGGTTATAGGGACGTTTGGTAATGCAATACCGGTAAATTGCAACAGTCTCAAGCTGATTAGTTTAAATTAAAAGCCCATATTACGTTTTTAATATTTAAAACAATGAATGTATGTTATTCGATTATAGAGCTCTTTTATTGTTAAGACATCCTTCGCTTTATTCAGCTGTAAACGTATGTAATGATGGGAGTCGGAGCGGATAATAAAACCGAGAGCACATGTAGTAAGGTAACATTGCAGCAGCTTGAGGGAAAAGATGAGGTACAGCTCGGCAATGATGGAGCCATGAGGCTGGCAAAGGATGATGTCCAGTCAGCGGAGCCCAGAGAAACGTGGGGTCGGCGTCTGGAGTTCGTGCTCGCCTCTGTCGGTTATGCTGTGGGTCTGGGAAACGTGTGGCGCTTCCCGTACCTGTGCTACAGGAGCGGAGGAGGTGAGTGACGCAGAGCCGCTCTGGTGCCATGCGGATAGTATTATTATGTATCTTATTACTAGCCCTTACAAAAAACAAGTGATATTGTAATCATAATAGTTTTTATTAGAATATTATGAGATTTAAAATATCTAAAATAAAAATAAATTGTGGCAATTTTTATATAGGATATATATATATAGAGAGCTTTTTTGTAACTTTTATCTGGCAAATAAGTCAGTGTGGTCAACTTTACATCAACATGCAGGAAGCCATTTTGTTGTCATGTGACATACCCCTGTCCCTTTTAAGTAAAATCGCTTTCTTGATAGGCACGAGCCACAAATGATATTTGAAAAACATTTAGAATAATTTTATAACATGATTGTCTACATGCGTGTGGTTATGAAAGGGTTTTTAATAATTTTTACTCAGGGTTTACCACCTTTTAGAGTGTAAAAATGTAAATACTTGTATACAAAATTGTTTTAATGATACATTTTATTTTAATGAGCTACATTTTTTAAATGTATGAGCTTTTCATTTTGTGTTTATTTGATATCTATTTATTTGAAGCTAAGGTTGCAGCAGTTGTGTAACTGTAAGATGTAACTCCAGGAGTTTGTGCCGTTGGATATGTCTCTTGTTTTCTCACGCAAGACTTTGTTTCATCGTTGGTTCTGCCTATTTTTTATGTTGCTCTTGACTCTTTTTCCATTGTTAATTTTTGACTTAAAACATATGCGTTAGAACATAAGCGGTTGTTGTTTCCATGTATGTTTATCAACAATACAATTTCTTTATTGGGTTGGCAAATTACATATACAGTATTTCAGTGGTTAAAAATCTTGAAATGATGTACCAGCAGTGTGCCGAAATGATTTATATTGTTTAAAATGTTTGAAGAGATGCGATACTGTTCCTATAGAGTAATAATCAATAAAACTGTAAGCAGTGATCTGTGATCTTTAGGGTAGTTTTATAGGACCGTTGTCACAAAGTCCACAGCAGATAACCCTGCCTCCCATTGCTTCATGTTTGTATCGCTCCATGGTTTTAGTTTGTTCAGTGCACATACATATTGTCCAGATGAACGTTTTCAAAACCTTTCATGACCCCAAATTCTTGTTTTTTTATTCTTAAAAAAAAGTGTAGAAGTCCGAGGGAAGAGATTTGTGGCAATAACATTTTATTTATATAGAGCATGTGAATAAATCATCTTGCTCTCCTGAAAGACACTTCCTCTTTTTATGGTAAATTTGCATTAATATGAGTTGACATAGACAGTTAACAAGACCTTTGACTATTGTTAATATCTGCTAATATTTTATGAAAACAAAAATACATTTGTGACTGCTAATGCAAAACAATATTTTTTTTATTAAAAACCAAGTCAGTTTTATTTCCTGAATTATTGTTATTTTGTCTCGTGTTCATTTTCCAATCTTTCACATGTTCCAGGTGCTTTCTTGATTCCCTACTTCATCATGTTGTTTCTCTGTGGGATCCCACTGCTGTTCATGGAGTTCACTGTCGGGCAGTACACCCGCCTGGGGCCGGTCCACTCTCTGGCTAAAATATGTCCCCTCTTCAAAGGTGAGTGGTCCATGTGCCCTAATCCCTCACATCTCCTGTGTTCAGCTGTGCCATCCAAACATAGTCCAAGAAAATGGCCGCTCTTTTTATTTTATATGTTGTATGGGACATTCCAGTATTTCAATCACAAGAATAGCCTCCTGCTAAACTCTTACCACTGTTCATTAACATCAAAGGAGTTCAAGGAATAAATAACATAAAGAGATTTTTATATAAATTCTTGTAAAATCTCTGGATGGGACACCTTGTTTTTTGTTTCCCAGTGATTATTTATATCCTGCTTTTTTCTGTTGGTTACTGTGTCAACAAATTTGAATGCTCCTCATACAGTATATCACTGAAGCCATATACAGAGCTAGTGAACAGTGTTACAGTAACATACTTATTTAATGAAATTGCTAAAAGGTATTTATTTTAAGCACTGTAACTCACACATTTTGTTGGACTATGTTTAGTGAATGATCTCGTCTCTGCTTTGATGTGGCAGTTCAAGCATGGATACTGACTGCAAAGCTTATGTATTTCCTTTTATGTTGGATTTTCTCTATAAAATGTGTGGAACTGCCATTATATTACGCTTGATCGCTGATGATCTAGTGATGGCTGATCTCTACTGTGTTTATCTTATTTCTACTCCGTTTTCTGCATCTGAATCAACCTCTTCATATTTGAATTCCTATGTTTATGAAATCATGCATTAATGGTAATGTGCAAACAACAATATTTCTGAAGTGAAAAATCTTTATTACTGATAATTAACTGGAAGAACTATTTTTAAATCATTGAGTCAGATCAAACCTGAGCCTAGAGACAATTTCATTTGGAATATATTTTAGTTTATTTATTTATTCTCAGGTTATGTTTAATTGGGATGATATAAAATATTAAAACAAAATACTATTATCTACATAATTATATGTTGCCAAAAATTTATTTTGAAATATTTGCCATTTTATGTAAATTGAGGGCAACTCATTTGTGACCAAAGTGAGTGTGAACATTTAGATGTTCAGCCATCACTGTTCGTCATTTGGGTTTCTTTCCTTTTTTTTTTAATTGACATTCTTTCACCTGCTAACGAAGGACTTCTTTCCTCAAAGACAGAGATAGTCTACCCGGTCAAATCTTTTGGGTCCGTCCTTTGATATAGCCCTCATTTCAGCCGATTATGGCTCCTTGCTAACAGAGGGCCTGAAGCAGGTAGTTCTTTCTGTATATTCTTTTGACTGAAATGTACCCTTATGTCACATTCTTTGTGATGTTCTGACAATTCACCGAAAAAAGTGAGCAATGGGCTATTCAGTGGCTCTCCTTTGTAATAAAGCTCCTCCTTTTGCTTCTGCATTATCTATCTTGGTATGCTCCGTAAAGTAACCTCACACCTAAGCAACCTGTCTCTGGGGTAATCATTTCCTCACGGGTTAGTCTTTCACCAGGGCTTGACATCAGGGTTGCGTGACTTAACAAGGTGGCACCGTTCAGCTCAGTATAAGACATTAGAGTGACTTATTTGTGCACTTAACAGGAGAGAGAGAGTGCATGCATTTATGTTTAGTCATACAACACTAATGTGATTCTCAGAATGCGGAACGGGTGGCATGCGGTACATCAGTGAAGATGAATTATATGGATTCTGAAAAAAATATTTCATTTGTTCCCAGAAAAATTCGTTTTCTAACTGTAGTGATAAACTTGTGTGGCAGCTGACCAAAATCCCTTTCTTTTTATAGGATTTGTCACAGAAACCAAACTCTTACATTTCTGCATATATTTTTAATTAATGCAACTAAATATCTCTCAATGCAGATCTGTTCACGCATACATACATTTGCTGATGGCTGATATTACTGTGGCTGATATGAAGCCAACATCTATAGACCCAGTTAAATGTTTGGAGCTGTTCTCCATAAGAAAATAATTATAATACAGTTTTTGGGGTTCATTTTCTCTTTGAAATGTAAATATATATTTACAAGCCAAATAGTGCTTCCACGTTTAAGGATACAGTATGTGATGCAATTTTAGGTGCAAACTTGTTCTTAATTAGAAATGCATACAAACAATTGAATAACTTTAACAGATCTGTTTATGCAATTCAATTCAGAGCAACACAAATTTTACAATAATGCTGCGTGCAGTGAATGGTAACCATGGTCATGCAAAAACAAAACCGTTTAGATTGATTGTTGATTCTGGATTTCCAGTAGAGCATCCATTGATCCATAATGCCTCTGGTCTATAGATTTGCTGAAGCAGTGGACTCGTTTAGGCTTAAGTTCAGGAGACCAAAAGCCACTGAGGGAATCTGGGTGACCTTAGAGGGCAGCGTGGAACGTGCCAACAACAACATTCCTGTTTTTAGAGCTTTCTACTATTCAGGCCTGAAACAACTAGTGACCATTCCATTTAGACGGTGGGAAAGCAATCCAAAATAATGCCAAGGTCCACAGAGAGTGACGAGTGCTAATCCATGGATTTAAAGCGAGCATCAAAACATGGAAGAACATCAAATCCGTTATCTTTGCATTGTCATCCTCCTACAATGTTGATCTGGGTTACAAGGTAACCTGGTCACACTGAATATCTATATTGAATTCACACACGCATCTAAATTGGATTCAGAACGGTTTGATTTGCCAAGTAAATCATAAATGAATAGCTAATATAACATATATTTTCCCAGAACCCAGATGACTGGATGAGTCTTTGAGAATTGTGTTTTTGTTTCTTGAGGACTGTTAATTTTTAAACATCTTTTGGATGTTCGTATTTAGTTTCTAAATCAAATTCTGTTTCACTCCAGGCTTTTGAGAGATTTCAACCCTGATTATTATATGGCAGAATCAAAATCACTGGAAGCAATGCTGTTGTGATTATATCAGGATGTCATGATGTGCCAGCACAGAAGAAATGTATTAATTAGAAAAATAAGAAACAGGACTCTTAGCAACCCACAGAATAGGCCTTCTTCACAAAAAGGCCTATTCTGTGGGTTGCTAAGAGTCCTGTTTCTTATTTTTCAGGATGTAATTAATACTTGAAATCACAAAGAAACCTAACTACTATTGTGTAAGCAAGTGGTTCTCAGCTTTAGTAGTCGATGTTAAAGCGCTTCTAAATATACTCCGTGATATGTTGTTGTATCAGTCACTTTGTGAAAGCTAGCCAACAACAGATATCTACATGTTGCGTGACATCCTCTCATAAACTTGACAACAGATTGTGCAATAATTCTGTCTGCCAACAGCATTAAAATTAATTTGACTTGTAGAAACCATGAAGCTAGACAGCAGTGCTGTTGGTTGTTTCTAAAGACTGCAGAAATACAAAGAAGGTTCACTCCTATACTTATGAATGGGAGAAACCGCAACGTGCAATATGGTGAATAGTCCCACCTTCTAAATGAAAGAGCCAATCGCTGATTGTTAAAGTCGTTGAATCACTGCAGCAGCTGTTAGAAGCTCCGGTTCCCATAGAAACCTGAGGATAGACCAGCCAATGTGCATGTGCAGGCATAAAAATAAGCTTTAAATGCTATTTGAGCATAAGAAACAACATTCAATGGGCAGTTCATTTCAGATTTTGTTGCTGATTTAAAATGTTATTTAATTGCAAATTCAGTGAACAATTTTTAGATAGGAATTGGTCTTGGATGAGCTGCCCGGAGGCGTTGCAAATATGGCCGCCGAGTGAACAGACTTTGCTTGAAAGGGAAAGAGCCAAAAGCTCATCACCAAACACCTAATGATTTGTACATACGTGGACAAAAGTATTGGGACACCGCCCTTCTTTTGAACAGAAAAACTGTTCCAAAAAACTTCCAAAACTGTGGCAACAAAGATGGAAACATAATTACATGTATTGAAAAATGTATATTTACATCTCTGTTGCAACCGTGTTGGAAGTGTCTGTACCCATATGTACCAGTCATTGGTGTTTGGTGATTAATGTTTGGCTCAAGGTCTGCATTTAAAGTCACACCAGAGGTGTCCAGCTGATTAGGACTTGGCTTTCTACAATCCAGTCAAGTTCTTCCACACTGACTCAATCAATCTTGACTGATTCAAACACAAAGTGGCATTGTCATTTTAGATTAGAGCAGTGTCTTGTCCAAACTGTTGCTATAAAATTAGAAGCACACAATTCCCTAGAATATTTTTTTTTACTTTGTGACCGGTTTGGTACTGTTTTAGGTCACCAATTATATCCACTGTAAACTATGAAGCAACACCCGTTAAGAACCACTGGTATAAGCTACAAATAAGTGGTGCAAAAGTTTGAACCGCAAGTTTTAAAAATGTCAAGATTAATGGATTACATGTTCCAACAACACACTTAATACTCCACATTATCAATCCAATCATAATCACTTGTAAATTGGGTAAAACTATTTTTTAGCTCTTTAATATTGTGTGCGCCTAAGATCTTTTGAAATGAATTGTTGTTCAACTTTTTAAAATTTGAAATCTAAAGTTTAGCATAACATTGAACCGCCTTAATGGATTCATTCATGCAAGCCTCAATAAAAAAAGGCTTTCTGATTCAAATCTGCTAGAACATCTCGCATTAGCCTCGGTTGTTTTGGCCAGCCACCAAAAAATATTTAATCAAAAAGGATAACAAGAATCGTGAGAATCTAAAAAGTTTTTCTTTCTTAGCATATGTTTAGTAATGTTTTCAGATAGAGCCCTCTTAATATAACTTGATCTAAAACATCTGTCTCGAAGATTTGCTTCATTCTTTTGGAACTTGTATATTAACCTAAAAATGTACTTCTGGAGGTCAGCGGTTTATTCTTTTTCTTCTAAAACAAAAACTAAACATTTCAGAGCCTCTGAAGAGCCCTAGGCGCTTCCAATGTGAGTCTGTTCAGCAGTGAAAGGCTTGGACGAGGTGACCGGAAACATCTCCTGGGGTCTCACGCTTTCTTTGTCTGTCTTCAGGTGTGGGGCTTGCCACAGTGGTGATTTCTTACGTGCTCTGCACCTACTACAATGTGCTCATGACCTGGGCTCTCTACTACCTGCTTCACTCGTTCAGCCCCTCATTGCCATGGCAGTCCTGCAATAACACGTGGAACGCAGTTGGCAACTGTTCCACTGGTTTTCCTGGCAATGCCACACATCTGAAATCAGCCAGTCAACAGTTCTTTGAGTGAGTAACACATTTCATTTCTTTACTGTCTTTATTGTTTATGCCATATTTGCTTGTTTCAGCCATGCTTGACTTTTTGTCATGGAGTATAGTTGTGTATCACTCTGTATTGTTGAATTTCCTGTAATCAATGTAAATAGAACATTTGGAAAAGTTAAAGAGTGCTGTCTCATTGTGTGTAGTAATAACAAATGTCCTATGATACTATGGGCATTAATGAAGCTTTAATGAACCTTTAAGAATATATTTGAAGGTTTATTCATTTAATCAAGTCAATGTAATGTCAGACTCCTGAGACTGATATTGATTTGCTCTGTTGTGTGATTGTGACTTTGTAAATGTTTTTTTATTCCCCCAGTCATAAGGTTTTAGAAATTACCGCTGGGATTGAGAATGCTGGAGGGATTCGTTGGGAACTCTTTGGCCTTCTAGTCCTGGCCTGGGCCATTGTTTATTTCTGTATCTTTAAAGGAGTCAAATCCACTGGAAAGGTCCGAGCTCAAAACTCACATCATTTATAAATTAAGCCTTTAATATGTGACACAATAGCATATTTAAACCACAAATGGATAGTTAAATATAAACAATATGTAGGTGTGTATACAATAAGGCTCATACTTGTTTAGGTGAATACAAGAAAATGATGGAAAAAGCATGTATTATATAATGTGGGTGTGGGTGTGCATGTATTTACCTTGTTATCACAATTATAAATCCCTCTGTCTATAGGTTGTGTACTTTACGGCCACGTTCCCTTATTTCATTCTGTTTGCATTGCTGATCAATAATGTCCAGTTGCCTGGAGCAAAAGATGGTATTCTCTTCTTTCTCATGCCAAACTGGAGTAAACTCTTGGAAGTCAAGGTGAGATCACACGTGAAAACCATTCAAGTCACAGAAGCGGTTTACATGCTAGCACATCATTACTGTAGCACCACTGATAAACAACAGCATTGCTGTGGGAATTGTGGTGGTTTACCATTTGACACGTAATTAGCACTTGGTGAAGATAATCAACAGGTCTGGAGAAGGTTTAAGATAATAACTTTAACACTGGAAAACTTTGAAAACACCCATGCTTTATGTAAAAACTGGGGCATTGAATGAATGGCAGGTTTTATTTTTCACGACACATATTTCCCCTGTTTCTATTTGTGTTGCTTGTATAAATGTTTATACAGTTAGCCAAACCCAATAATCGCACGTTACTTTATCTTTTCATTAAAAGGTTAACTGTGGTTTAATTGCTAATAAATATTTAGATCAATTGAGAGTCCTAGTAATGCCATATAGTAAAGCAAACGTGAAATATGATTCCTGTTAATGTTTTATTAAAACATCAAATTTTAGATGTATGTTCTATGGACAAAGGACCAAAATAAAAGCCTGTGCTTGCGTGTCTTTTGTGTTGTAGGTGTGGGTCAATGCTGCTGCTCAGGTCTTTAACTCCATCGGCATCTCCTTCGGTTCTATGATATCTATGGCCAGTTACAACAAGTTCAACAACAACATCCTCAGGTTTAGTAATAACAAGTTAACATTTTAAACATTCTATTTAATTCAATGCATCTAAGTCAATATAAAACGGAATTTAAAAAAAATGTAGCATTCAAATTGTAACCTTCCTTTTTATTTGCCTGTAAGTTTATTCCACCGATCTGAGCTAAAAGGGTCTGTTTATCTTCCAGGAAAACATGATTCATTCTCTTCGTCTTTTATTTTACAGGGACACCTATATCGTCTCTCTGGCTAATTCAGCCACTAGTATCATGGCCGGGTTTGTCATTTTCTCTGCCATTGGGTACATGGCCCACATTCACAACCTACCTGTAGATGACATTGCCACTGATGGTAAGTTTGTTCTCCTTTTCTCTGTAGTTTCAGTCTCTGCAGCTGTGAATCTAGTCCTCCTCTGTCCTTGTGCGTTTCAAGGTTTGTTCACAAGCAGCTGAATTGCTTGGTCTGGTTGAACCGCTTTTACTGTCTGGTCTCTGTACGACCAAGAATCCCAATTTAGTTTTAAGGACCAGAGGATCGCAAAGGATCTCTGTTATCATTTTTATGTGCTCTTTGCTGGTGTGCTCTTATGATCGGTGGAAATCTAATGCTCCGAGTATTTCCAAATCCTAATTAATCTGCACAGAACAAGACACTGGCGATGTAAAAACTGCTGTGACCTATGAATATGGGCACTGATATAAATAATAATAATATAAATAAAGGAAGTCATTGTCAACGCCATGCAAGCGAATGAAATGAGAATGCTGTGGGATAATTCCAGCTTTTTTTCAGAAAAGTTTTTGTTGCGTACTGCCAGAGAGAGGATAAGTGTGAGAGGAGGTGAAGGGTGGATAGGATTAGGCCAGAGAAAAAGAATAAAGGGACTATTCACGGAAGAAATGTACCAAGGTAGGCTGAGTAGAACAATGTGAAAACAAAAAACAATGATAAAGGCAAGTCCTTGAGTTGAGCTGCCCTCAAGAGAACTTCACAGCAGTTCACCATATCATAATATTTTTTGTGTTTATACTACAGCACTTTTTTAGTAAAACATGTTATCATTTGAGTCCTTCAGTTTCCACCAGTTGAACCCATTAAATCCTCAAGGAGAACACAGAGATGCTGCCATCCCTCTGAAACCTGGACTGCTGTTGGAAAATATTATAATTAACAAAAATGATGAGTTCGCACGCTGTTCAATATCATATTTTGTATGATTTATTTTTACTTTTTGAGGACTCACTTTCTTCCTGCCTCAACTATTTTCACCTTATCAGCAAGATTTGACCTAGTCCTCGTCCATCTCTCAGAACAGCAGATGGATGTTTTCTTCTGAGAAATGCAATCTCATCATAACGAATAGTTTAATTTCATTGTCACTTACGTTCCTTCACTCTCTTTTCTCTCTCCTTAAGAGAGAGCCCCTTAAAAATCAGAAATAATTTTCTCCAGCTTCTTTTGCCAGTCATTTTATTCTCCTCCTGTGTTATTTTTTTGTTTCTACTCTTTCTTTTTTTATTTCTGCACTGATTTTGAGGAAAAAGTGCAGAATTTAAATTGAATTAAACATGATTTGTCAAGCAGAGCTGAGATTACTATCTAATCTTCTCTAAACCAGTAAAAGATCTGGTTCTCCTTGTTGGCCAAGATCTTCGTAATTAGTTGTTCATGTTGGCATAACGACTGTTGTCCGTGAGAGTGATGTTGTGTGTGTGTTTTCTTGCAGGGCCTGGTCTGGTGTTTGTGGTGTATCCTGAAGTGTTCTCCACTATGCCAATCTCTCAGCTCTGGGCTCCTCTGTTTTTCATCATGTTACTCTGCCTTGGATTGGACAGTCAGGTAGAATAGGCTTCAAAAAACTATTTCAATCCCTAGTAAGCTTCCTTTCTGTCTAATACTACATAAAACCGGTAGCTACCATCTAGAAGCCACTCACACAGGACACACTCTAGTTTTCTCTCTCAAAAAGTGTTAAACTTTAACCTTGATGATCACCAATTCTGTCCACCTTATTGGATCAGTTTTGTCACAGTGCATTCTGCAATTGTCTTCTGTGCAAAGTATAAACATAATGCTGCCTTGGTAAAGTTTGATAGACCACAGATGGCAGATTTGTTCATTTTATTTCCTTTCATCTGTATCCATCATTTCTGCAGCTGCAGGCCCAGTCCTCCCCATGTTCACGTGTCTTCTCTGTGTGTTGGCAAGCAGACATTCAGGAAATCTTAGCAGGAAATTTAATGAATCTCTTGAGCTAGAAAGGGATTTAATTTATGATTGCATCACAACTTTTATTGTTATGTTTCTGTGTTGCCTAAAATCCTAATTCAGAGTTTTAAGGACCAAGATCACTGGTTCTGAAAGCCGTTGCACACATAAAGACACCACAGTAAAGGAGGCAGGGTCAAGATGAGAGATAATGGTGCAGCTGGACAATCCATGCCACGTGTGTTTAGATGGAGCAGTATAATATGTGAAGATGTCTCATTCTTGTGTGTGGAAAGGTGGTCAGAAAAAGGGAAATGCCCAGCTCACCAGGTTTTTCAACAGCAGTTTGACCTATAATATGTTTGCATGTACACTGTGCAGTTTGCCATGGTGGAAGTGGCTGTGACTTTCATCATGGACGGTTTTGGCAAGAAACTTCTGCACGTTTTTAAGAGGAAGGAGCTGATTGTTCTGGCGGTGTGCAGCTTTGGCTTTCTGCTGGGGATCCCTCACATTACCAGGGTAAATATGATCTAGTTTCACTTCATAAACAAGTATTGTGTTCTTATAGTTGAGGTTTTGTTATGCTTGGGTTGTATATGACTGTTCCTGGAACTGTTAACACTTGATCATTTTTTTTATAAATAAAGGATATTATATCCCTGTATTTCTCATGTATTGGAACATATTTTTTAAATAAATAAAGGATATTATATCCCAGTATTACTATATTCAATATATTTATAATTTAAACCATATTAGAGCTTATAAATAAATTGAGTCAACGAGTAAAAACCCTAGTAAAACATTAATATATTTAAAATACATTTATTTCATACTAAGTACAGTTAAAATCTATTAAATTTTTTACTGACATATCGCTCGAGACGGACTGATATAAAAATTATAATTAAACTGAATTTGGAGTATTACTTGCACACATGCACATTTCTTAATATTGAACCTAAAAATGTGTTTTAATGTCACTATTGATGAGGATTGTGTGATCGTTGAATAATAACAGTCTTTAAATGCAAGATAGTTAAAGTATACCTGAAATATTTCCACTTTAATAGAATCAAATATGCTTCAGTATTTCTTTAGTTTGACTTCAGCTCTACTTCCACACAATTTAAAGTGCATTAAGTACAAAATTAGATGTTCCAATTTAGCAGACCTTAAGTATACCAGAAATACAATTGTGAGGTGTTTTTATTAAGTACACAAATATGTAAATACATCTGTAGTGTACTTGGCATGAAATAAATGTATTTCAAATACATCTTGGTATATTATTTTTCACTAGGGAATTGATTCAATAGTGGCAAAATATCTACATATTTTTTGTACAAATTTTAATGTGAAATATAATGAAATGGATTCGTTGAAATGGACAGTTTAATCTGATTTACTGAAATCAATCAAACTTACCAACTGATGTTTTTGCTACTGAAGTTTAGACACCATAAAAAACACATTTCTTTCATAGATAAAAATGACATATTTTTCCATTACATATTTCTCTGCTGTCTAGTCATTGTTTTGATTCTGACCCAAAACCTAATCCTCAGTGAATATTGTGTGTGTGCAGGGTGGGATATATGTGTTTCAGCTGATGGATCACTACACAGCTGTGGTGTCTCTTATGTTCCTGGCCTTCTTCGAGGTGCTCGCCATCACGCTCATATTCGGTGAATTTCACTTCCTTCAGTCCGCACTTCAAGATCACAGAAAACCGTGTGCAGCCATTGAAGCACCGCTCCAATTGAGATATGAAGGTTTTATCTCACCTCTTTCTTGCTCTCTCGCAGGAGTGAGCCGGCTCAGTGTAATGGTGGAGAAAATGCTGGGAAAGAAACCAAACCTCTTCTTCCGTGTCTGCTGGCAGTTCCTGTCACCCATGCTTGTGCTGGTGAGGAAAAGAAAACCAGAATATTGGGATCCTCTATATCTCCTAACATTGACAGATCTGTGTTCTGGAAAAAAGAGCTTCAAAGCTCAGATGTTTTTAAATAATCACTTTTCCCCAACAAGACACGTTTACCCCTTTTTCCATTAAGTAGCAGTGAACTGAAACAAAATCAATGACAGAACTCACTTTTTCTCAGATTTTGTTGTGTACATGGGATCCAGGCGTCGGACCTTAAAGGGACAGTTCACCCCAAAATGAAAATTCTGTCATGAAATACTCGCATTCGTGTTGTGAAATTCTCACACGAAAAGAGAAGAAATTGTTGAATGAAGTTTTTATTTTTTTTGCACAAAAATATTTTTGTAGCTTGGTAAAATTCAGGATGAACCAATGATGTCACGTGGACTATTTTAACGATGTCCTTACTACCTTTCTTGACCTTGAATGTCCGTTGCGTTGCTGTCAATGCAGGGTCAGAAAACTATCAGATTTCATCAAAAAATATCTTAATTTGTGTTCCAAAGATAAACAAAGGTCTTATGGGGTTGGAACGACATGAGGGGGAGTAATTAATGACAGAATTTTCATTTTTGGGTGAGCTATCACTTTTTCTCAAGTGCAGATCTGAAAAGTCAGATGGGATATAATGCTTTGCTCTGGATGATCAATAATGTCCTGTTTCCCTCTCTCTCTCTCTCTGCAGGGTATTCTGATCTCCAGTATTGTTCAGTATACTCCAGCTCGATACGGTAAGTCCTACACGTACCCGCTGTGGGCCGAGGTGGTGGGCTGGTTCGTCTCTCTCGTCTCCATCATCTGGATTCCTCTGGGGAGCTCTACATGAGCTGTGGACAACAGAAGGGTCTCTGCTGCAGGTATGTACGGTGCACAAACACTCTCTAGATCAATATTTGTTTTGTTTCTCCCTGTCAAAATGAACCCAGTGCCTCTCTTTATCTCTGTCGCAGAGGTTGAAAAAGTCCATAACCCCAACTATAGATCTGGAGTCTGTTTCGGAGAAACCGTCTGGCGAGTCCATTGCGCTGTTTGCTGCTGCTTAGACTCCTGCGTGAGGGTTCTCGGTATGTTTACTCATTAGAAGTACAACGTAGCTTTGCTTAGACTATAAAAGGTATCATTTTATGTTTTTATTAGTATTTATATTCTGTTTATTATATTTGAGATTAATACCAAAAAGTACAAACATCAAAAAGGGCCCAGAATTACAATATGGCATTAATATTGATGAAAATCTTTTTTTTTTTTTTCTCATTGAATTACTTTTTTACATGTATTGTTTTTGATTATGACAGTTTTTTTAAAAGTGTAACTTAATGTCAGAAATGAGAGATTTCATACATATTTTACTTAAGGAAAGAAATGTAAAATATATGATAATGAGAGAGAATCCGTTATTTTCCGTTATTTAAACTTAAAAATAATTAAGCATTGAGCTTGAACTTTGATGGAATATTTATTTTGATACACTGACATGAAAGACTGATGAAACATTTAAATATTTAGAAACCGCAAACTTGATTTTACAAAACCTAATTTCAGAATTTAAAAACTGATGCCGCTGCCTGTACAACATGAAACTCTTCCACAAAGTTTTGAAATGAGTACAACAACATCCCCTCTCACAGGTTTAGCACAGTCAGGTAGATCTATAGAGATCATAGAAGAAGAAAGAAATCCAGAGAGCTGCTTTCAGATGCTTTGTGTTCACAGAGGAGCGAGGTTACAGCTGCTTATGACTCATGCATGCTATGCCCTCTAGTTTATACACTTGAACTGTGGAACATACTTTAAAACACTTTGCCTAATTGTACGGGGAAAATGAGGTAAAGGTTGTAAGTAAAAATGTGTGTCCTTATTAGTAAGCACTTTCTGACGTCACATGTAAGGCCTATTCATTGACCGAGATTGTACTAAAATTCATGTTTACTATTTTTTTTTTACGTTGTTTTAATATTTACTATTTTACTTTAAATTTAGAGTAAAAATAAGAAAAAAGTATTTTTGTTGTTACAAAACTGGCCTTCATATCAAAATGCACATTAAGAAATAAAATAATTTACTATGCACACTATTGTAACAAATAACCGATAAATCATAAACAGTAGTATCCACTGAAGGACTGATTATATTTTATAAATATTTGTATTTTTACTGTTATTTTTGAACATATGCATATCATTGTCATACAGTATGTCATCGTTGTGTGTTATCTCAGAATAAATACTTATTTGTTTTGTTTCTAATGATATTACAGAAGGACAATCATGCCTGTTTTTCATGATAAACTGTCTATGGAGATGAAGCGTTTTTATATATTTAAAATGTCTGTTTTTTTTGTCATGACTGGCCGTTTTAAGTGCAAGTGTCTTACCAAAATAAAAGGTTTGAGTTTGTCAATTTCACATGAGTTTTTCTTGATATTGTGCTGTTCCATATTAACGTGTAGTTCTGCTGTTTCACCACTAGATGACATCACAGCACAGTTAACTACTGATGTCAAAGCCATTCATTTGTCACAAACATGCTGTAACTTTGTAGAAATTTGTGTTATATAATATTGTAATTAGTTGTTATGGATATATATATAACCGTTTTTAGTTAAGTAGAGTAACATATTTTTAATTAATATAATTATATATAATATTTTCTTATTAAATTAAAATGGAAACCTCAAATTATAATGCATCATTGTAACTGCAGCCTTAGAAATAAAGACAAACTCAACAGATTTAAATGTGCATATGTCATCACATTGCAAAGCTTGATAGGGGTTGTGTAAGTTAAATATGACTCCTAGTGATTTCTTCCTCTAGATCAATTGCATTTCCTGTCTGTCGGGCTGGAAAGAGGACGCACTAATAGAAGTCAGTTGAGACTGCCGTTCAGATGGCAGATCAATACCTTCCCTCAGTGTGAAAGCAGGCTGAATGCCACCACAGCGGCTCATTTATAGCCAGCAGCAGATCAATACACAGCAGCCTGTGACCGAGCAGATCCTCAGTGGGAGAGATGTGCTGCACTGCTGTGAGCGCCACTGAAATAGCACAGTGTGTGCAAACAGAGGACAGGGACATGTGTGTGTGTGTACGTCTACAACAGAGAGGAGGTGTATGTTAGTGTTTTAGGGACTGGAAAGGAGTATGTGGGGCTTTGGATCTGTGTGGCGTTGGGAGTTGATATCTTTGTGACCTGACAGGGCCGAGTGCAATTAGAGAGGAGCTGTGGGAGAGATGCAGGTCTTTGGAGAGATACCCAAGGGCTTGGCCGACCTTTCGGTCACCTCTGGCTGACCCCTAGCTGACCTGTGAGATACCTTTGCAAATGAAGCCCAGTCAAATCGGCCTTCTCTTTCTCTTGCCTGGCGTGGGAGAGCACAGGTGCACTATCACACTCACTGTCACTGCAGGGGAGGGTTCATATCCAGTCAAAGAGGAAATCAGGCGTAAAGGGAAATGAAGACACATGTCCCTCTCTTTCCCTTCACACACACACACACACACACACACACATGCATCTGAACACAGGCATTTGAGCCTTTGCATTGACTTTACATAATTGTACATATTGGCTTCCAGTGAAACAGCAACTGTAACTAATTTCACAGTTGTCCAGTTTTAGCTCAAGTGCTGATCTTCTATGATACTGTTGTAATATCTCAACTTTTTCTCTTTTGTGGTCACATTAGAAGAATTTCAGTTGTTCAAAGCAGCGAATTCATGTGATCAACTGAATCTGGTGTGAAATCAGCATTTTTACTCGAAATATATTTTTCAATGCGGAAGTAAGCCGTTGTCTATGAATGTGCGAGACTTCCGGTTCATTAGCCGCTGTAGGGAAATAACATGAAGAATAACAGTGCAGTAAACTGTGTAACTGTTTGCACTACAAACCAGGGTGTTCATAATTAAGATTTAGTAATATCAAGCAGCAAAACGAGCTGTTTTGTACACTGGCTAGCTAGATCATAGATATACACAATGTATCCATGGGCTAGACACATACAATTTACAGAAATGGCCACGGCCGCACTTACGGAACAAATAAAGTGGACTGAGTTCTGCGAAGCCCACAAAAATTCAATGAACAACAGTAAATGTGAACACATTTAGACAGAAGCTGTCTGCCATGTAAAAATAATAGTGTTGTCAAACGATTAATCGCATCCAAAATAAAAGTTTTTGTTCACATAATATATGAGCATACTGTGTATATTTATTATGTATATATTTAAGAAAAATGTTATGTTTATATATTTATATATAATATAAAATCTAAGAATATATTTAATGTATAAACATGTAATTTTTTCAAAAGATAATACTGTAGTGTGTGTGTGTATTTATATATACATAATAAATATAGACAGTACACATATAATGTAAATAAAAACATTTATTTTGGATGCGATTAATATTAATCGTTTGACTGCACTAAAAAATAATGATTTATCTTCAGTTATTTGGACAAACTTCTAAATTCACAGATTCATAAGGTGTTTTACCAACAGAAAACCTACAGGATTGACACAAGTCTCTTCCTCTATATGTGTGTCAAGAGATATTTTACACTATCAACAAATTCCTACTACACAGTATATCATGTTAACTTTATGATTAAAAAACATTACATAAATAACAGGCTGTGGATGCCAGAAAATCATAGTAGAAATTCAGTGACATTGTTTCAGGTATTATGTAGGCCATGTGACTTATTGGTGCCAGTACATTTCAACTTATAAACTAATATTTCATTAAGTGATTAGATATTAATACCAATGATATCTACTCGTACTTTAAGTCTTTAAAATGTACTGATAACCACCGTAATAAAGATGGTCAAATGGAAACCACATGATTTTGAGTGGCCTGTCTATTGATCTAAATAGACGGTGCACAAAGTCATACAAAGACGAAAGAACATCAAGGTAACAAACAAGAAGACATGGAAATAATGTAGTGAACATTAACTAAATGGCATGAAATGTAACACAAAACAATCTTGTTCATTATTGATCACAAAAATGAACAGAAACAAAACAAATGAAAGAAAACAGTATGTGATGTGTCATGCAAGACCTTTTGGGAAAGTCTTTGTAAATTGTATGGTTATTTATAGTCTTTATTTGCAAAAAAACATAAATCTGAAGGTATTTTACAGTAATATTATATATATTACAATGTTCAACCACTTACAATTATTCATTGTACATGGTTAAAATAACTTACAGTAACTAATTAACAGGTTTTAATGTACATTTTACAGCGTTTTCCTGTAGCTCAATGATTCTCTCATTCAGTGTGTATTTAATTTTTTTATTTTTGGAAATGAGAAAGCTGATATACAAATAAAACATTAGGCCTCTTGAGTTATGAAACAGAAGCCTCTGAGCAATACATATTTCCTCTGTGATGCTAATCAAGAAAGACAGCAACAGCTAAGACCAGTTACATAAAACTAAAGTAAATGATAGAATGAAAGAATGAGTGTTTAAACAAAGAGACTCACTACTGTGTATTCCCATCAGGCAGTGAAGGGGCAGCTGTGTTAATGTACGCGGTCTGCCAGTCTGTGTGTTTGTGCCTGTCTTAGAGTTCGCTGAAGGGGGAGTTCTGTATGTTTGTGTCTGAAAATGATGAGAAGGACGAATCAGAGCAGCTTAAAGGACACAGACAGAGATATAAAGCATGGCTGAAAATACACACTCTCTCAGTCACCTTTAGTCTCACCTTACCGTCTGGTGCCAGAGCGTCTGTGTCCTTCTCAGATCCATCCCTGGAGGAGATCTTCTCTTCTCTTTCTTCAATCTCTCTGACAGACTGTAGACGCCAGCGGTGTGGCGCATTTTAAACTCACTCACAACAAGCTTCTCTCACTAGTTTACTTAATGTGTCTATTAACTATATCCAACAATCTAATGCAACATCATTGACTGCGGCGTCTTTTGAAATACATCTAAAACTGTATTGTGTATGAACTGTTTGGTGTCATTTTGCTGCAAAAATTATATTTTAACATCTTTGGAATACAATGGTTGACTCCTTTGTCTAGCTATAGGGCTAATTGAATAGCGGTTATATACACACAATCAATGCTTTAATAATATTAGTATAATTTGACAAAATTTTAGGTTGATGTTATGTTCATGATTTAAAAATCCTTCTTATAGTCTTATATTTTATCTCCTAAAATAAATTGAGATATTAATTGAGATAAAATAAAATATATTTTTAAAAACGTATTTATTTTTTAGTTAGCATTTATTATGAAGAAAAACTTTTATTGATTTCAGTTTAAATGTATTATGACAAAAATATTTTGAATTAATATGATATGTCCTATACTAAAACTAAAACCATAAAAGCATTTTTGTTACTTAAAATGTCTTTTAAGTACAAGTTTTAATCGGGGAGAAGCCGATTAGTCACCAGAAGAGACGGACGGCAGCGTGTAAGTGTTGTAATACTTGTTCGTATATCTGTTGTTTAAATTATTTACTTGCTGCTAGGAATGAATACTTCGTTTCCTACCTATTTCTATTCTGCATTTTCGTTGAGGTTTATATTTTTGATTGCACTTACTGGTAATTATAATAATTTGTGCCTCCATTGCTCCTTGGGCAAAATGTTAGTTCGTCTTGAGCTATTAGCACTCCTTTAGGCTATTGGCTGGGCTAATCAGAAGTCTCTTCACTGTAGTCTCTTAGACTGTGTATTTATTTGATGTCCGAGTGCTGACGCGAAGCGTTCAGTTTTCTCGTGTGAAGACCGACGACTTTTTCCTGCGCGACTTCAACCGAGCAACACACTTAAGTATCATTTATACCATTTATCACACACTCTCCTTTGCTATCCTCTATCCTTCCACCTCTATCATGTGTTTCCAAACCATTCCGGTTGTCTCTCGACCACGCTCTAACATCACACGCAGACGGCAACGTAATCCTGCTAACCTACGCCCTATCTCTACATCTTCTAATACACCTCTTTCTTTCTCCATGGCTCTCTGGAATTGTCAGTCAGCTGTCAACAAAGCAGACTTATTTCCGCTTTTTCTTTACAATCCACACTCAGCATCTTGGGCTTGACTGAGACCTGGATTCGTCCAGAAGACTTTCTCTTTCTCTCACACCCCACGTCAGGTTGGCCGGGGTGGGGGCACTGGTCTGCTCATTTCAAATAATTGGAAATACTCAACCCACTCTCCCCTATGCAATTACAACTCATTTGAATCTCATGCGATTACTGTAATAGCTTCTATAAAACTCCAGATTGTGGTACTTTACCGTCTCCTGGCCAAATTATAGCCCCCTTCCTAGAGGAACTGGACGGGTTGCTGTCCTCTTTCATGGAGTATGGTTCTCCACTCTTAGCCTTTGGCGACTTCAACATTCAACTACACAAGCCTTATGCTACAGACTTCCATTCACTCCTAGCTTCATTTGATCTGAAATGCCTTAACCATTACTAGCACGCACAAATCAGGCAACCAACTTGATTTAATTTATACACGCAATTGTACTGCAGATAACATTCTGGTACAACCACTACATATCTCTGACCATTTCTTCATTACATTTACATTACATTTTGCCCGAGTGCCACCAACCCCCTTACCGTTACTTTTAGATGAAACCTACGCTCCCTTTCTCCCTCCCATCTTTCCTCTGTAGTATCTCCTCTCTTCCCTCACCTACCCATTTCTCATCTCTGGATGTGAATGCAGCTACTGACACTTTATGCTCTACCTTAACCTCTTGTCTAGACGACATTTGTCCTCTCTCCTCCAGGCCAGCACGGACTGCCCCTTCTAACCCCTGGTTATCTGATGTTCTTCGTGAACATCGGACAAGACTCCGAGCGGCAGAGAGAAAATGGTGCAAATCAAACGATCCGTCGGACCTGAGTAGGTATCAGTTGTTGCTTTCATCTTTCTCCACTGAAGTCCACACTGCCAAATCCTCACATTTCTACAACAAGATCAACAGTGCTCCAGATATGCGTAATCTCTTCAGAACATTTAATTCTCTCCTCTGTCCCCTTCACCACCTCCCACCACTTCTATAACAGCTGATGACTTTGCCTTCCTTCTCCAAGCAATCTCTCACTTTGCCTTCTTCTCCAAGCAATCTCTCCAAGCAATCTCTCCAAGGAGACCCCTCCTTGAAACACTCATACCAGCACTCACACACATCATCAACAATCTCTCTCACAGGCATCTTCCCCACTGTGTTCAAGCAGGCTCGGGTTACCCCAGTGCTCAAAAAACCTACATTAAACACTTCTCTTATAGAAAACTACAGACCTGTCTCTCTCCTTCATTCATAGCCAAAACACTCGAACGAGTTGTCTTCAACAGGTCTCATCGTTTCTTTCACAAACAACAAACTGGACGCTAAACAGTCAGGTTTCAGGAGTGCCATTCAACTGAGACTGCGCTACTCTCAGTCACTGAAGCCCTGCGAATTGCAAAAGCCGATTCCAAATCATCAGTCCTCATTCTGCTGGATCTGTCTGCCGCTTTTGACACTGTCAATCATCAGATCCTCCTGTCCACCCTCTCATCTGGGACATCACTGGGATTCCACTTCGCTGGTTTGAATCGTATCTCACTGGTCGGTCTTTCAGGGTGGCCTGGGGAGGGGAGGTATCCAAAGCACATCAATTGGTCACCGGGGTTCCCCAGGGCTCGGTTCTTGGACCCCTCCTCTTCTCCACATACACTACATGACTGGGTCCCATCATACAGGCACATGGCTTTACCTACAATAGCTGCGCTGATGACACACCGCTCTCTCTCATTTCGGCCTGATGATCCAACGGTAGCTGCACGGATCTCAGGCTGTCTGGCAGACATCTCGGCATGGATGAAAGAACATCACCTACAGCTCAACCTGGCAAAGACTGAGCTTCTTGTCTTCCCTGCAACTCCAACTCTACAGCATGACTTCACGATCAACTTCGGTCAGAAATCTTTGTGTAATCTTTGATGATCAGCTGAAGCTCCAGGAGTTTCTCTTAATGGATTGGCCTGAGATTAAATGTCTCGATCTGATCTGTCACAGGGTCCAAGTGAAATGTGATGTACTTGTAACACATGTAATTTAAGAAGCCATATATCAAGATGTGCTGGCAGGAAATGAGATCACTCAAATGACATGTATTACGTTTCCACCTAATTTAAACAAGACACGTATTTGACCGTCTGCTGAGGTGGAGGATTTTAAGAGTAAGAGGACATGAACTCCACAAGTGTTTGTGAGCATGATTTGAGAACGATCTTGTGTTTTAATGGAAGCAGGAACATCTGACTGTTCATACAAAGAAGTTAAACAAAGTAAATGTCAAATGTTACATTGTATTATTGACCTACAAATCATGCAGATATTTCATTTTATGTAAAACCTTGTTTTCTTCCCACTAAACTGTCCAGGATAAAATACAAAAAACAAATTGTGCTCTCAGACTTTTGGATCAACTATATACATTATATATCACATGCAAATTGTTATATGAATCTGTTGCAGACTTTAATTTGTGGTTTCAAATCTCTACTTGGTTCATCGTATTCTCATCAGCTGAAGGTCAGGTGATGTTTTGAAGAGAGAGAAAGTCTGAGTCTTCACAGGGAATTTCTAATGCTATGCTCATGAGGGTTTTACTCTGAACAGCGTTGAACAACAAATGAGACGTTGATGAGTCAAAGGCTGAGCTAACATGAAAATGTCAGACCCATTTCACACATGACTGCATGTCTACAAATCAGTGCATCGATTTGCATTTGTCAGCCTGGATTTAAATGTGAGATGTTGTGCTGTTGGGTCAATTCATCATGTTTTTATATTCCTGAGAATGAGAACAAAACCATCAAACGTATTCACTTGCACTTATGTTGTTTTTTTCCATTAAGAAAATGAAAGGATAATTTATATTTTATTTTGTAATATTGTGAAATATGAATATAATTTATATAAATACATATTTATATTAGTAATGCAATTTATTCCTGTGATGACAAAGCTGAATTCTCAGCATCATACTTGAAACTTCAGTGTCACATGATCCGTCAGAAATCATTTTAATTTGCTGATTTGGTGCTCAAGTAACGTTTCTTATTTTTCAGGATTCTTTGATTAATAGAAAGCTCAAAAGAACACCATTTATTTAAATAGAAATATTTTGTAACATTGTAATAGTCTTTATTGTCACTTGATCAATTTAGTGTTTTATTACAAATTTTACCTGTGGCAATTTGATTAAAGACATTTACAGATTCTCTCTCTCTCTCTCTGTTTCTCTCTCTCTCTGTCTCTGTTTCTCTTTCTCTCTCTCTCTCTCTCTCTCTGTCTGTCTCTGTGTGTGTGTGTGTCTCTCTCTCTCTCTCTCTCTCTCTCTCTCTCTGTCTCTGTTTCTCTCTCTCTCTTTCTGTCTGTCTCTCTCTCTCTCTCTCTCTCTCTCTCTCTCTCTCTCTCTCTCTCTCTCTCTCTCTCTCTCTCTGTCTCTGTGTGTCTCTCTCTCGCTTCTTCTTTCTCTCTCGCTCTCTCTCTCTGTCTCTGTTTCTCTCTCTGTCTCTGTCTCTGTCTCTCTCTGTTTCTCTCTCTCTCTCTCTCTCTCTCTCTCTCTCTCTCTCTCTCTCTCACTCTGTCTCTGTTTCTCTCTCTCTCTGTGTCTCTGTTTCTCTCTCTCTCTGTCTCTCTCTCTCTCTCTGTCTCTCTCTCTGTGTCTCTGTTTCTCTCTCTCTCTCTCTCTCTCTTACTGTAATTGGTAATTCACAAATAAAGGGACTAAATCGGTTTAGTGGTGTAGGATGTCTTTTATTAATATAATCCTCTTTGGGTTCTTGAGCCAATCTAATGGCGCTTGTTCTTCTATAATAGCCTCATTTTAAACGACAGATGCCCTTGTGGGTCAAGGCCTGAAATTACTGCAGTTATTAAGTCATCCTAATACCTCGTAGTCAGTCAATAATAATTGCAGAGACCATTTTTATAAATGATGTGCACAGTGGGAACTTGAACTTGAAGCATGACAAATAAAGACACTCATATGTGCTGAAATAAAGAGGCAGAGAACAATGTGGCAGACTGTCAATGGACCTTGTTCATGCAGAACACATTTTTGAGCAAAATGTTTGCAAATCAAATATTATGTAAATTGTTGCACTAAACCGAATATAGCGCATTGTTATATTGGTTTTACGTGTAATTTACACAGACATTCATTCTGCTCATGTGCGTGAACAAGGCTCGGTGTGTTTCTGAACCTGTAAGAAATAGAAATGTTGTCTGGCATGTAAACTAATTTAAGGTGTGGTTGTAACACCCTCACGTTTCTAAACCGTTTAGGCCACTGCCGTATTCACTGAGGTCTTCAATCCCAAAAGAGCTTAGTGACTTCTTAAGAGGGGAAAGAGGAAAGTGCTGACTGGAATCTTGACACTCAAGGGTTTCAGTCCTTCATGAATAAATCCATGGCCATCACTTAATAATTTGCCTAATAAAAGCTGATATATGAGCCAAACAATAATGAGACCTAGATTCCTGAAGTCATCCGTGCTCCTGCCTGATAGAAATCACCTACTGGATATTCTTGTTGAGGGCTTTGTGGATTAAAGGCGAAAGTTTAAAATAATCTCGTTATTTATTCATCTGACTGCTAATTAATGCATGTGCTTTCAATAATTCACTGTCTATTTTTTCCACCGTTTTCTGCGAGTGCCAAGTTGAATAATTTACAGACTTTTCTGACTGTAATCAATGTTGGTTGCTATCACCATAATGTCCAAAATGTTTCCTTGTTTTCCCTTTCATTTTAAAAGTATCCGTGGACCTGCTGAAACTCTGTTACTGAAACATAATCTTTAATCAGCATAATAAGCTTTTATTCTGTCTGTTCATGTGATGTCTGCATGACTTCCATACTTTAATTAACTAGAGCCTACCTTTGGTTTATGAATGTTTTTAGAATATTTAATATTTGGCTGAGGGGGAGTTTTTTATAAATAAAAGTTGACATTAAATCATCCAATGAAACAATGCAAAAAAATCAACTGTTTAATTTTCATATTTGTGAGTTTGTTGTGCAAAATGTATTCACATGACTTTCACTAAAATGCCTGTTTAAAATGATATACTCATATTAAGACCTATTATGAGCATCGATAAGTAATGTTTCCCAAGCAACTCATGACATGTTTGATCGGCAAGCCAGTGACTTCACAGTAACACTGCATTCAGCATGGTTTGAGGGAGCGAGATGTCTCTGTCTGTCCAGCATGAATGTTTCAAATAAACAAGAGTATGTGCATATTACATGTATGTATGTACATGTTTGCATATTTACATAAAAAAGAGTAGAGAGCCCCATCTCTAGCCTCCAGGTTGGGTTCACTTTCTTTAAACCAGTTAAAGTGGAGGAGACTGATCAGACTTGACAGTAACTTGGGGCCTAACAGCCACAAGAAACCGACCTTTAACCCTTCCTCCCTCCCAAACTGTGACGTCACGTAGAATGTGCTTTGCTTTATCAGTGGAATCATTTCTGCTCCAAAATAGCCCTGTATCTTATACTGCACGTTACTGGCCTGAAGCTGTACAGAGGGTCAGCTGGCAGTCAGATGCTTTTAGCAAAAACGCCTGATCATCACATTAGAACAAGAAATAGCTGCTCAGCAGTCACTGAGTGATGCATCATAAATCAGAACTGGTACAGAAGAGAAATTTTATTATTAGTTCAGTTCTTTGCTTTTCAAGATGTTTTACATTTAATTTCAAGTAAAAAATGACAGTCGTGGTTGTTGTCACATGAAATGCATTTCTGTCAGAACTGGTTTTCAGTAGACAGAACAAGACACAGTTCAACACACAAATGAATCAACCAGACAGAAGCTTTATTCAGCACAGGGCATGAATCGAGTTTAGATGAAGTTCTGTATGAACTCTCTGTATTCCCCTTGAGTCGATCGGGGGTCTGTGGGCGAGAAATGTCTTCAGAAGGATGAGATCAGCCTTGGATCAGAAGGGATAGAGTTTCATTCATTCCTATGAGCTGGCAGGGGCAGTTTTCATATAAAGCATCCTCAATCAGGCGCTGATATGTGTTAGACTGAATGGATGGATTAAGTAGAAGGTAAACACACAAAATAAATATTTTTTATTATCTAATAAACTTTTGGTTTCATGCTAAACTAAACTCTTTAATATATACATATTGACAGAATATGAGAATCAAATAAACATACTACCAATGTGTGTGTGTGTGTGTGTGTGTGTGTGTGTGTGTGTGTGTGTGTGTGTGTGTGTGTGTGTGTGTGTGTGTGTGTGTGTGTGTGTGTGTGTGTGTGTGTGTGTGTGTGTGTGTGTGTGTGTGTGTGTGTGTGTGTGTGTGTGTGTGTGTGTTTTTGTATGACATTTCTGCTATTAAATAAGAATGCTTTGAAATAGACTGTCCTTGGTTCTGGAAGATCAAACCTGCAAAATAATAATTACACATAATCACACACTAATAAATATATAAATACATGTGTATGGAAACAAAAAAACACACAAACTGTTCTTGGTTCTGTGCTATAAAAAAATAATAAAGAATTCCACGTAGCCTAGAACTTTACATACATTTGCGTGTAAATAAAGAAATAAACTAAAACTTAAAATAATACAATCTTATATATAAATAGTTGTGGAAATAGGTCTATAAAATGTTAATTTCTTGATTTCCGGATTCACTTTCCATACACTCATGTTGAAGGGCGTGTTCGACTTGAAGCTGTTTTTTTTTTGGGGGGGGGGGGGGGGGGTTAGAACATGAAAACAACATTACAGAAAAACCGGCTTCAAAAACAGAAGTTCCAAAGATGTTAGAAGAACAAAATACATAAAAAAAGACATTCACAAGACGCCAAATACAGATTCGTAATATCTTACAATATTGGTTGCTTTTACATTTTTCACAACTTTAAGAGACTTCATTAACAACGTTAGTTCGTTAGAGAAAACCTTGTTTAAAGGAGGAGATTTTGACAATCTACATTTATGAATGAAACATTTTCCATTCAGGATGATAAAATTAACATTTAGATTAATCATTAGATTAATTTTAACTGAGAAATCTGGAAAACAATCTTTCCAAAATGATTGTAATCATAGCATTGGTTAGCCTACTACAGAACATTATTTAAAATGTATAGGAAAGTTGAACGTAGACAAAAAAGAATCATAAGAGTACATTTGTAAAGATGAATCAAATAAATCACTCAAGTACATTAACCTCGACTTAAAGCTGTGCTGTGCAGAATGATCAGTGTATCACATCAAAGTATCGCGAGAGTGATAAGAGAGCTCGCTCTCGCGGTACTTTGATGTCTAAACGCCTAAGTTCGATGATTCGGTGAGTTGTTAACCTGGATCACTGCGAGTTGCCTCATTTTATAGATGACGCAGTACATTATTCATCTTCTAAACGAACAAATGCAAATGAGATGCGGTTTGTGAAGTTGTGTACTGTTCAAGTGATTCACTGAAAGGATTCAACTGAACGATTTCTGACATCTCGTTAGTAGGCGAGATGGCTGGGTTCGTTATCGACTTGTCTAGCTAGTTTTCAATAAACTGGCTGCAGCTGTTGGATGTCTGCGCCGAGAAAAAAGACAAAGTTGAGAAAAATGTAACTTTTATGTAAAAGCGGATCAGTCACCGTAAAGACAAAGGCACTCTCATCATTCAGCTTTTTTAATCGTGCTTGGCCAAGGCTAGTAAGGCAAGTTCATCTTTAAAGTAAAGTATTTTCCAATGTATAGAGTAAATCTCGACATATCTGTCTCTCGATATCCACAACGCCCGAAGCCAAGTGCTGCATGTATAGACCGAGCTGGGTAGATTACTTAGGCCGAAATTGTAATCCGTTACTGATTCCAAATTACATGACACAAATTGTAGTTAGTAACTCAATCATTACACTACAAATCTCTGGTTATATAATTTGACTACTATTACGTATTATTATTAGATTAGCTACTTTTGATATAATTTGTTTATCACATTGATTAAATGGGATAATTTTCTAGGCCTACCACACTGATATAAATATACAAAGATTAAGACAATATATTCCATTCGTTGTAATTAACATTACATCAAGGTTTCTCAAACTGGGGTTTGTTAAGGCACTGCAGGGGGTTTGAGAGTTTAATGAAATGTTAATCATCAATGAAATGATAAAAACGTTAAATATATTTTTTTTAATCATAAATCAAAATAAAACGCTTCCTAAATGTTTTTATTTGTTTACCTGTATATCATGTTGCCAGAAAATACATGTTTTTTACTGTAGAGGAAGTAACTGTACATTCGTCTAGATGTAGACCTACTAAAATACAGCACTGCGCCTAACTTTGTCTAAAAATTATTATTAAATAAATTAATGTGATGGATTTTTTTATATCGACCCAAAAACAGGTTGCCTTCCTGGCTCCTCATGCTAGGCCACTGATTTGTGGCAAAAAAAGTATTTTTAATTTCGTGCCACAGTGTTCTTACAAAAGAGAGCAGATTGTACTGTTCGAGCAGTCGCGTTTAGTCATATCATCTCGGTTTATTTATTTAATAATGTGTGTCGTGCTGTGTGTGTGTAGAACTCTAGGCAGTGCTGTTGGGCTGTGCGGAGCGCGATCTGACGCGCGGCTGCTGCTGTTGCTGTGAACCGCGGGGATGTGAGACACGCGCCGGATACTCGGGGAGAGAAGAGGCAGACCGGTCTCTTGACAACGTTATAAAAAACAGGACGCCTCCTCTCTGACCCGATTCACCGCCTGTGAAGGACAGGAGGCTAGTAGCAGGTACTATGCGGCCGCGCTGTGCGTGCGCGCCTGCGGTTCTGAGCGCGCGACGATCTAAAAGGCAGCGCGTGCGGATTCTGCGGCAGCTGTGATCGGGAATAACTGGGATTGGAAAACTCCGCGAGGCATGGAAAAGCATGCTGATCACTGAGCAAGTAATCAACCAGACAGTCATTCACAGACGTGTTTATTGTGTGCGTCCCCAGGCGCTCCGTTCTTCGATCGATTACCACAGAAGAGACACACAGAGCATTTGAATGCGAACGGGTGCGTGTGGTGCAAGTGATTCCGTAGTTTCTGCCCTGCTCCGTTCAACGCTGCTGAGAAGACCGTACAGCCAGGTAAGCCGTCAATATACTAGTTTATCACGCCGCCAGACGTTTTAGGAGCGAAGTGAATTCGAGTCAGCCTCTGCGGAGTTCATGTATCCGTGTTGCACCGGTAACTTATGCGTAGGTTTTTGATTTGCAGAGAAAAATCGCAGTTAAGCATAACCCCCCCCCCCCCCCCACAAAAAAAATTGCGAGAGTACATATTTTTAGATTCAGCCTATTGTGAATTGTAACAAGTTCTTAATTTTACCACTCTTTGCTTTACTATTAGGCCTATTACAACTGTATGCATAATAATGCACAATTTTCTAAAATTGTTTTAGATGGAATATCGCAAGCAGGACACTGCTGTAACTGACATGTCCTGTCAACCAACATGTTATATATCCATCTCCAGCATGTTACATTTGTATTACTTTTGATTTTTTTTAACAAAGCAAATGGAATAAAAGTAATTCCATAGTAGGCTTTGTTTTTACAGATGCATACATTGCATACAAATAATACATTTTTAGACGTAGTCAAGCCATTAAAACCTTTTTGCTGTAAATTAAGTGAAGTTTTTGGTAATACTTAACAATAAGATCCTATTAGTTAACGATATTTTAAGGTACTGTACTATTAAGTTGCATTAACCAGCAATGAGCATTACGTTTTACAGTATTTATTCATCTTTGTTAATGTTAGTTAGCCCAACTAATGTTAGCATATTGACCCATGAAACCATTTTTGTAGGTAGTTCCAAAGAACTGGTATATAATGGCATTTTCAAAACATTTGCATAAACTGTAATCACTTAACAGCTCCAGTATTGCAGTGTTTGCATCTATAACATTTGACATCGTCCTATTAAGTGGGATAATCATGTCAGATAAACTCACAAGCTTGGTGAATTAACTGATTAATTTGATGTTTTTATAATGTACAAATGTTGTTCCAAACAGGGTCTCCAATCTAGATCTAGCGTATTAGATTATTTGATTTTAAAATATGGCTGGGTTAACTATATATGACCATGTTCACCAACTATCAGCATATATCAGAGCTTCGAGATATTTCACTGTTTTATGTAAACTTATGTTTCAAAGCAAACCTACATGTCCTTTTGTCCAGATATGCTCACTGAATATAAACCTAACAGACCACTCAGATCAGTAGGATCGAGTCAGTTAGAAATACCAAGGGTTCACACAAAACAAGGGGAGTCTGCTTTTAGCTATTTTGCCCCGGAGTTAAAATCAGCTTCCAGAAGAGATCAGATGTGATAAAACATAAGCCACATTTAAATCCAGACTCAAAACTCATCTATTTAGCTGTGCATTGTTGGGCTAATCCCAACTGAGTGCACTATGTATAATCATTCTCTATTCTTCTGTTTTAAATTAATTGAAAATACATTTTTATATAATTGTTTTTATTGTTGTGATTGTTTTTTTATTCCTTATTTTATTATTATTTTTAATATCTATTTCACTTCCTTTTATGTAAAGCACTTTGAATTACCACAGTGTATGAAATGTGCTATATAAATAAACTTGCCTTGCCTATGTTTCAAAGCAAACCTACATGTCCTTTGAACTGTCTGAAACTCTACCCATAACTCAAACGCACTGTTGTGGTTAAATAAATGCGTTGATTCATAATGACATAATATAAGTCTTTGTAGCTGTTACAGGATCGCTGCCGTTCTGCTTTGCATGATCTCCGGTGCTCATGTTGAAGAAATTCCTCTATCATCAGGGACTCTAAAGAAGCAGTTGGACTCTTTGTGTCTCTTGACCATAATATTGGTGTTAAATATTCTCAAGAGCCAGTTTTACACATCAAACAGAACTTCCAAACTGAGAGAGTTCTCAACTACAAAAGCATTTGGTCCTTTCACATTTACGAATGTCTGAATGTCTTGCGTG
Organism: Ptychobarbus kaznakovi; assembly: GCA_027422405.1. Taxonomy (NCBI): domain Eukaryota; kingdom Metazoa; phylum Chordata; class Actinopteri; order Cypriniformes; family Cyprinidae; genus Ptychobarbus; species Ptychobarbus kaznakovi. The sequence continues at coordinate 33,929,311 of CM049797.1, forward strand.
TCTCTGTAACTAATTTGAGAGCGGTTGTGTAGAGCTGACGTGTAACAAGGTTTAATAACTCGCTACTGTCTCTGCAAATTGGCAGCACAGTGAGTGTTTTATGATTCTTTTCATTCTGTTGCTGAGATGCAGTTGCTATAGAGAGTGGCCTTCTTCGTAGCCTCCAACCATCCACATATTCCCAGATCCTGTGAGAACATTGATTTATCATTTATTGTTTCTGAAATATAAGATGGTTCAGCTTCTCTGGCTACTCTTCCTCCACTTCTTCCTAGTGCCCTTTAAGTGCTAAAACCCATCTGTAATTTAATCAAACTCCTTCTGCTAATGTGTCATTTCTGGAATGCATGTTCTATTCAGACTATTGTTTAAAGAGATCTTTTTCATGCTTTAAAGGAGTGCCAGAGAAAACGCAGAGAAGTAATGAAGCCGACATGAACCTTCAAACAGCTGGGGGCGATTTCGTTTGCATAAGAGGACAAACACGTCAGTGCCTTACATGAGCTTGTTCCCTGTGAATTTCAATATTGTTCTGGAATATTGCAATTTCCATAATAGATAGTAGATTACAATTTAGTATATTATTTTTTACATAACTGACCAGCTGCAAGGCTGTGCTGTGTTCATAGATTCAGTGCTCCGGGCTGTTATTCTTTATTTGATCAGTGGGGTGTGAGATTAATTAGTTTGTGTATCTGGGAGGTATGAAACTCTGATCAGAGGCTGAGTTCCACGTGACTTGTTATCGAACACAAAGCGCCAGATTAGCAGAGCCTTTAGGACATGTGTGTATGTCATCTCAATGACTAGATCAGTGATGTACTCGTAGACTTTCTGTCATAAACATATGGTGCTCTGTTTTCAAATGAGAACACTTCGTTTTTATCTAAGATTGCTTCCATTTAAAACCTGCATATTTACAAGAATGCAAAACAGTCCAAATTACTATTACACTACTTGCCCCCCCCTCAGGGTTTCAGTATTTCATATCAGAATGAATCTTAAAAAGATTTGTCTGTCATCTACATTTCATACTTTTAGGAAATGTAGATATACACGCAGTCTCACGTCATGTTTAAATACTTCTCAGGTTTCGTCTCAGCCTCAGGTACACTCAATTAATCAAGGCCACTTAATTCATTTAAAGCAGTCAATTAGAATTCAGACTTTGATCACTAATAAACCCTCTGAGCCTCTGCATTTGTGGGTTACACTTGGTGCCTTCATGGTCAAAAGTGACCAAAGCCTTAAATGTAACACTTTTTTTCCTCAGGAAAATCAATATAATACATTTTGTTTAATAATATTATTTGATTATTATTATTACTACTTAGAATTTTGGGAGATTTTTTGATACAACACAATATTTATTTCAATTTTATTAGCGTTTTTTTTCTTATTTTCCCCCATATTTTCTGTGTATTTTTGACCATGTTACTTTTTATTTTTCAACCCTTTAACATGTCCAAATTAGGTACATGTTTAATTTATTTATTTATTTTTGCATGTTCACATAGCTAATATGACAAAAGTCACCAAGTCTCATCTCATTCTGATGAAGCAAAAAAAAATTAATTAAAAAAAATTCAATCTGCGTTGTTTTTCAGTCAGACGTGACCGAATAGGCAGAGAGGGTTAAATATGACACTCAACATTTTACTTTGATTTGTGATCCACTGCTGTTGCTCTTTTGTGAGACGTTTGCCTGTTCAGCACTGAACCACTATTCAGAAAATGAATTATTCAGTTCTACTCAGAAATCAACTGGTAAATCTGGCCTGAAAGTGTCAAATCTCTGCTGTTGCACAGTTAAGTAAGGAACTAAACCAGAGTTCGACAATCCGGTAGAGAAAATCAATCGACTTTTTCCTGGGGGTTGTAATTGCTGAGTGCACATTGGATGTCGTATTGAACTTTATCCATGTTTGTCTGCAGCCAAATGTGGAACAGACCGAGCTACAACTTCATGATGTGTCTCTGTAAGATCTGGGACAAACAGAATTCAAGGCCCATTTTTCTTTTTTATTGTTTTTAAATTGGGTTGTTATTTACCCTAATTTCATATCGTTTACAGTACCAGTTGGACAGATTATAAATGATATTCTGTGTGTAGTTTTCAATGTTTTGTCTAAAACGCCGACATTTCAAGTTGCCATCTTTTCAATAGAAATTGAAGTAATACAGCTATAAGATTGACAAAAGAGTTTTTGAGTCTGTTTACACCAATCTATAGCGCTGGCCACTTGTAGTTGTGTTGCCCAGACTGATTTTAATAGTACTGTAGGTACTGTACAAGCAGGGCAGTCGTGCGGGCGGGCAGTCATGGCCTAATGGATAGAGCGTTGGACTTGAAACCCGAGGTAACCCAAGGTTGTGGGTTCGAATCCGGCTCTGGTGGAAGTGTCCACGACTGAGGTGAGACCCTTGAGCAAGCACCGAACCCCCAACTGCTCCCCGGGCGCCGCAATGTCGGCTGCCCACGTTTTTCCACTTGATGGGTTATCTTTTAATGCACTGAGTTCAACACATTTCACATTTCTCTGTATCATTGTGTGCAGATGTGACAAATAAAGCTCATCTGAGATTGAAATTGCTGTCCGTTGTTGAACTCTTTTACTGACCTTGCAGTATAATGACAGTTGCTACACTGCCATTCGGTTCCTAATAGAGTTTGCTTTCCAACAGAAAGTCTCTGGACAAAATGAGATAATATAGAGTATATCCTGTTTTCTGTGATGCTTCACGTTTTTCCTTGATTTATATTTTATGGCTTTTATTGCACTGTGTTCATCACTTTTCATTTCCTGTTATCAGTGTGCAGAGTGTAATGTATGAGTTGAAGACTTGCTGTCTGTTGCTGAACTCTTTTCTTGACCTTGGCAGAATTGAAGTTGATTGCATTGCTTCAGATTTGTGTCAAATGTGCATGTTCTGAAGATGTTTCATGAGATTTTCTTGCTTGTGATAGTGAAACATAAGGTATATTTCAAAACTTCCCTCACAGCCTTTTTACTATTGAATTATATAGTTTTGTTATTTATTAAATATATTTACTATTTCATTAAGCTTGTTACAATGCATTTTAAAATAGTTTTTATCCATGAAAGACACTGCTTTGGGATTTGGCCAAAAATGAGGTCTCTTAGGCATCATAAATAAGTAGTGCATATGATGCTTTTGGAACCAAGTTTGAATTGTTGGCTGCGTGTTTGACTACATGGATATTAACTTAAAATATTGCATTTCATGTATCTATAGATTAAGAGAAGTGAAATGCAAGCTTTTAAATCTTTTTTTATTGTTTTCTTTTGTCTGTTGTATGAAAGCTTTCTGCGCAACCTCTTCCTTCGATCATCCCCGTCCTCTGCTTGACCAGTCGCTGACTCTCAGCATCAGTGTGAGATGAAATCATTCTGAGGAAAATCACACTAAGCTCTAATGTTTGCATTTTAAAAAGATGCCTGGGCTGTTGGAGGATGTGCAGTCATGCCAGCATAAGCATAAATCGGTTGCTAATGCTTAAAGATTCAGCAGCTTTACCCTTCGCTCAATGAAAGGCTGGTACTTTTAGCACTGATTGAGTTACCTGGGTATTCAGAAACTACAGAAAGTCACTTATTTTTTCCAATGTAAAATACCATTTCCACTCCAGCTTAATATGCAGAGACTGATATAAGCAAGCTATTTGTTGGTTGAATGCCTCAAGAAGCATAAACACTGTGGTACTATCAAAACGTTGCTTGCTTTGTTTGTTTGCACATCCTGACCAGCCCAGCATAGCAACATCGGCTCAACCAATGGTGTGAGTTTGGGGTGGGGCTATCAGTTTGCTTGACCAATGGTAGAATGGGGAAGTGTTTGGGAAACCTGTTTGAAAACAATCCCCCTTTCGCAATTGATGCTAGTAATGTAAACCTTGCACTCTTCACCATATCTATAGATGTTCACCGCACTAAACATGCTGTACTCAGTCATTCTAAAGCCTTATATATCAACAAACATAAGACTTTATGATCATATTTCCTCTATCTCTCTTCATCCATGGAGAAAGGATAATCGGTTGAGCTTTTTTTTTATCTGTTACAAGGAAAGCCTGAAGAATGGGTTGACTGCAGAGCAGCCGTATACATCTCAGCCAGATTTTCAGCTTAGTCCCGGATTATCAGCAACACTGGGCTTTTTCAGTAAATAATACTCAAGTAATCGCTGTTTGGACAGGTGGTGGGATATGAGCGTACAGACAGAGCAATATTTCTTTCTTTGTGTTGGCATCCTCAAAAAAATGTTGATCTTTGTTTCCTAAATATATGCAGATTTTTTAAATGATAAAACTTCATTAAATTATTAGATAATTGACAGCTTTGCTACCAATTTCTTGCATAGTTGTGTTTTTCATATCTCTCATAGTACACATTGGTCTCTTGTCACATATTAAAAATAATTTCAGTTTAAATGAACATTTAAAGTGCATTTGGTAAGTGCATCAGGTCCTGATCGAAATGATGGGCTGACTGTGTTATACTTTACGTAATTTAAATTTACCTAATGCATAACCGTTTTTATGAATCAATAACTTGGCAATCTGGCCAGTTATTCTAATGATTTGCATCTTAATATTTAATCAAAATACAACATTTAAAAAGCCTGGCCAGATGTTTTCAATTCCAAGTGATTGATAAAGAAGAACTTCTATGTGCTCATTGGAATTAACTACAGGGTGCAGTCTGTAGAGATTTGTGTGTGTGTGTGTGTGTGTGTTCGTTCTTGTGAAGGTGTGAACAGGGAGTGTTTGAAAGCTGGCCTCCAGATGCTTCGGTGTCTACGTTATGTCAAGTTTTCACCGCTCTAAGCCATAACTAATTTAATTTTACAGCATGGATGATGAACCGTAGGTCAGTTGATTAATGACCATGTTAATGCACTCTGTGAGGGGACTGAGGATCTGGCCTTTTAAGATCATAATGGAGGATGGATTATCACAGCGGAGGTGAAGTGAAACTGAGTAAAAGGCCACATAAATATCTAGGGGTAGACAGTATAACCAAAATATGTTTTTAGTAATTTCTTCATGAAACTAATTGTGCATAAGCACCGATACAGAATGGCTGAGCACCCACAGGAAAAACTCTAGATATTCTCTATTCACCATCCTATTGGCGAAACCGATCTGGCAAACTATCCAGTGCATATTTGTGTTTGCACTCTGGAGAGCTTCAATAGTTTTGTATTTGCATCGTGTTTTTGCAGCGTTGAGCAATGTACCCAATCACAGACATATCTGCTGATTTCTTAAATGCCAATCACCGCTCCAATTTTTGTCCTTTGCTGAATTTTGCATTTTACAAAACACATTTTGTGAGTAAGATGAAACACTTAATTGCGCAGTTTTCCGTCCTCATATGCTCTGCATCTCGCGCTAAGAAAATGGCGCCTGTGAAAAATATTTCAGATGGGTCAGGTGCGCACACGAGCAAATGTCCCGGATGTGAATTACACTCAGCAGTCTTAATAAGGGTGACTCTCTGTTTTTACACCGGCCAGAGGGTGCTGTTTACCCTAGCTAGTGTTAATCCTCTAAAATTCAACATTAACACTTTACTCTAAAAGTCCTCAACACTAGGATTTTAACTCTGGAGATTTTACTGTGTTTTAATGGGAGATTCACACTTGAAAGAACAATGGATGGGACAAAAGTATATGTGAAAATGTATGTGCATTGAGGCTAGAGCACAATGTGAAGCACCCTCAGTATTTAATTCTGGAGCCGGGCCTGGATAAAACTGTGTTTGTGCAGTTTTCATCAGTAGCTCATGTGTAGGAGATTGTATGGAGCTTTATGTGGCTGTAAGGTATGCTTCAAAGTCAGAAAAATGAGCAGGATATTTGTTCATTTGCTCGGTGAAGTAAACATTAATGCAGACGGGCTTCATTAAATACTCCTTTCATCTGATGATTTCATCTTATGTGTTGATTATGTGATTTTTAGTTCAAATCTCGGGTTTGATCAGCTCTGCTGAATAATAATAAACAGCCAGCCACCAATGTTAACTGTATTTTAATCAAAATACAAAACATTATTTACCCAGTTTGCATCTGTGAGACGTCTGTTACACATTTTCTTTGTGTGTTAATGTCAGTATTTATGAATGTTGACTTCTTGACTCTTGGTAATGTATTTTGCAGTCCGTGTGTTTCTGTTCATGATCTTAATTCTTCATATAGTCCAAAATAGAATAAATGAGACCCTGTAAAGTTCTAGGTGTGGGCAGTGTGATCAAATCATTGTTTTCAGTAATTGTATTGAATGCAATTGTATATATGACTATTTAGCTAATATAGTGAATTACAGAAGACAAAACAAGCTAGCCTATGGTTCATAAAGTTTGAAGGGGAATTAATGGGACCTTGGCCAGGCTAATTATAGACTTTTTGACTTTATCGCACATAACCAAGATAAAGAGGCAGGCTGCTGACGGTTAGAAATGTATAATGGTGCACTAATGGTGTTGTGGCCATTATTCAAGGTCGGCTCTTCATGATGGAGACCTGACTAATGCAGACAGCTTCCAGTCTTCTTCGAGTATGTCTCAAGGGGCCTTGAACATGTCGTAATGATCTGCAATGGTCCATGTGGTTTAGCAAATGGAGGAGTAAGTGTCATTTTTCCATGGAGGGTTTGGAGGACTGTTGCAGAAAGCAGTAGAGCTCTTGTCTAAGAAAACAGCCAGTATGAAGCAACATAAAAAGCTGTAGAAATTCGGTTTTGTGTGAGAAACTAGTAACTGAATTTTTCAATTTGAACCGTTTTCACTGGATTTCTGCATGCATGACTCTAGAATCTGTCCTTATCTACCACGAGAGCCAGTCATGATTTTTTGTGAAATATATGAATTTGATTAAATGAAATCTGTTGATTACTTCACTAATTCAGTTATAACCAATTTCTTCAGATATCCTTCACAGCAGTAAAGCAGCCATCTCACCCTTTTTTCAGTCTCTTTATTGAAGGTAGACCATTTGAGTCTGATCCGGCATAATGAAGAACTGATTGTGTGCGAAAGACACAGAGGACCCTGAGAAAGATGCCCCTGAAAGAGAGAAAGCGAATAATAGCGACTTAAAAGTGGTCTTGAGATAACATTCAGTACATGTCTGTAGGCTTGCAGCCAGCAATAATTACCCACTGGGAATGGCAGACCTGTGCTTTTTCGACGGTGAACTCTTCCGTCGGCCTTAAAGGACGGCCTTTGTGGGTGTGTGTGAACCTGAGAGGGTGGCTGAACACAGGGCCACCAGACTTTGGGGTCATGCCAATGTTCACTCCCATCTTCAATCCAATCAGGATGTTGGCTGAAGTTACCAGCCACAACGGCAGCAATGAGATATCAGCTTTCACCGATGGAATGGAATAGAACTGAATGGAAGTAAATGGCTAGTAATGGCACTCTACAATGGAATGAAATAGAATACATTGTGTAACAATAGAAAGCTATGGAGGGAATAGAAGGAAATAAATGAGACCGGAAGGATGGTAAGATCCGCTTGTGCTGTAATGCACACACAGCTCTCACGATCAGTGGAATTAAGCCGTATTATGCTTAATTCCTTAAAATTAATTCCTATTCTGTAGTAATTAGTGGGATGCAGGAAAGATAAATAGACTCTGACCTCGTCTTTTTTTCGGGTTTTTTAATAAGATGATCAGTGCATCAATCTAACCATAACAACCAGGAAATATCAACTGTTAAAGTGTTGAGATTTCACTTTTTTAACAGGAATTTGCTTTTGAGCATAAACAATATAATTTGCGGCATAGACTACAAACGAGCTGTCTTTTAAAATCTGTTTTTTGGGAAGGAAACAACCTCAGGTTTTGATGTCTAAATAATGCCCAGGAACAGTACAGAAAGGGCGGGGCCATTTTGAAGAAAACAGTATACTGTCACATAAAAAATTGTCTGTTTTGCACGAAAAATTAATGCACTCACCTGGTATTTGCAGTCTTAACAATACAGTCTTCTCTGCCTGCTTCTCCACTCTCTAATGTCAAATCACTCCAACAAACTGTTTCCAATTATACAGCAGCAATACTTATAAATGATCACATCTAAACCATAACAACCAGGAACACGTATTTAAAATAATGACAACCAACCAACATTTCAAAATAATCAACCCTGTTATCTGAATGTAATGGAGGCCGTTAGACTGAGGGCCAATACAACAACACTAAAAGCACTATTAAGGAGACTTCATATATCCAGGAAACAATCGGGTTCAGAGAAGGGACAGAGAGTGTTATAAAGTAATTATGTGAAAAATAATCGTTTCAACAGAACAATGTGGCACCCCAAAAAACACAACAGCTAGAAAAAACAAAACCCCACTGAATGGATTTTTATGAGTTACTCTTAAGCAACAAAACTTTGGAAAACGTGAACCATTCAGTGCATTTTTGCTTCGTAAATTATACTTTTGTTTTAAAAAGTAATTTGTCATTATATCATACTGTGAATTATGTGATCTCTTTTCATGTTTGCTGAATGTGCTGTAGAAGTTGCTGACCTAACAGGAATTCTGCTTCTGTACACTACAGATTCGCTTTTGTTTTGAAATTGATAAACAGAGGTTGTAATATGAATCTCTAACAGTGCTTTTTTTTCTTTCCCTTTAGTCAATGGTGGAGGCTGACAGCACATAGATCTCTTTCATTGCTGAAGGTGGTCCGCTGTAGGTAGTTAATATGAGATTATTTTCATGTTTATTTATTTTGCACATTTCTTTACACAGTGGTAATTCAAAGTGGTCAACTGTTTGTGTGCCATTTAGAATTGAGAACACCTTTAAAATTCCAATTCATTCACAGCAATAAAAACAAGAGTTAATAAAATAATAAAAACAGGATTTTAAAATGATATAGAAATTGATTTAATAGCAAATTTGCCATTTTGAAGGAACAGAATAAAGGGTCCTATTATTCCTCTTTTTACAATGCCTTCTGTTCGGATTTTGTTATAGCACAATTGGGTGTGCACAGCTAAATAAATGAGTTTTGAGATGGATTAAATGCTCTCAATGGTTCGAGACATCTGCATATAATTTCACAAATTTACATTTAACCAGTGCGGGATCCAGATAGCGGGCGGCATTAGAACCAGGAGCTAAAAGCGGACTCCGCTAGATGAAAGGGGGAGCTGGGCAATTAATATACTTAGTATTGACCAAAACAGGTTGTTATTATTAGTATATTAAATTATTAACTTGAATAATCCAACACTATAAAAGCTATATCAAATGTTTATGAGATGTGTATTATCGCGCTTATTGCATAATGCGCGAATTAAAAAAATAAAATCTGCAAAGAGCATTGAGTTTCCCGTCATTTTTGATGTGCTTTCTGTCATTAAAAATCAGTCTCCGAATGAATGAAGCCAGTCACAACAATGTTCACAACAAAATAAATTAAATCTCCAGAAACATGAAAACCAATTAAAATAATAATAAAAACGAATCTTCTCGGATTATGTAGTGTATTGTGCTCTGCATTTCTCTATTAAAGACGTATCTGGCTCTGTGGAGATTGCGATTCGTCAACTTCATAGCCGACACAGACTGAAAGCACAAGTTTTATTTCATATTAAAATATCTTAATTTTTCCCCGATGGTCTTCTTTGGAAGGCCGGTGAGGAGACCATTACATTACTTTGCCTAAGCTTTGAAGTTTCTCTTGAGTGTTGCTTTATCTGTGAACCAAGATGAAATTAAAATGTCACTACTGAAGAAGTCGTTGATAAACGATTTTGAAGTCTCAATTGTTATTAACAATGCTCTTTGAAAATCTTTTTTTCAGTTTTGATATTTGGCGGGCACCCAAAAATATCTTTAGTACTATCCTCAATGGTGATTACATCATTGAGTATTGTACTGTCAGCAATTTATAAAAAAGTTTTCATAATTGTAACATACATATTAACATACATATACGTCTGATGCTTGGACTCAACCAAGCGTTCTAAACACGAGCTGAACCCTCCCCACACCCCAACCATTCGAATTTCCGTAGGCGGGATTTATTTTAGTGATATTCTAATGGACCGCTTTGTGATGTCACAAGATCCGGAAAACAACGCTGTAGTCCAAACGAACCCGCTCGTTGTAGTTCTTGAAAAGGGATTTTTTTTAAACTAAATGTCTCCCTTTGGAGTGGACTTTGAGATTTGTAACTTTGTAGATCGTTTTAAGCCTAAACATACACACTTGACAGCTTGGTTTTGAAAAAGTTTGAAAATCCTTGAAGTTTGAAGGATTGAGGATAGAATAGACATTTCATCATTTAAATTACTTTTGTGAACCATTGTGGAAGAGCACTTCATTTTGTAGAATGCGTCACCTGTTGCATTTCTTTCAAATTGCAATCTAGTACATTTCTCTGTCATTCAAATTCTGTGGCCAATTCAAATTCAAAACTCAGGAATTGAAAGGGATCCATTTCTTCTATTTTGCCCAACCCTGGCAACCAAACACACAGCCATTAATGATATACACTGGTCCTGTCCAAGATTGAACATGATCAAGAACCTGGCTCACCAATCAAAATACACAGTACAAACTGTGTTACTGTTAAATTTAATGCATTACATTTTGAACATTTGAAACCGCTATGTTCAGGTAGCTGGGCTAACCCCCCAAACCTTGGGCTTGCCATCAACAGTCCTAAATATAAGCTACATTTTTGGTCCTGCAGTCAGGAATGTTTCATCCCACATCTCAAGGTTCAAGGTTCTGTCACATGATAAATTTACAAGGTATATTCAAAAGTGAAATGTAGGTCAAATCAGGTCCGCTCAGTGGACTAAAAAATTCAAAATTAAATTATATAAAAGTATCACAGGTTAAGAAGTAAAATGTGCAATAGAATATAGTGCAAAACGTAAAAACCAGTAAGTGTGCAACAATTTGGATGTGCAAAAACATTATATGGGACTTAATAAATATTTAGTATAAACTACGGGTTGTACTGGAATGCTAGCGGCACTACCAGATAATAATGAGTCTTGTGAAAGTTAATGAACTGATTAAGGAGCACTGAACCAAGCTCAACCTCAGTCTCTCTGTCTTTGCCATCAGCTCCTGTAGCGCCTCATTTAAGTCAAAGCTCTGCTTCTGCAGCGTTTGAGGTAGACTGCGTATCCTGAATGCGCTCAGCTAAGCGCACGACTCTCTGCTTGCAGTCCTGGTTTGTGGCATATTTATTGAATGCCACTGAGTCATATACAATGGCCCCTGAGTAGAAAGTTTTTAGCTTGAGCTGTCGCAGAGGATACAGTCTTTGCCTGGACCCCATGTCAGTCCTCATGTTTACACCGAGGTACTGGAAGCTCACCCTCTCCACAGGGGTCCCACTGATCATAGTGTAGTCTCTTCCTGAGTCCACGAAACAGAGAGAAGTTGTCCTGGCACCTTGTCTCTCCACCTCATCCAAGTATGCGGTCTCGTCATCGTTGTTAATGAGGCCCAGAACCACAGTATCATCAGCAAAATTTAATATAGAAGCTACATTTAAGATTGAATGTGAATAATAAACTCATCCTGCAGTCTTGGTGGACAATAGTGTTGAAAGCTGAGCTTAGTCGATGAATAGCAGCCTGACATAGTTGCCATTTCACATCTCCATATACAAACACCAGTCAGTAGCTCTCTGTTTAACAGCATTAACACAGTGTTATATAAACAGGATTCTAGATTTACTCCATTGAGACTACAACAATGTAAACCTCTGTGATGGCAGTGTGTCTGTGGTCTAATGAGTCAGTCTTAGCTTACACTTGTATGAGGTATTTCTCATATCGCTGTAGAATGCATTTACTTTGGATAAATCATCAAGCACTTTGCTCCTGCCAAAGGGGAGAGTTTAAACAATGCTGTCAGGCACATTAGGAATGTCAGCAGCTATTCCTGCATGTCAGGTGGAGAGTCTGGCTTTTAGTGACGTAATGGGTACAAACAATTGTGATTTACAATTCTTCTGTCAACAAAGGAATCTTAGCATTTCACCACTGTTGAATAAACCTGCTGAATAAACGGCTCAGGATAGAGACCACGTAATCGGTCAAAATGGCATCCTTTTGCGTCATGCAGGTCTGATCTGAGAACTTGAATACATGGTTATGATCAAGTTAGATATACCGGTATACACGATTAACCATCACGAAATGCATGCATTTTTAAACATTGCGGTTAATAACAAGTGATTTTAAGCCGTTGAAATGCAATCAGCAACGAAAGAGAACACATTTCGCTATATTAGCTCACTGTCTGAGAGACCGTTTCGGAGCGCTGTCAGAGAGGCGCACACACTCGAGGACGTGCTCATACAACGCAGGAGTATTGAACAGAATAATTTTTTCTGCTTTATAGGCCTTGAATGGTTAAATACGCACACTTGTATGTGTCAAAATGCCCATCTTTGCAAGTATCCTTGTAAACACAGTAATTTGGCAGCTCTTAAACTGACAGCAGTCTGTCTGTCATTCATGATATTTAAACAACAAAAGAGAGAATCTCTCACTGCTCTTGTTGCAACTTTAATAAGACGAAATATATATTTAATTTATACAGGGAAGAATATGCAGTGTTTTTATTTATTGATTACTTTATACAATGTATGTAGTAGGGCTGCACGATTATGACAGATCATAATTGTTGATTATTCACTTGAAATTATTATTGCGATTTATTATTTACGATCATCACAATTTACATTGAATGATGTTTATACCATTGTTTGAAGCAATCCGATGCCATATTGTTAGATGAAAATAAACAAGCTGAAAACACTGAAACTGAAAAAACTTCTATAGTATTTAGCCTCAAATGTGAACTATACATTGGATTGGTTTCTTTAACATAAAAAAGTAAAATATGCATGGTATTATAATGCTATACTAAAATTAAAACAATGCAAAAACCCTTCAAATAACTTGTAGAAAGAAAAGAAAACATCTTACGCACACAGAATAACATAAGTGGATTTTGAACGATTAATTGCTGCTTTGAACGATTACGTAATTGTGGCATCCGAAATTGTAATTACGATTAGAAATTCGATTAATTGTGCAGCCTTAGTATGTAGCATTTCTTATTTATTTGTTCTACTGACGTCTTTTGTCATATTGCTTGTAATTAGTTTTGTACTCTTATTAAATCACTGACTGTTCACTTGTCTTCAGTGAGCTTGAGGTTTTTTTATTTTATATCAAAAATGTGATACAAGGGCCTTATTTAAAGAAAAAATAACTATATTGTGATATATATCGTTACCGTGAAATAAATCGCCCACTCCTACTAAAGCCTGGAATACACTACGCAATTTTTGCCCCGATTTCCCCCAAATTTTACAGTAACAAGTTGACGCTAGTTGAGGAAAGTCAGAGCCAGTCTGCAGATTACAGCTGACAGATTCCACAGAAAATCTCGTAGTGTATGATGCTCACAGACTTCAGACTTTGATTCTATCCAGTCGGAGGATATCAAACATGTTTGATATTTTCAGCCGATTTTAGAACACATATGTTTTCATTTGTCACGTGTCTCCTAGCAACAAGGCGCACGTTTCTGCGTGAGTTCGTTGTGATCAGAAAAACTTTAAAGTCTGGTAGTGTATGATCTTCAGTCACGTAGTGTATGATGCCCAGTTTTCCTTTGTCACCATTTATAAAGTCGGTAATAGTATGATGCCTAGTGTTTAAAAAATCTGTTCAGATTTTAAAAGTCGTGTAGTGTATTCCAGCCTTTAGTGTTGTGAATCAAAAATCAATTCCAATTCCAGAATCAGATACTTAATGTCAGGAATCAAAATACTTCAATTTCAATTCCACCTATACATTTCTGTGCGCATCTTTTATGTTTAGCTGGTGAAAATGGGCTGTTAAAAATGTATTTGGCTTTGAATCATTCATTCAAGAGATTCATTCAAAAACACTGATTCGTCCAGTAATGAAACAAGTCAATCTTGAGTGATTAATTGATTCATTCCATGCACAAATCCCATGAGATTTTGTTTAGTTGTCTAATATTTTCTCTTCAGAATTGTGAAAACTACAACCATTAAACAAAAGTTTCAATTCATCCAGAAACATTCAGCTCTATTTTGCACACAAACAGCTCTTAATCGAGTCCAGTTTTTATGTAGCCGGCTGATTTTTGTTCATGGTATTCAGCAACAATTAAATGTTTTGCTTGATATGGTTTGCTTAAATATGTTTGATATCTAAATGTTTGACTTCATTTCTTCACCACATTGGAATCGAAACTGGGAATCAATAAGAATCGAAATCGATAAGCAGATTTGGAATTGATAAAATTCAAACGATACCCTACTCCTACTACTATATATTTGAATGTATTACATAAACATAAATAAAGATAATAACTATAATTTATTATCATCATTATTATAATCAAGAAAACACCTAGTATTCTGTTCTAGCTTTGTATTATTTTGAAACCCATTTCCTTTTCATTTTTAAGTCATCTTGGATAAAATTACCTGCTAAAGTATTCAATGTAATAAAAAAATACAAAGTTATGCTTTGAACCCATATTCTAGTGAACAGCTAGAGCTGCAGTGTATGTCTTTTGAACCATCATGGGAGAAGCATGCGATTAATATTGAAGGAGGGGATGTGTGAACTTCATTAGACATCTGAGGTTTGCCTCTCTCACGGCTAATATATTAATACATTTCCACAGCAGAATGTTTTTGTGTATGTAACATCTTAGCAACAACAAGTCTTTCTGCCACATTTCTCAAAGGAACCCACAGTCATTTCGTTCTCATGCAGGCACCTTTCTCCGCGCTCACCCCCTTCCACCATACAGTGTGTGTTCTTCCGTTCTTCTCATAGTTCACTCTGCTTCTGCCATTTATCTTCCGCCCACTCTCTCAAGTCTCACCAGCTCTATCTTGTTCTCGCCCTCTTTCGCAGTCTCTTTTTCTCTTGTGCTCTCAGCTCATTTTTTATTCATATTCAGAATGGTTTCTGAAAGGAAGAGCGGAAAATTCAGTGCTGCATGCAGGCGCTCAGCAGCAAGGGCATTTACACCGCATACCTCACTGATGCTGACAGACGGCTTTTTGTGTGCATGTATGCAAATCCTGCAAGCCACATGAAGCCTCTAAGTACTGCTTGGTTTTTCTCCCTCTGCCTCTTTCGAAGATGCATTAATGAGATGATTTGCTTAACAATTTAAATGATATCATCATTTACTCACCCTCATGTCATTTTAAACCTGTGTAAGTGTCATAAAAGTGTTTCATGCAAATGCTTCTGAAGTCATTGTATAGCTTTGTTTGAGAAACGGACCAAAATTTACATTGCGGTTGATTGATAATCTTCCCCTCCAGTGAGCTGTTAACTGTGAAGACCTGGTAATTTTAATGTGTATATATTTATTTAAGATTTGTTTTGGCCTTTATTCAGGTTTAGTGTAATGACAGGAGGCCAAGTGGGAAAGAAAGATGGGGCGGGATCAGGAAAGGTCCACGAACTGGGATTCGAACTCGGGACGCCCAAAGATTACTGTGTACTGACCTAAAATAGTTTTTCTGTTAATATTTTAACAAGCGTTAACAATAGTTTTCTGTCAGCTGTTTGGAAATAATTGTAATTATGTCTTATTGTGAATGAATGACTAACTTTTGATTTAATTGGATTTGCAAAAGTTTTACAATTATTTGTGTTTTTTGTTCACTCGTGCATTGATTCATTGGCAGCAGTTTCTCACACCATATAACATGTGCACGTCCTGATTTTGCTGAATTAGATGTGTTCCTGGGTCAACATATATTGTTGACCTTGGAACAACATTTTAATCTTGACCATTTCCTTACACCTAAACCTAACCTTAACCATGATTAATCCCTAAAATCAGAAGAAATGATAGATGAATGACACTGATGTACAAGCACCAAACACTGATTGTAAGCCTAAACTTCACAAAACCTTGTTCTTCAAATCTGATTGGTTGATAACAATGTTGTTCCAGGGTCAACAAAGATGTTGACCCAGGAACATGTCGCACTTGGTCAAATCAGGTTCTGCGATACTTTATAACCAAAAACAAAAAGAGCACTGGAGGGGGATATTTACCTACTCTACAAAGGAAACCAAACTTGCAAATGACTTGTATTGTTTGTTAGCGATGAAGCAGCTTATTGCATGTGCAGCTTGTGAACGTCTCCCTATACTGTGTGAAAAGATATTATTCATGCAATATATCCACAACAGTACAAATATATTATCAAAATATGATACTTGTTTTGATGAGAGGCCTGTGTCTCAGTGCTGGTGAAAGGCTCCTTGTTTATTCCTGAACCAGATCAATTGGTTCACTGAAAAGATCATATCAAAAATAATAGTTTGTTTGCAAATTGGAGATTGCTACTTCTCTCAACTGTCAAGAGAGTAATGATCAGCTTATTTTCAGTGAATGGTGATGCATAAAGCTATCATATTGATTGTATATGGACCACTTTAGTGATACTTTTATGGTGCCTTTGTGTCCTTTTGAAGCGTGATAGCATTAATTTCTGTTCATTGTAACTGCATGTAAAAAAAGACTAGTATTCTTTTCAGAATGTGTCCTTTTTATTCCATGAAAGAAAGAGTCATGCTGGTTTTGAAAAACGTGAAGATGATGACAGGATTTATAAGTGAGCTATCGCTTTAACATTGAAAGACTTATTTATTTGTTTCTTGGTTCTGTCTCTCACTCCGAGTCTTTCAGCTCAGGAAGGATTTGAGTCACCGTGCTCTCCTGACACACATCAAGAGCCAAACTGTGTGTTCTTCCTGCTGTCTCACTGCTCTAATGAGACTAACCCAGCTCAAGCTGAAATAAAGGGTATTACGCTTAAATACACCTTCAGCAAGCAGAACAATGCTGTTCACCCTCTTCCTCTCCTCTCCCTCTCCTCTCCTCTCCCTCTCCCTCTCCCTCTCCCTCTCCCTCTCCCTCTCCCTCTCCCTCTCCTCTCCTCTCTCCTCTCCTCTCCTCTCCTCTCCCTCTCCTCTTCATATTTGGTTTTCTCTCAATCTGTTGAGAGGAGTCAGTCTAGACTAAGAGGCTTTAGGAGCAGACAGGATTATAGTGTCTCGCAGTCAGTTTACGGTAAAGTTTAGATTTAATGTTCAAATTATGCTTATTTAGGATACAATACCATTCAGAAATAAAGCAATAGGATTTTTTGACTAATAAACATTAATTTATTAATTTATTATTATGCTTATTAGTTATTAGAGACTTAGAATGTCTCTTTTATCAGAATATTTTTGTTTTAAATAATTAGATTTTTTTTTTTTAGTTATTATACATTTTTATTATATAGATGTATAGTACTTTATACATTGTTGACAGCTTTTATGATACCTGCAATAATGATTTATAAGAAAATGGCATTTCTTCTAGAAGTTTTTTCAGTATCGATAAATTCCCTAGATAGCAGGTAGGGGTTAGACATATTTAATAATAAAAAAACTTCATAAGACTACAGATAAGTCCTCCCTCCCCTCTCCAGTGGGCTGGTGTGGAATAATTTAGGACTTAGAATTGAACTGAATTAAACCTGAGATTTGTGCATTGATTTGTTTTTGTTGAGCTGAAGACGTGCAGGATTACACTGGCGTTATCCTGTGGATTGATCTGTTTCAAGGCAGAAGGCTCTTGGCTGTGATCTGGGGGTCTGTGTGGGTGGGTGTTAGACTGACATTAGTCAGAAAACAAAATCCTTCCTCTGGCCAAGCTCAAAAATCAAAATAATCACTGGCCTGTCCCCCCTTTCCCTCTCTGACTCAGATATGCAGAGGTCAGCGTGTGGCAGATTGAAGTAGATGGGCATGCTTGTGGGTTTTGTGTGTGGTGCTTTGATTTTGTGTCCCTTAGGGTTTTCAATTTCAATATTTTTCGAATTTGAAGTCCAGATTTTGTAATTGCACCCAAGTGAGCTTTTAACAATGAAAAAAACAAATACGGTAATTTATGTGAATAATAAAGAAAAGGAAGTCACCAGGGCTGGAAAACAGTGTCCAGGAAGGGAAGGATCAGTGATGCATTTTTCCGGCTTGGCTATAGTGTGGAAAAACAGACTGTTCCTCTTAAGTTAATTAATGACACTGTTGACCAAAGGTGACACAGGAAACACTGCCGTACCGTTTACTGTGAGTGTGTGCGTGACTGTAAATGCTTGAGCTGACTTCAGCTTATCTCTTGATATACATATTTAGTACATAGATTTTAGCTCATATCAATCTCCATAATAAAAAAACTATGTTTGTTCAAGGAGCTAAATGCGTTTTATGACTGATATGATTATGAATAGCAGTAAGTCTGATAAAAAATAACAGCCCTCAGGGCGATCTTTAAGGCCAATTCATGCTTACATGAGGCTTCATTGGAGACAGTATATGTGGTTTAATGAGAACAACAGCAAAACATCTAATCAGTTCAATGGTCCAAACCACTGTGCTGCTCATTATCCTGATTGGAGGAGCACGAGAGAGTTTCAGGTCAGTTATTTTTGAGATGTAGCTATTACTTGTGTGCATAGCAATCATGCCATGCGTCAGATATTTCTAGATTTATTCACTAACTTTTCTGTCTGCAGCAAGATGATGCTTACTAAGAAAGAAGACAAAAGATCTACCTGCTATCAAATATAGTTTGTTAGGCCTTTGTGGTTATTCACCTTGCATGACACATGCATTATCATAAACTACCATTTGTTTGGTGTAAATAATAAAACAATTTAAATTATTTGAAAGTCTTTCATTCTCACCAAGGCTGCAGTTACAGGGTATTTGATCAAAAATACAACAGAAATTGTACAATTATTACAGATTATAATAAGAGTAGGTCAGTTTTGTCTTGTTTGTAGACATGGCTAAACTCTGGGTTATCCTTTAGTGTTCAAGCTATAACTAGGCATGTGAATACATGAGAAGTCAAAAAACGTAAAAAAACACATTTTAATGCACGATGCAGTGCTTCATCACTGAGGGCTGGTGAGGGGAATTGAAGGCAAACAAGCAAATGCACAGCTTCTTTGTAAATACCGAATATCATGCAGAGAATAAGGGCTATTGTACAACATATATGTAAGGGGATTACTGTATTTTTAACCCATTTTTTTAGCTCCCTCTCTCCCTGTCCCAACCTCCTCCTTTTTCCCAGATGAATAAAAGCATGGGGGATTGAGGGTAATGGACTATGTAATATTATAAAGATTACAATGAATCACTTCTCTCCAATCCCTCGGTTTAAGCTTCACTATAAAAACCCAATGCTCTTATTGTGCTGGCCATAGAAGCAGTGCAGTCACTATTAGCTAATGTTAGACATTGATTGATTGAAATTGCTGCTCAGTGTTAGCAGCACAATGGAGACCAGTAACAATTAGATATACAGTAGCCTACAGCAGATATTCTCTTAGCTTTGCCGTCTACTACATTTCAAATATATATTTGTCTGATTTCCTCCTAGGTGGCTATTTTATGATAAAATTAGCTATATCTAATTTCCTGTTGTGCATTTTTAATGCCATGTTTTCATGATACTTTGTTTTTTTTCTCTTGAGATTTATTTGTATTTTCAGAATGCACGTTAATCCAACAAAAAATGAATAGTTTAGAAAATTTAAATGTTAACATGTTTTCTCAGATGTGGAATTGAGTTAACACATATTTTTAGAGTATTTTTACACTAGATTTTAAAGTCTTATAACATGCATTTAGTTATGAAACCAGTTTTCTGAACTCAGGTCCACATCAGCACTCTCTATACTTTATTGCAGAAAAATGTAATGTTTATCCAGTTATTTTCAGTCATGCACACTTGTCAAGATCTGAAAGAGGTTGTCCTCAGCGCTCTGATAACCCGCTGCTTCTCTCACCTGCTACACGCAGGTAAATGGCCTTAAGTGGTGTGTAAACCCCAGTAGCAGCATCAAACGGGGGATCCCTGCAGATTCTCGCTGAGAAATTGTTATCTGGCTGCCAGATCGTTTGAGCAGGCACACCAGTAATTAATTGCAGTGGGGCAAAGAGCCAGTAAGCAGGCACATGCTAAGAGATCAGACATCCCTCTAATTAAAATGGCTGGCATAAAAACTACAGGGTAAGCCAGGCTTTGTGTCTTAAATGGGTTATAGCCATAGAGAAGTCTTCCAGTCAAGAGATATGTCTGTCAGGTGCAGTGATGGGTGTAGACTGGGCGGAAGGATATGTTCCTATCAGACTAGTTAATAGTCCTTTCCAGTACATTTCTGTGACATATTTTGCAGATACTGCTCACACCAAGAGATGCTCAAAAGTGGTAATACTTATTTTCTGTGCACTTTTCTGAAACAAAGGGCCACAGTGTGGGGAAATGAACAGCTGAAACTTTACATTCGCACTGTTGATCTTGACAAGTGTGTCTGACTACAAATAAGTAATAAAACTCTTCCTCAATGCAGATGGCTGGTGGGCAACTGAGTAAAAAAAAACTGGTTTCATAACCAAATACATGTAGTAAAAGTGCTCTTAAACTCCTATAAAATAATCTGTAGACTCCAGTCTACATCTGAGAAAGCAATGTTAACATTTTCATTTTCTAAGCTGATTAATGTAAAGTATTAAATATTGACTTGTAGTTGGCCAAATCCCATATGCACGAAGTGGACAAAAGGACAAAAACACTAAAACTAAATCTCGACTAAACCATGATCAAACACAAGTTTACACTTTAGAGCATCAAGGTATGTGAATTTAATTGCCGTTTACATTTTAAATCACTTTGTTAAACAACATTACATGTTAATACACCTTAGCTGCATTTTTTTTTACTTTATTTTTTCAGTGTCCTTACGATGTAAAGTGTAATATTAGTTAACATGTACTTACTATAGGACCACGTTTTGGGTTAGGGTTAGTTGGAGATAATCATGCATAATTTACTTTTTTTTTACTATAGTAAGCATTGTCAATGTGTAACAACGGACACTGAAATAAAGTCATTTATTTTTATGCTGTATAAAATGAGTTGTTCGAGAAACTTGATTGTTTTTTTTTAATCATATTTTATTGTTTGGATATTTTTATTCTGTGCACAAAATGTAGTGGACAAATGCACAATTAAACACTCTTTCTGATAGTTTCACCTGTGTAGGCAAAGACAAGGTGCATCTGTGGTACATTAGTGTATAATACAGGGTAATGATATTGTAAGTAAAATCTGGTCTGATATGTCGAAATGCGACAGGAAAGCAGAGTTTAAATACACACAAGGCGATGTTAAATAGATCACCTGGATATTCATAGCAAATGTAAGTGGTAGTGAGAGTTTGACACATGCTGGTCTATGGCACGATGCCTGCGGGCCTGTAGATTCTAATGTAAACCTCATTACAGTGTCTGTGGAATTCTGCCTTTAATCCTGAAGCAAAAGCCATAACCGCTGAACAGAGTGCAGAAACAAAGAAAACATAAGCTGAGAGAAGGGCCCCTGTGGTTCTGGGGTCACGACACTTTAATGGGGAAATGCTGATGCTGTCATTTTTAACACACTACATGAGGTGCCGTCTGAACTCTTGACGTTATTAAGGAATGTCTGCTTTTTACTCAGCTAAAGTCAGTTTCATGTGCTGTGAATCATTTTTACCTCTACTTCAACAAAAACCTCAAATCTAAATGACCCCTTTTTGTCAGGCAGAAAAGCCTCTGTTGTGTGTTCTGATGGCTAGCAGTTTATTTTATCCTTTATTTTAGTTTATTTTTATCTCAATGTCATGCTGTCATTTGAGGGTTCATAAGGAGAAAAAATTAACAGTTTAAGATTTTGTGGCCAGTGGATACAATTTTTACTTTCCTTGCCAAAAACAATGAAAACAATAACTATTTTATATTTGGTGTTAGAAAGATTTTTTTGACCCATGTTATCTATCCTGTATTCTAATAAATAAGCGTATGACACCAACATTTTATAGACCAGTTACAGTTTTCTATTGACCCTTCACAAAAACCCACCCTCCTTAGTTACTGTTGCTGTGCTTGCACTACACCTCATGTTCTAAACAATACATCGTGGAGCTAAGAGGAAACGGACAACACGCCGACAGACAAGACAGAGCAGGTTACTTCTGGTATAAAACAAGGTCTCAGCTTTCAAATTTTATCATTAAGAAATTCAAACAATAAATACCATTTTGTGGCTCTTTAATGTGTCGTGACCGATCTCTGTAGCGCCTCAGTTCAAGCGGCATGTGAACAGATCGTCTTTTCATATTTACTTAAAGCATGAAATAAACATTAATGAACATCATAATGTATTTTATTTCAACCGCTGAAAGATGTCAATACACAACTGTCACAGTCACCAGTTGAACTGCACTGCATTTCCCAGCATCCCTCTTGCCACTCACCTGCACTCCGTCATAAATCACTCACACTGACCTCTATGAGGGAATCCTCCTCACCTGTTGCTGCCTATCAAGCTCCCTATAAGACAACACTCCATCCAAACATTCATCGTCTGGTCTTGAGGTTACAAGCTCATTGTTTGTCTCGTCACGTGCCTGTTGGATCCCTGTAACTCTGTAGATATCTTCCACCCATTGATTCTCCTAAAAGAGAAAGATAAGGACTATTTATTCCTCAGTTTGTGAAACAAAGAAGCTCTCACCGTACTCATCCTCGTGTGCCTCTCCATCCAGTGTGTGACAACAACATTTTTCAAGTTTAAGTCCACCAAAGTTAATCTACTCTCCTGTCTGATTTGTTTGTCGGCAAAATGGTGGATTCTGCGTTATGATTGCATGTCACTCAAGCTCTTTGCAAACGGTCAGTTACAATTTAGATACTGCAACAAAAACTAATAGGCAAACCAATATTAAGTTCAAACATTATTAAAGACAAGTGAACAGTCAGTAATAAAATGAGAACAAACAAGTGGCAAGCAACTGCACAAATAAATATAGAACAAAGATACAAATTAAGCAGTGCTTTGAAATGTTCAGGTTTATGTGTTCAGAAATTGAATTATCAAACGTAAAGAAACATTGCATAAATAGATTAAAGCCTTTTAAAACACGTAAGTTCTTCAGTCAAGAGCAGTAAAGGATTTATCTATTTATTTGGATTAATATTAAAGACTCTGAAAGTGGTCACTTTAAGACACAATGCATGGGTCCAATACAATAATACAGATCTGATTTCTTTCTCAACTCTGTTCACTTAAAGGTGCTGTATGTTTTTGACTCTTCTAAAGCCCCAAAATAACATGTTTGTAGATATTTAGGAAACCTGTTATGTTTACATAGCTGTTTCTCTGAAAAATAATGCTATAGCCTAATTCTGTTCTGAAATATGCGTTCCGGGGCGGAATGCCTTTGTTTTTGCAGAACTCATTTCAACCGCTAGCTGTCAATCTTACATACTGCACCTTTAAGACATAACCAACTATTTCTGAAGATACTCGCCCAGACTGTTATTTTGACATCATTTTATATGTATTTGTCTATTTAAGTGCAAGAAGATGTGAAAGAATGTGCGTGCTCATATGGGGCTCTCTATACTGAAGTACTCTATACTTTACTCTCTGTACTGACTTTTGAGTTCTGAATTGAGTTCTCACACATCGCACATGTGTTTGAATGTATTACAATTGTTGGAATGTTAAAACTGCTAAGGCTTAAAAACACATACAAATGCTAAACTTGTAACAAAGCATCAGTGGGCCGATCAACTGTCCCAAGTGTCTTACTCTGGCCCCAGGCCATTGGGCAGTTCCTCTTGTCGAGAACACATGTCCATTCATGTCAATGTAATAGTCTATTAAACTTAATATTACAATAAAGGAAAATTAAATGCAAACCACAATATGGGTCATTGAATTAGCTCCGCCCCTTTACTGTAACTAGTACAGACCCACATCTCTTGACATCTTGTTGAAATCCATCATAAAGCTTTGCAGAATCATAATTGTGGCCAAACCACAATCACATATGGAGAAAAAAACTTACATCATTTATGATGGGAAACATTTGCTTTCCTGAAACAGACACATTGTTGTTGCTTTATCAAAGTTTTGTTCCACTCAAGAAAATGTTTCTTTAATTTACTGTGAATGTGATTCATGTCTTTGTGATTTGGGATGGGTTTCTACTCAACATCAAAACACAAGTCCTAATCGTGTGAACCGCTTGGGTGGAGAGTGTGAGAAGTCGTCCATGGACTTTCCCCACCTGACCTCAGAGATTCTATTATTTCTATTGCTCAATCAGTCAGATGGGGAACCAAGGGAATTCTGACGCTACACTTGTTGCCAGTGCTTGAATCCAAAATGTGATTGAATTTAAACAACTCACTGGTCTGAAATTGTTCCTTTATGTTTCAAATCAGATAACTAATATAATATCAGAGTAACTAAAGATGATGACAAACTTTTTTCAGTAGTTCAGCCGTTTTCAAAACCTTCCTGCATCAAGCTACTAGTTCTGTCATTGCTGTCTTGCATCATATTGTTGTTTTTTTTTTTTTTTTTTCCTGAAATGAATTTAAAATCCAGCAAGCAATTTACTCTTTAGAAAATCTCCGCTTTGTACCTTGGAAATTGTGATTTATTTTCATTAAATTGTTGATTCAGAACTTCCAAACTTCATTCAGATTCTTCACAAAATACATTTTCATTCCAGTTAGTGAACACTGAATCACACACACACACACACACACACACACATATATATACTTAAATACATTTGGCTTATATTGTGTAAAAACAAATCCTGTCTCTTCAGTGTCACATGATCCCTTAGAAATGATTCTAAAATGCTGATTTCCTGCTCAAGAAATATTTTTTTTCTGTTAGAAAATCTTTACAAAACATGAAAAAGGTCAACATTTTTTGTCACTCAATTCATAAAGTGAAACCCATATATTATTTAGATTAATAACAAATAGAGTGAAATATTTCAAGTCTTTATTTCTTGAAATTTTTATGATTATGTCTTACAGATAATAAAAACTCAAAATTCAGTGTCTCAGAAAATTAGAATATTACATAAGACCAATAAAAAAGGATATTTTAAACAGAAATGTCAGGCTTTATGCACTCAATACTTGGTTGGGCCTCCTTTTGCATGAATTACTGCATCAATGCGGCGTGGCATGGAGGCGATCAGCCTGTGGCACTGCTCAGGTGTAATGAAGCCCAGGTTGCTTTGATAGCGGCCTTCAGGTCATCTGTATTGTTGGGTCTGGTGTCTCTCATCTTCCTCTTGACAATACCCCATATATTCTCTATGGGGTTCAGATCAGGCGAGTTTGCTGGCCAATCAAGCATAACACCATGGTCATTGAACCAGCTTTTGGTACCTTTGGCAGTGTGGGCAGGTGCCAAGTCCTGCTGGAAAATGAAATCAGCATCTCCATAAAGCTTGTCAGCAGAAGGAAGCATGAAGTGCTCTAAAATTTTCTGGTAGATGGCTGCGTTGACTGTGGACTTCAGAAAACACAGTGGACCAACACCAGCAGATGACATGGCAGCCCAAATCATCACAGACTGTGGAAACTTCACACTGGACTTCAAGCTCAAGTTTCAGAAGTGGCTTGGTAGCTCTTTTCCTGAAGATGTCTGAGCGTGGTGACTCTTGATGCACTGACTCCAGCTTCAGTTCACTCCTTGTGAAGCTCTCACAAGTGTTTGAATCGGCTTTGCTTGACAGTATTCTCAAGCTTGTGGTCATCCCTGTTGCTTGTGCACATTTTTCTACCCAATTTCTTCCTTCCAGTAAACTTTGCATTTAATATGCTTTGATACAGCACTCCTTGAACAGTCACCCCTTTCAGTAATTTCCCTCTGTGTGGAGGGTGTCAATGATCGTCTTCTGGACCATTGCCAAGTCAGCAGTGTTCCCCATTATTGTGGTTTCAAAGAACAAGAGATACCCAGAATTTATAATGTATGGATGGTCATTTATTGAAACTCAAATGTAAATATTCTAATATTTTGAGATACTGATTTTTGACTTTCATTAGCTGTAAGCTCTAATCATCAAAACAAAACAAAAATAACTTTTGAAGTTTTGAAAGAAATTATACTTTTTCACCATATTCTTTTTTTTATGTACCTGAATAGGAGAGTTAAAGTTGAAGGTGTACAGTCTATATGTGACAGTGACCGCATGGGTGGTCCCACAGGAGAGGTGGTACTTCTTATTTACAATGGAGCATGTGCAGGAAGGGTCAGAATGCACTGCAGCTCTGTGTATGCTGATGTGCTGTGGCTTGGCTTGCCCCCTCCAGCAGCAATGGAGTGTGTTATGGAAAAGCCTGTGGACTGCAACCTGAGGTCATGGCCCTGAACTCAAGCAACCAAGATTAATTCTGACATGGTTTGCCCAAGATTCTCTCTGAGTGAACATTTTTAGTCTTATTTGGTGTGAATGTGAAAAATATCCATCAGTCCTGTCTAATTAGAGTAGAGGTCAAGCCACTTTTTTCCCATTTTAATATCCTGCTTCAAAGAGAATGTCCTCCAAATTATTTAAGAAGTATGCAGAGTTCAGAGTTAATATAAAAGATTAAATATGAACATGTTTAATTAATGTTAGACAGAAAATCAACGATATTTACAGTAAAACCTAACTTTTTGTGAAGTGTGAAAGGTGTGCTTGACTTTCTTTTAAATTACTTATTTATTTAAATTAAAATAAATGGATCTTGTTTTGATATGTTCTTACCTAATGCATTACATTTTAACTGTGACGTTTTGTAGCCACAGTACTTTATATCACAGCTCTTAATGCTTTTGATTGGAGGTCTAGTAGTTTTTTATTGGTGTCTTCAAATGATCTGCAGTCTTGAATGTTTCTTTACTATGTCACAGCAGCAGACGCCCATTTGTCTCCCCAAGCAGTCTGAGTTTTACCACAAAAAACACATTTCCACACTCATACATTTATAAGCTCTTTTAAAGGCCTGGGTCTACAGAGTTAAAAAAATATGCACCTAAGGCAAATAAAAAAAATTAAGTATAAAGCGCCTACACTAAGTGAAATCCTTGACACCGTGGTGTGCAACATGAATTTCCCCTCTCTTTCCCTCCTCTTCTCCCCTCGCTATAGGACCTGAGCTATATCGGCTCTGAATGAAGTCTGTGTGCTGCTGGTTTAGAATGTTGTCACGATAACATCAGCCTGACTCCGCTCTGACTGCGGCAGGTGGGAGCCCAGGGGTCAGGTAACGGTGACATTGGGTTGTTGTATACCCAAACACACACACATGCACACACTCACATGCACGCTCACGCTAAGTCTGTAACGAGATGTTTGCTACGGAAAATTCCATTACCCTCGGAAGGAGGCTGATTATGACTGCTTGTTTAAACACCATGCCTGAAAGGGTCATGCCCACTGTGGACACTGGGGTCTTTGAGAGAACGGGAATGGACTTCTTCCATTCTGTCTAGTGCTACAGATTTAATGAGGATTTTTATCGAGTACAAGACTTGTTTTCTGACAATATATGCTACCTCACTTTTTGTTTCAAATAAATTCATATTGCACAAAAGTTTCCAACTGGATTTTAATAATAAGTGTATTCAAGATATATTCAGTTAAAATTTTCACGTTTTAAAACAAATTTCACAAATGTACACATTAAGTCTTGTTTTAAATCTAAATTTCTTGTTTTAGCATGAACCTTAATGCATTTAGTAGATTTCTTTAAAACAATGTCATTTTCCTTCTCACATAAATGCATGTTGTTTTAAGGATGTTGGGAGGTTTTCAATTGGGTTTGTAAAATAGACTTCTATGTATATTCTCTGAACACGAGTCTTATGTAGTTTATTAAGGTAAATTGATCTTGTTTTAAGAATCCTTGGATATTTTTACTGTAAAGTGAGATAAAAATAATACTAATAAGAAATACAGTATATGGTAGCACTTTACTTAAAGCCTTTATGTATAATCAATTATAAGGGGTTATTAAAGGGTATAATGCATTGTTATTATTCATAATGTGCATTTTAATACATTATGTTTTGCTGTAAATAATTATAACCAAATGTAAAATGCACAGTGTAACAATGAACTGATAAGTGTTATTATGTATTAATGCGTATATAATGCGTTGCACATAAAGACTTTAAGTGAAGTGTTACTGAGATTATTTTCACAGTGTTCGGGAAGCCATTCTTTTCTGATTGTCAAAATACAGTCCTGTTTTTTGCTATGCTAAAAAGAAACATTGTGACAATGTCATTATGGCACAGACTAATTTGCATTTCCTCTGCGTGAAACACTTTTTTTTGGTCATTTTATTATTTGAAGCAAATGAATTAGTTTTGGGCACTGTGTATCTATGAGTGAGGTAATGTTTGTTACAAGAAAATAAGAGATCAACAGAAGAACAAATCCACTTTAAAAATGACTCTTTTAATATCTGAAAGATGTTCATTAAGGATATTTTGATTATAAATAGGAGCTTTGTCTTTTGGAGATATGTGAAATGACAAAAGTCCTCAAGCTAAATGACTTTCAGACATGATTAAGATGTGACCAGCCTCTGTCGTCTTCAGTGTAGCTGTTGCATAAATTCATACAGGCCTAGATTGGTATATTTCTGCTTTCTGTAGTACCAGGTGCACAAAAGTATCTTGGCTCTGTGTTTGATGGTTTAGGTGTTCATGAATAATGCTTCTGCAGTCTGTTATTGAATTTTAACTCTATACCCTTAATCTCTTTCAGATAAAGTGTTTTTCTTTGCACAGAGACCTCATCATCAGTATTTGCCTCTTGTTTTTCAGTCTGTGAGTGAGGGCTGAGTCAGGAGTGAATCAGCGCTGCTTTTGATTGACGGACAGCTCGGTGGGAAACAAAGCCTCGGGAGAGCGAGAGTCCGATAACAGGAGTGAAAGCGTCGCAACAGCAATATCATCTTTCAGTCTTTACTGCCACTCGTCTTTCACAACATGGCCTCTGCAGTAGCACCGTTCACCTCTGTTGCTGCCTCTTTGGGGACATAGAAAGACACGGGACACACGGACACATTCCTGCATACTGCCGCAGAGGAAAGCTGAGGAAGTGTCTTCAGACTTTAAGGTCCTTAATAGATAAACAAACTGTGCTAAACGTCAGTACCGTCACAACTACTGTTTCCTGGTTTGGGAATCGTTCTAGTGTTTTAAAGGGACTCATTGTACAATGAACGTTTTAGGAAGGTGCTGTCTCTGATTTTATATGTTCCTGTGTAATATCGAAGGCCAATGCGTGTGGCTCGAGAGCCCATCATGGCCAGACCGCTGCTGAAGATCCACCGCTATTTCCAGCGTAAACCGGTGCGCTTTTTCTCTTTCATCCTCCTCTACCTCACCGCTGGCAGTCTTGTTTTGCTCCACTCCGGCTTCTCCAGCGATACTTCCACCACTGGAGCTTCTGGAAGCGGCCGTGACCCACTTATATCTGAAGGTGGAGGCGGCACAGGTGCTGGGAGCTCTACCTCTGATCGTCTCAGGCTCCAAGGAAGAGTGTTTAAGGAAACACGGAGAGCCCCCCGGATATTTGGACCACCGTGGATGAAGGAAAACAGGGCACAGAATGCACCGGAGTGGGCCGGAAGAGGATTCGATCATACCAGCAGCTGGAGCCATGGAGCCAAAGGAAGAACCACCAAAGAGATGAACGATGGGAGAGGTAGGAACCGTTCCATTATCATGTCACCAAGATTTAACATTTGTTAATAGACATCATCTTGACCAGTTACAGTCATAGAAAATGCTCTGATATTAACCAAAATGGAAGAGTGTATAGCAAGACTATTTGGCAAACCAGTAACATTGAATTAATTTCCATTCTAGGCCAACCCGACTACTACTACACTGCAAAAAAATAATTGATCAATATCTTTGCCTTGTTTTCAGTAAAAAAAAAAAAAAAATCACTATCTTAAAAACAAGATACATTCATTTGAAAGGGAAAATTGCATTTCAAGTCTTGTTTTAGAGAAATCTACCAAATTTTTTAAAGGGATAGTTTACCCAAAAATGAACATGTGATATTTATCTGCTTACCCCCAGGGCATCCAAGATGTAGGTGACTTTGTTTCTTCAGTAGAACACAAACGAAGATGTTTAACTCAAACCGTTGCAGTCTGTCAGTCATATAATGCAAGTCAATGGGCACAGAATCTTTGAGAGTATAAAAAACATGCACACACAAATTCAAATTAAACCCTGCTGCTCGTGATGATACATTGATGTCCTAAGACACGAAACGATCGGTTTGTGTGAGAAACTGAACAGTATTTATATCATTTTTTTTTACCTCTGATACAGGCAGTGACCAGCTCTCCTGAGCTCATCCACAACACCCGGCACGTGACGCGTCAACAGCTCTGGCATATAGATATGCATATACATAGATGCCTCATTAGCGACTTTCTATGGGCTGCGATACGTAAGGATCTACGTATATATCTATGTATATATATCTATGTGCCAGAGCCGTTGAGGCGTCACGTACCGGGTGTTGTGGATGTGCTCAGGATAGCTCAGGAGAGCTGGTCATTAATTTGAATTTGTGTATGCATGTTTTTTTTTACTCTCAAAGATTGCACATTGACTTGCATTATATGACTGACAGACTGCAAAGGTTTGAGTTAAAAATCTTCGTTTGTGTTCTACTGAAGAAACAAAGTCACCTACATCTTGGATGCCCTGGGGGTAAGCAGATAAATATCACATGTTCATTTTTGGGAGAACTATCCCTTTAAGGTTTGTGCCGAAAGCAGTAAAACAAATCGACATTTTATTGTTTTATACATTAACCTCAAAGAACTTACATTTCTATAAAACAACACTTACAATCATGTCAATTTGTAAATTAAAAAATCTGATAAAATATCTTAAAGGTATCTTGTTTAAACGATGTTGTGGTATTGATACTTGAAATCATTTTTCATAGCCGTTTTGCTGGTGAGGCTAGTTGACAAGAGCAGTCTCCCTGATTAAGCTGATTGACCAAAGAGGTCTTTCAGGCTAAGCGTTTAAAACACTACTGTCAGTGTTTGTCTTTTCATCTTGGTATGCACAGAGGATTTTCCTTATATAACAGAATACTTTACATGTTCTCACACAGAAAGTGCACATGCCGTTATGTGTATTAATATTGCACTTCTGTAAGGACATAAAACCATAAAGCACAGTTCTGCTCATACGATTGCAACCTTAGAGTCTTAATATAGAGTAAAATTTACCCCAATAGTCATTGCATATGTATGTATCAAGCGTTTGTTTTAACATCCTATATATTGTATATTTAGAATTCTGTACATTTACATGATATCATCATATTCAAAGATAATCTGAGAGACTCAAGTGCTGCAGGGCATCATAAATGAGCTCATTTTCGTCAGATGATGTGCTCAGGGTGTTGTGAGTAGTGAACTCTGTGTGTCCTGTGAAGCACAATGCGGCTGTTGATCAGAATGAGCTGATTGAGTCTTTAAGATCAGAAGAGAGTGACTCAGCATGTCAGTGGTCACAGACAGTCATCATGTTATGAAGGTTGTGGTTAAAGCTCAGTGGAGTATGGCGAAGCACCTGTGTCTTTAAAGCTTTAAGCTGGAGGAATGAAGTGCCCTTTTGGTGACTGTTGAAGTAAATAATGAATGTGTGTGTTTCTGATGGTTGTAGAGTAGCACAGTTGCTGTTGTTAGTTCATAGCCTTTGGTTGATGTTTCATAGCTCCTAAATATCTTGTTGCTGAGCAGCAGGCACAAATCTTAAAATCAGGTAATGTATGATATTTTCAAATCTATATTTTTTAATTAACAGAGTAAGTAGTATAGAAAAAAATACCCTTGATGCTTTTAATAAAACCTCAATTGAATGATCACAGTGAGAGCATTTATGGGTTAGTTATGGGTAAGTCTTGACTCTTGTGGAGCTGGAAGAATGTGACTTTCTCAAATCCCCAATATTCCTGTACATAAAGGTAAAGTCAGTTTATTAATCTTTGAACTAAAAGCTTCTTCTTTGAGGCGATGCCATTAAATATACATAGTGTGACCTGCATCATATTTGTGACCCTGGACCACAAAACCAGTCTTAAGTGTCAATTTTTACATTATCTGAAAGTAAATAAGATTTCCATTGATGTATGGTTTGTTAGGATCGGACAATATTTGGCCGAGATACAACTATTTGAAAATCTGGAATCTAGGGTGCAAAAAAATCTAAATATTGAGAAAATCGCCTTAACAGTTCTTAACAATGCATATTACTAATCAAAATTGACGTTTTGATAAATTTACGGTAATAAATTTACAAAAAATCTTCATGGAACATGATCTTTACTTAATATCCTAATGATTTTTGGCATAAAATAAAAATCGATATTTTTTACCCATTCCATGTATTTTTGGCTATTGCTACAAATATACCCCAGTGCGACTTAAGACTGGTTTTGTGGTCCAGGGTCACATTTGGTCCTCAATGAAAGTGTGTTTGCTGAAGGTCTTGGATGTGAAAAGCTGAAAAATGTCAGTTTTCATCATCGCTGTATATTTTTGTGACTGCTTGTCAAACAGTTGAGCAACAGATGTTGTGTATCACATTTAAATGAAAAATCAATATCATCCCCATCCCTAAAGGTCCTTTCACACCAACTAACAAAAAATCATGTTTTGAAAGAAGTCTCTCCGAGGCAGCATTTATTTGATAAAAAATACAGTAAAAACTTTTATTTTAATTATTAACAGTTGTGCTGCTTAATATTTTTAGGGAAGCCGTGATTGATTTTATTTCAGGATTCTTCGAGAATAGAAATTCCAAAAGAACAGCTTTTATTTGAGATTTTTTTTTATAATGCTATTAATAACTTTAGTCACTTTACAGTCAATTTATTGTGTCCTTACTGAATATAAATATAATTTTAGTATTATATATTAATATTAGTGTCCACACAAGTGTTTATTTTGTATGTGTGCTTCAGTTATGTTATGAACAATTGCTCTGTGTGCTTTGAAGTAGCAGGGAGTTTGATTGACTGTCAATATTTGTATCGTTCATCATCTGGAAGAATCACTCTGAAAGTGATTGCAACAATATTGTTCCTCTGTTGTGGTGTGATGCAGCAGTTCTCTTAAAATGAGAGAGATTATTTAAACTTTAGTTATTGTTTTTGGTGTGCACTGGCCGTTATTCAGATTTCTATCCTTAGGGATAAGAACCGATACTTTATCGGTCACCATATCGGTTCGGCCATATGTCGGTGTCATTTTTTTCTTCTATCGATCTCGGCCCAAGAAACAGAAAATTTGCCATGTCTTTAAGCGATAAATTAAAGCATTTTTTCTGTGAAATATGATGGAATCACTGGAAAAGGACATATATAATATGTGCAACGTGCAAAGCAAGTCTGTCAAAAGGCTACATAAAACTGTAATATATTGGTCTGTATCTTTGTGCGCTGTGTTTTGTGTGTGTGTTGAGCGTTACACCTCCACAGTCTCTTGTGCATTTGCAGCCTTTTGTGCAATTGTACGTAGTAATATTGTGTTTATTTGTGATTGTATATCATATGTTTGTTAAAGTTTGGTTAAGTTGCGCTTCAGTTATCAGCGCACGCAGCTCAAACGCAGCACAAAACTAATAACTATGATTGGGTCTGTCGTGTTATCTAACATTCTAATGAGAACATTATTATAATAAAACGTTGTGAATTCTTTTTTAGTTGCCGTGTTTCAGCGCGTTGTTGCAAGGTTCCAGGCACATGTTAATATTATGTTTATGTTCTATAAATATGTGACTTTTCATTTAGGTAAACATACACAAGTGCTTATTTGTTTATGTTTTTCATAAATCTCTCATTAAATAACCATACTTATTATTTGCACTTTTCAACAATATCGCCCACATGCCTATTTTTTGAATTTTGGTACTCTTTCATCTATGCATTATTTTTTTTCATTGGTAGAACCACAATAGCAAAGAAAGCCATTTCTGATAAGTTAAGCCCGTGGTTAATAGGTTTTTTGGAGATTCTCAAGCCCATGTTTGTAAAAAAAGCATTTTTCTCTGTGAAAGATGGACTACATTGGAATAAAGATAGTTCACACAGTAACCCACAAACAGGCAAAAGAAAGCCAATTAGTGGAGATTTTCAAGTCTTCTTCATGTTCAGGACCCCAATCATTGTATCTTCATGTTTGTAAAGGCACATTTAATTTTCAAGGAAGTCAAGGACAGGAACATGATCTCAGACCCCCAACATCCTTCTCGGTACTCTACAGTATCTGTCATATCAACAGCAGCGGATGGGCTGACCGTACAGCGGTGGAAATGCACGACTGTCGCTCTCTCTTATGTTTGTGGTCTTTGTGACACAGTCTAAGTTTGCAACAAAAACTCATCATTTAGCAATATTAAAGTGCATAGAAATACATAGAGACTCTTTTCCACAGCACGAGAAAAAGAAAGGAAAATAGTATCAGTTTACAAAGTATTGTCTTTAAAACATATAAGACGTGTGGAAGTTCAATCCTTTTTAATTTCGTAATCTGATTTATTTTTGGGTGGAACAGGATCCAGAAATAATGCGGAACTTGATTTACCAGAACTGATGATTTAATAATTGCAGAGAAAGTTATTTGTTTAATATTTATATAGTACATTTATTTGTAATTAGATTATATTTCGATTTTTAAAACAACCTGCACTGTTGAATCGTGAAGAACATGGACATGTATAAAAGCATTGGCCGGATCAATGTTGAGGTCATGTTGGCACACAACGTTCTCTTCCATTTGCCATCACAGTCTCCACTCTGCCTCCTTCAGGACGCTTTAATAACTACAATGTCTGTCATAGTAATAATAATAATAAGTTATTATTGTTGTTATTATTTTAAGGGAGGCTGGGGCTAGGGCTCACAACCATTTTATTCCAGAAAACATTTTGTGACAACTAGCCCTGGTGTTGCCTACACTATTTATCTGTATTATTATTATTATTTTAAATGTATAGAACACCTGATAACACTTTACCTAAAGCCTTTATGAATAATGCATTATAACAGTAGTTTTAATGCATTAGTTATTCCTTGTAATGCACCTTATAATGCATTGTACAATCTCATGAATAATTGTACATTATAAGACCTATCAAGTCAATGTTGTACAATGCATTTTATATTCAGTTATAATTATTTACGACAAGATATAATGTATTACAGTGCACATTATGAGTAATTCTAATGCATTATACCCTTTAATAACCATTTATAATGCATTATACATAAAGGCTTTCAGTGTTACTAAACACTTTAATAATAGACACTTTAATAAAATGATTAAATATGATTATTGTAGTGGAAAAATATCAGACACAAATGCAAAGAAAAAGACTAAATAAAATATAAGCCTGATTTGGACGGTAATCGTTTCTCATGGGGATGTAAGTAGTATTGAACATTTACAGGAGTTAGTCATGATTTGTTTGCCGTCTGAGTCCAGAATCCTGGTGTTTTTGTCCCTGGAACAACTTTTCTAATTTTGGCAAACACCACGATTGTGTGGTAATTTAAGTGTCACCTGAATCCACATCTCTGAGTTTAAGAAGAAATCAATGTGAAATTCAATGTTTAAATGCTTTCGACCGCTGCCGAACACAGTACGGTAACTGTTGCTGTTCACTGTAAATGTGCATGCTGTAATTTGCATGCATATTTTATTAGGGATGGGAAGATTCCCCGATTCGCTCGGTGCATCGGCATAAAAAGTTAACGATACGATGCATCGGTTTAAAAAGTGTGCATCGGCTACAAGTTATCGCGATACATCGTTTCTAACATATTTGAATCGTAAAAAAATATTTATTTATATATAATTACTAGTGGATGCGCTATACCTTTATTATTTATATGTGACCAATAATCTGTGACCAATATTTTATATGTAGATTGATTTCTCCTCTCTAAACTATTTTTCAAGCACGTTCAGCACAGAGACCCGAGGAAAAGCGGGGATTAAAGTCCAAAACCTTACTTGAAATAACCTAACAAATCAATCGGGATGAACAACGACAAATTCAATTCACACAATCTCACTAATCTGTGCACGCTTATTCTTAATCAGCCCTTAATGTCGATCATGGATCAAATCGATCCACCATGGCAAACAGTGAATATATTTGTGCTGTTTAATGCATTTGAGACGTTGTGTGTTCCTCAGTGCATAACGGACATGTCACATCTCATCATTTTCATTGTAAATGTTAGAAAGTCATGTAAACATATCCATTTTGCTGTCAGGAGTGGGCGAGGCATGCGAGAGCAACGAGCGTTTCTGTGCGCTAAACAGATGGAGCGCAATCGAATAGGAGCGCAATAATTCTGAGTAAAATATACACTTTGTTAAAATATTTGTTGTTGGACATTAAATGTATCTTTTGTAGAATTTTAAACCTACATATAAGTGTATTTTTATGATAACAGTGACTGTAAAGGGACTATTGTAATAGGTAAAAAATGTAAGCTAGTACCGTACTAATTACTAAGCTCAAATGAGTTAATGTGCGTTTCTTATAGCAGTTAAAAGTCATTTTCTTTTTTATTTTCATTTTTAATTCAGCGATTTTAACTTTTAATTTAGTTATTTTAATGCTTTAAAGATAAATGTTAGATTGTAATGTTCTGGTATCTGTTCTGCAAACTTTAAAAGGTACAGCTGTCATAAAACCCGAGAGAAAGGCTGCATGGCTAGTAACTGGGTAAAAAGTCAAATAATAGTATGTGAGACATTGGTAATATCATTGTGTTCCTATTGGTCAGTGTTAGAGGAGCTCAGTTTAGCCTGACAGTTGGCCTGCTTTAGACCAGGTTAGTTTCCCAGCATAAGTTGCCACATTGACTAAGCTTGATCTAGGCCTATGTTAAATTTGCTTTATGGAACCAAATAATTTGACAATGAGTCAGACTAAATGAAATAAGCCTGGCTTATTCGGTTAACTTGTTTTATGAAACAGGCCACAAGGCATTAAAAGTGATCATATTTTCTCCATTGCATCGAATTGCACTGTGAATCGAATCGAAATTGGATCGCACTGCATCGTAAAAAGGGGTGTATCGTATCGCATTACTAGCTGCTTCATATGTATCTTTAATATATCGTATCGTTGGCTATGCATTGAGATGCGTATCCGATCGTATCTGCCTCAGTCATGAGATGCACATCCCTAATATTTATTATAAAAAAATAATGAAATGCTATAGTGTATTTGCAAGGACAATTTCACAGCTGCTCCACCACAGCGAGTGGAAGCTGTTAAGAACAAAAAGAAGAAAGAGAAGAAAAGCATGTAAACATTTGAAATTTGTAATTATTATGGCAGCAGCAGGTATAAAATAAAATTTTCAAATATGTATTATATAGGCCTATAATTAAATAAAAATATAAGCCAAGCAGCTTTATGTTTACCTTATATTAAATAAGAGGTTGCATTAACTTATTTCTTCTAATCTCCACATCTTTTATGACATCCATCCTTTTGCGAGATAAAATGCAAGACAGAAAACCATTTCAACTACAACCCGAATTCCGGAAATGTTGGAACGTTTTTTTTTTTTTTTTTTTGAATAAAATGAAAACTAAAAGACTTTCAAATCACTTTATCCAATATTCTATTCACAATAGAACATAGATAACATAACAAATGTTTAAATGAAGAAATTTAACACTGTTATCCACTAAATGAGCTCATTTCAAATTTGATGCCTGCTACAGGTCTCAAAAAAGTTGGCACGGGGTCAACAAAGGGTTGAAAAAGCAAGACATTTTGAAAAGATTCAGCTGGGAGAACATCTAGCAACTAATGAAGTTAATTGACATCAGGTCTGTAACATAAAAGGGATGTCTTATAGTGGCAGAGTCTCTCAGAAGTAAAGATGGGCAGAGGCTCTCCAATCTGTGAAAGAGTGCTTAAAAATATTGTGGAATACTTTAAAAACAATGTTCCTCAACGTCAAATTGCAAAGGCTTTGCAAATCTCATCATCTACAGTGCATAACATTATCAAAATATTGAGAGAAACTGTAGAAATCTCTGTGCGTAAAGGACAAGAACAAAGGCTTTTGTTGGATGCCCGTGGTCTTCGGCCCTCAGACGACACTGCATCACTCATCGGCATGATTCTCTCATTGACATTACTAAATGGGCCCAGGAATACTTCCAGAAACCACTATCCGCTGTGCCATCTGCAGATGCCAACTACAGCTCTATCATGCAAAAAAGAAGCCATATGTGAACATGGTTCAGATGCGCCGTCGTGTCCTGTGGGCCGAGGCTCATTTAAAATGGACTGTTTCAAACTGGAAAAGTGTTCTATGGTCAGACGAGTCCACATTTAACATTCTTGTTGGAAATCACGGACGCCGTGTCCTCTGGGCTAAAGAGGAGGGAGACCTTCAGCGTATCATCAGTGTTCAGTTCAAAAGCCAGCATCTCTGATGGTATGGGGTGCATAAGTGCATACGGTATGGGCAGCTTGCATGTTTTGGAAGGCACTATGAATGCTGAAAGGTATATAAAGATTTTAGAGCAACATATGCTCCCCTCCAGATGACGTCTATTTCAGGGCAGGCCTTGTGTATTTCAGCAGGACAATGCAAAACCACATACTGCAGCTATTACAACAGCATGGCTTCGTAGTAGAAGAGTCCGGGTGCTGAATTGACCTGCCTGCAGTCCAGATCTTTCACCTAGAGAACATTTGGTGCATCATTAAACAAAAAATATGGCAAAGACGACCACAAACTCTTCAGCAGCTGGAAACCTATATCAGGCAAGAATGGGACCAAATTCCAACAGCAAAACTCCAGAAACTCATAACCTCGATGCCCAGACGTCTTCAAACTGTTTGAAAAGAAGAGGAGATGCTACACCATGGTAACATCCCGTCCCAACTATTTTGAGACATGTAGCAGGCATCAAAATTGAAATGAGCTCATTTTGTTAATAAAATTGTACAATTTCTCAGTTTAAACATATATGTTATCTATTTTCTATTGTGAATAAATATTGGCTCATGTGATTTGAAAGTCTTTTAGTTTTCATTTTATTTGTCTCAACATTTCCAGTATTCTGGTTGTATATCATATCTACTTTCCTGTTTTTAAAAAGGAGATTTAAATAATAAAAAAATAAATAGGATATTATTAAATATGAATGTATTCTTATTATTCAAGAATATGACATTTTATTTACAGCAGACAATCATGTGACTGGCCATATGAGCAGCGCGTTCCCGGTTTGTAGGATCACAGAATTCCTTTCTCTGCTGTGAATAAATCGCCATGTGAATCCATGAGTTTTATCATTGACATTACATTTTTACAGACGCTTTTATCCAAAGCGACTTACAGTGCATTCAGGTTTGTATGTAATTTTGTGTGATTTCATCCCTGGGAATATTTCATATGTCCAGAGCAAACGGTTCATGCAGAGACCTCATCATGTGAGTACAGCGGAGCATCAGTATCTCTGTAGTCGTGCTGCTAGTGAGAGTTTCATCCGTGCACTTAGCTGCTTCACAGAATGGCAATCCAGTGATGATGAGTGAATAGAGCTTGACTTGTAGATAAAGCAGATTACCGAGCTTGCCCTCTGTGCCTGGAATACGATTAACTCACGGCTTGTGATCCTGCTGGCTGCTTTTTAGACAATTGCAATTACTGTAATGTTGTACTGGTTAGTGTGTGTATGTGACACAACCAGCCCATCTCATCTATTAGAAAATACATTAAATCCTAATGGGGTGCGATGAGATTACAGAGGAAGCACAGATGTCATGCAACAGCGCATTTTGGGTCATTTTTGTGTATGTATGTCACAAACGATGAGATTGATAAAGCAGATTGCATCTGTGCATCAGACTGTGAATGTTTTCGAGAACAAAATGCCCAGAACAATGTGACCGTATCCAAACTGTCGATATGTTTATCGACAGTTATCGGCTGTTTATATATGAAATGGCATTCTCTCTTTGGTAGCTACCAATCACAATATGTGATGCCAGACATTTAGTACTTGTTTTAATTCAATTGAATGTTCCAGGTTCTTTACAAATTAAGCTCTTACAAAAGAATGTTAATTATCACATTTCATTAACTCAGTTTTTTAAAAACCAAGCAAAATTGTTTACATAATGCAGTTACAATGGAAATCAATGGGGGAAAAGCATTGCACCTGACTAAGCTATATAACTAATTTGTGTGTGTGTGTGTGTGTGTGTGTGTGTGTGTGTGTGTGTGTGTGTGTGTGTGTGTGTGTGTGTGTGTGTGTGTGTGTGTGTGTGTGTGTGTGTGTGTGTGTGTGTGTGTGTGTGTGTGTGTGTGTGTGTGTGTGTGTGTGTGTGTGTGTGTGTGTGTGTGTGTGTGTGTGTGTGTGTGTGTGTGAGATTACAGACTCTTAAATATAATACTTCTACTTATTCACAATCTTTAATATGTATAATACTTAAGTCTATATTAATGAATTATGCTTTCAGATTTTTTTAAATTCCTTAATCTGATGCTTTGCGTCTTTAAAATGTGATTATTTTAATTGAAAAAAAGTAAACTCCTCATCCAGATCAGTCAATAATATCTGGTTGTGATGTTACAGTTTGGCCACTAAGTGGTGCTGTGTTGCAACATTTAAAAATGTGCTTTAATACCCTGAATGTTATTCAACGGGAAATATTTGTCAAGAGATATCAAATCAAAAGAGATGTTAAATCAGTACTTTAATTATTTTTCTCAAATTGTTGTTACTGGGATTAGCAGTGATGTTTTTAACATCTTTCTCGTTTCAGCAAAGTACACCGGCTGTTATGTTGATGACACACAGAAACGGGCTCTTAGAGGGGTTTCCTTTTTTGACTACAAGAAAATGACTGTCTTCCGATGCCAGGACAACTGCGCTGAGAGGTACGTCAATTTTATCCCCGTGTTCAAGAACACACGTTTGTATCACTATAAGGACTTTCTTTTGACTTGTATTGTTTATTATGCTCTGCTAATGATGTTTTCTGTGCCCTAACCTCAAACCACAAGTTGAATAAAACTTTCTTTGTGGCAATTAGTAGATAACTGTCCCCCACAAATCAAACGTTTTACTGTCCTTTTAAGATGACATTTCATTCCCACAGTGTTGTTAAAAACAAAAATGACTCTCACCCTAGAGTTAATGACCCTTAAGCTGACAAACAGGAGTATTTTAACACTAATCTAATTCCCTTGAATGAATGAGGAGGAGGAGGAGGAGGGGGGGGGGTTATCAGATATGCTGTTTGCTCTGATAGTCCTCTGATGTTTCATGTCACAAAGAGTTGTGCTTTAACATGAACTCTCGTTTTCAGGATGTGTGTTGTTCACAAATGTGAAAAAAGAAACACATTAAAAACAATATCTCGCCCACATGTCTTTCCAAGTCTGAGTTTTCCTTGGAATACACAAGGAGAGAAACTGAAGACACTGATTGTTCTGAATCAGAACTGAAGCTTTCACAATTAAAAAAGAGTGCATTAGAGTATAAACTACATGAGAGTAAAGCTAGCAAGTTCGAAGTTGTCTTAAGGCATTTGAAAGCTTTGTTAGAGAAACATTATTAAAATATGCATTATAAAATGACACAGTAAAATGAATGTGTTATTTAAGATAATAATTGATTGGTAATAATTATTTAAATTAATGTAATAATTGATACTTTTGACTCATCAGTTTTCTTAAAAACTGTTTGAAATGTGAAGTTAATCATTTTATAAAACTTCTTGTTTTTGTGAAAACCTGTACCTGAACTGTAAATCAGGCTTTTTACATTAATTTTACAGTTTAATATGTCACATTTCCTACACCACTCATAAAGTATTCATTTTATTTGCGCAGGTCTTAAAAAAAATCATGCAGAAACTCTTTAATTAAATTACTTTAATGATCATTTTATTCTGCTTTTACATCACCATTCATTATTATTTCATTAAAATAAAAACCAACTAGTTTTTCCACAGTTAAAAAAAGACACCTAGTTTTGGGACAACAATAGGGTTTAATGTTTGAGTGATCTAATAATGTTGCATTTCACTTTCATTCCTGTTAGCATT
Organism: Ptychobarbus kaznakovi; assembly: GCA_027422405.1. Classification (NCBI taxonomy): domain Eukaryota; kingdom Metazoa; phylum Chordata; class Actinopteri; order Cypriniformes; family Cyprinidae; genus Ptychobarbus; species Ptychobarbus kaznakovi. The sequence goes on from CM049797.1 coordinate 33,971,482, forward strand.
CTTGTTTACTTCCTCTTAATGTTGTTCTTCATCCCTATGTGCTTCCTGTCGATTCTTAACATCAAACTGTGTTTTGGAAAAGCCACAGAAAGAGAGAGAGAGGGAGGAAAATAGGTTGTGCTTTAACATGAACTCTCTGAACATGAGCTTTAAAGGGAGTAGTGTGAGTTACAGATAGAGAGAGTCAAAACACGTCTGTTTGTTCTCCGTGTTGTGCTCCCAGTCGCGATGTTCAAGAATCCTGCCGCCCTTAGTAGCAGACCCAGCCTGCATAGAATGAGCCAGAAACTGGAGGAGGATATCCTTTACTGTCTTCCTTTGAAATCATGCATGTACAAATGACCTCATGCATCATGTTTCAAAGGACAGCTCTGTATTACGGACAGCTGTTCTTTGGACCCAGAGTGTCAGCTTGAGACAGTTCTGAAAACAACTGTGGAGAGGGGTTGAGGACTGGAGTGCACAGTAACTCTACAGTCCAGTCAGATGTTTTAGATTTAACAGCCAATCCTCAAAGGCATGGTGGAATTCACATTTGCACGAAACAAAATGTACTGATATATTTTACGCTGTTTTGTGAAACTGTGATGTTTTAAAAAGGCATGGCAAATTAAAAAAAAAAATTCAAGAGTGCTTTGAAACTGAACTTTTCACCTTGTGCATCAGCTGAAACGAAACTCTTTTCTTTAGCAAAACAGTGTAACTTGGATCCAGTTCTGAATTTGAGGAAAGGAGCGTTGCTGGTCAAGTGTCAGAACGTTAACCACATGCTTTCTGTTCTTTACAAGATCTGTATCTACATGCATTCACGCCCATGTGCATCTCATAAGCCCTCAGTATAAAATTGACTGTTGTACAGTTATTACGCTCCTCGAACAACCGGTTATTAAGAGACTTTCTCAAGAGCACAAATGTGACGGTTCATGAAACATCTCTTGTTGAACCTTTCAGTTACCACCCAAGACCCAACAACATGTATGCAGTAATCCATATGTTTGTGTCAATAATTATTTTGTAAAAACAATGCCTATACTAATTTACCCCTGACCCATTGTTTTAATGAGCATTTGTTCTTTGTGATTGTATGAAGGGTGAATTATGCTGTCTGTTTTTATGGAGTGTATTGTGTAATATTCTCTGTGTGTTTAAAGTAGGTATGAAACTTCACTTCATCTTTTTGCAAAATGGATGTTATAAATCTTGTTGTGAACAATTCATCTGGTCATATGTTTGTTTCTTTAGTTCTTTGCCCCCCACCCCATATTGTTTCCGGTCATTTTGACCTGGAGATGATTTTTTTACTGAAAATGCAAGTTAATGTTATCGTATTAGACTAAAACCTGTTGGGTCTCAGTACAGTCATTTATCAATATGGACATGAGCGATAGCTACTATTAAATCTCACATCAGGTCTCAGCTCGTGTAACGTTTTTGAGTTACCCTGAGTTTCTGTGCAGCATGAATTGTATAATGAAAGCATTTTGTTCATTTAGATAATTTGACAACCGAAGCTTGTAAGATTAGAAACGCTGCTGTGAACGGAGAAAAACAGAATTAAGTATATAAGAGGAATAAAATAAATAGAACTACCCAAAATATTGTGAACGAGTAAAGTATAAAGCCTTGTTTATATAATGAAGAATAGTTTAGCAACCAAATGTTACATGGCAAAATGAAAACATTTGGATTCTTGTCCAATGAGAGAGGCTTGTGAGCCCAATGCATTTTCAGTTTCGCTTTAAATAAATAGATTTTAGCTTGATGTTTGTATGCTGTTTATAATGACTGCCACTATAGCCTAATTTGTGTTTTATTTTATAGTTTAATATCTAGCTTTATAGCTATGGCCTTTTATTGAAATTGCAAGTTTACGGGGTATTTTTGTCTTTCACAAGATTACTTCCTGTTTTTGACCAAGTTACGTCTCTCCGTGTTGTAATCTCTAGGCTTCTAAACTGGGGTGTTTTTAGGGGTGTGATATTCACATTTGATAGTTAATTACTTACTGTACCTTTTTTCCTATCAAAAAATCACCGGCCTACAAAAATAATAAAACCATTCTAATAATGCTATATTATTACCAAATATTTCACTTTGGAACTGGAGCTGATTGAGTGTAGGCCCCATTGATCTGAGTTTATGCACCTCAGTTTTGAGTGAATATTGGCAGAATTATCCACCTGTACTTGTTTGTATTTACCCAGAAAACTCTATTTTGAGTTATCTCTTTCTGTTTGTGCATATTTTTGGCACTTTTAATGTGGTAGTAGAGAAGAATCAGCGTTGGGTACAGGATAACGAGCAGGGCTTCATATCGCATTTCTTCATAGCTCAGCATGTCGGGGACACTAACTGGCCCTGACATTGCAATTAATTGAATTAACAATGCTGTTTTCTCTCTGTCCTGTGTTATTAGGGGTTATCTCTATGCGGGTCTAGAGTTTGGAGCCGAGTGCTACTGTGGTCATAAGATCCAGGCCCCTAACGTGTCCGAGAGCGAATGTAATATGGAGTGTAAAGGGGAGAAGAGTAACCTCTGTGGAGGACCTAATCGACTGTCCATATATAAACTGGAGCTGAGCCAGGAGTCGGCCCGCAGATGTGAGCACCCTGACACACACATACACTTACACACACGCATCTGTAAACTCATGCTCGCATTTATCTGGACGGACACACAGATGTGACTCATCACTGATATCAATCTCAAAAGTGTGACTTTTATAGATAAGACCAAATCATTTCTTACGGGAAATTGGGTAAGACATTACCCAAGGTTTCATTTGCTAAAATTAACTACTTTGGTTGACAACTAACAGTATGCTACAGCATTTATTAATCTTAATGTTCATTTCATCACTCAAACTTGTATGTTAAAATGTTACATTTGGTTAATGCACTGTGAACTAACATGAACAAAAAATGATTAGTTGTAATTGTAATATAATTAACAAAGGTTAAGAAATGCTGTAAAAATATATTGTCCTAATGCTAACAAATGAGACCTTAATACTTATTATTAACAGAAATTGGCTGTCTTGTTTATCTTTAAGCTGTTTTGATAATCAAAGCATGATAGCAAGAGCATAGCACGGGGGCAAATGGCTCGCCAGCGAGCTCCTGAAGGAGAGATTATCTTGAATTATTTCTACTCTTCGTTTGCTAGTGATTGCGGAAAAATTCTATCACTTTGTTTGAGGGTTCCCACACGTCCTGGACAACTTGGAAAATTAATGACTAATTTTCCAATCCTGGAAAACACAGAAAATGAGAGAAAATGTCAAATGTTCTGGACAAAAATGTAATTGTGTTTCCTTTATCCAAGAACAAAGAGTTCACCACTGGCCTGAAACAATTGATTTGAGGAATTGTCCATAAATCAGACCTGGCCAGTCGTTAATCCAAACGTGTGATCGGCAATCGCCTTTTTTGTTTTATTTCGGCCGATCTCTGTTTCAGACTTGTACACAAACTGTATTACAGGCATTTGTCACAATGCAATTTGTGTGGAAATATTACGAAGTCTGTAAACAGTCCATTAACAAAGACGAGATGCTGAAGACGAACACAAAGAGGTTACGCTTTATTTTAAGGTGTCCTTGTTACAGTGTATTTATACCTTTAAGTACTGAGTAATATACTTACTAAATGGTTAGGACGAGGGTTTGTTTTAGAGTTAGTTTGCATGTAATTATGAATAATTTATTATTACTATAGAAAGTACATGTATCATATGTAACATAGACACCGTAAAATACAGTGTTATCGAAAATACTGGCAGAGCAAGCTCACTGTTCAAGACACTCGAAATATTAGAAGCAAGTCCTGTAGAATGAATTGGGAGTGGAATGGAGGGGTGACTGTCTCTGAGAAGACTGTCTTCAGGGCCAGTGTTTATGCTTGCCATAGGTGCAGCGCTGTAGTACATCTACCAAAGCGCTATATTGCCGCTGTCATAGAGTGAATCTTCATTCTCATTCTGCTGTTTTTGTTTCATGCAGATATGTTATATGTAGCATCATTTAATTTAATGTAAATCATAAACTGTTCATGTAGAATCCTTCTTTGGATTGTGATTAAAATGCAGTTATTGCCTCTAAATTGAAATGGCTACAGAGTAATGGAGTAAAGAGCCTGTAATTCTATCTTAAGTCTTATATAATATATAATATCAAATCAATATGGAAATAATTTGCTCTGTAAAAATTGCTTGTAAAAATGAAATCGGATTGGTCAAACATTGACTGACTTTTGACATTCGATGTGTTTCCTTTATCCAACGGGTCAGTTTCAGTAATTCAGATACTTGTTAACTAATCATTTAGATTTTTGTCAAAAGTAGGATATTTGTACTTCTGTACCATTTCAATACTGAAATTTTAAAAACGTAACAATACCGGCCTTTCTGCAGCGCTGGTAGTAATACAGACTCAAACGCTTGATATGTGAACAGTGATATGCATTGGCCAATCAGAGGTGTTTAACTCAGAATAAACTTGACCCTTTTAAAGCAATACTTAAAATGTACTTAAAAATGCTTAAAACATGAAAATATTTAAACGATGTATGCTAATATATTTTTTTATATATATATTATTATTAGCATTAATGATGAGCTGATTACATTTTTGTATTATTATTTCAAAATAGGTAAATAAAATAAATAAATACTTAGATTTTTTGGCTATGGTACTGAAATTGGTTTCGAAACTCATTTGTTGTAATGTATTATTAAGAGCTCATATTAAAGAGCTGATTTTATAGTTAAGTCATAGCCATAAACTGTATGTTTTTAAAGACTTCTCAAGAGAGGAATACATTACTTTAGGTCGTCATCCTTGTCTTTTATTCCCCCCATAATTAAATAAAAAATGTCCTGGAAAGTCCTTCAAATCTTGGGAAAGTATCTCTGAAAAAGAGTGGGACCCTGAATGTTTGTTTTTCCTGTCTTCTGCAGCCAGTATTGTGTAGATCCTTCTCACGACATCTATTTTTAGAATAAACTATTAATAAAAAAAAAATCATATCCATTTCCAGATCTTAATGCACGTCCTTCACCCTTTTCCTTATGCATCGTATTTCCTTTATTGATAAAAAAATAGCACAGGCAGAAACTTGTGACATTCCACCCTGTGTGTCCTGAATAAGCACTTTTCTCATGTGACAGGATGTCTGTTTGCGTATGAGAGGTTATGTGATAAACATCGCAAGTGAATACAATGGCTGTGCAGGAACAACTTAGCCTTTTGATGAAAACATTGTTAAATGAATTGATAAAAGACCATGTCCACTTGTACAGTAGTGATAAATGCTATTTACACTCGGTTTAAATAGTGTCAGATACTATTTGAACTTCAGTGTATTGCTTTTTGTTTTAACGAGTCAGTCAAACACATTTACAAGACAGTAGCTGGTGAGGTTTTCTCAATCAAGCTACACTCACATTTTCTTCAGAAAGGGTATATATGAGGTTGTTTTTACATTTAAAAAAATCGTATTTATTTTGTTTTTCAGATGGGAGTGCCATATTCAAGGGCTGTTTCAAGAGGCCAGACAATGTGACCCTGGCGCTTCCTGCTAGTGCCGTTATTAAAAACATGTCAGTGGACAAGTGTGTTGACATGTGCACAGAGAAAGTGAGTATGTCGGGTGTCTCTCATACTTACAGTACTGTGTTTATAGACCATCCTATATAATCTCTTCCTTTGTCTGTCATAGGAATTCTCCCTGGCAGCCTTGGCTGGTGAAAAATGTCACTGTGGATTTCCTACTCCACTCTTCTCCCTGCATGAGCGTGAGGATGAAGAAATGTGTCTCCAGCACTGTGCCGGAGAAGACTTTGAGAGCTGTGGAAACAATGACTTCTTTGTAGTGTACCAGACCCAAGTACAAGGTAGCATTAGTTTGTTTGGACCCAAATAATGTGCTCAGCTGAGAAATACCCATGCACAATATTTTTCCTGTTTTAGGACAAGAACAAACATGTCAGGCCACTATAGAAGCACAAAATATAGCCCAGGCTGTGCTGCTTCAGCACATACAGTCTTTACAGTGTTTCAAACGTGTGATGAGCTCTAAGTGAGCTTTTGTGGCTGCATATCTCTTATCAAGGTCGACCCTCACGTTTGCTACGTTCACACTTCCTCTACACTTCCTCCGAGTTTGCCGTCAAAGTAAGAAAAAAGTGTGACTTCTTTATTTCAGTTTGCTTTGGTTTCAAGTTCAACAGTGGTTAAAGGCGATGGCTTCACCTGTAAATTTGGCTCTAAAGCAATAGCATATATCATGCATTTACAGATATCTGCAGATGATTTCAATAAATGCATGCTTGTGACACTTAAATGGCGCAACTGTCCTGCTGTGCAAGCAGAGCCTTTTTCCGAAACATGCACATGCACTTGGCCACAAAACCAAATAGTCACTTTGTTGACTTTGAGGGTGGGGGTATTGCCGTTTTGAAGTACTGGTTAGTTCTCACCACAGTTTTTAAATACGCTGCACAAGTGTATGTGGTGTGCTGTGGAGTGAAGGGGAGGGGATGACACATCAAAAGTTAAAAGCATCAAACCGTCCCTCAAATCTACACTAGCTACTACATAAAACAACAAAAATAAATCAAGAATCTGTCGTTTGTTAATTCTCGTTAACCTTTATTTTATTGACAAAAATACATTACACCGAAAATGATTCCAATGTTTTCACTGGTCAACTTAAATGTATTTTGTAAATATAAACAGATTTGATATTATTTTTTTAATTTTGATGGCTGCAACATGCGCTCCAAAACAGTTGGGACAGAGGCATGTTTAACACTGTCACATCATCTGTCCTTTTAATTACAGTGTTAAATTGTATGATAATTGAGGATACTAACTGTTAAAGTTTTGCATGCAATTTTTTTGTCCAGTCTTGCTTGATATAAGACTTCAGCTGCTCATCAGTCCGAAGTCCTTATTCTCTGATTCTCCTCCATATATTTTCAATAGGAGACCGGTCCACTGGCCGGTCAGTCACATACACAGGTGTCTATGAAACCACGCTGTTGTAACATGTAGAATGAGAGCTGGCATTGTCTTGATCTAATAACCATGGACTTCCCATGATAGACCGCATCTTTATGGCAATGTATGTCTCTCTACAGCTCTGTATAATTAGGGGCTTTTGCATAGCATAGTTCCAGGAACTAGTTAGCATGGTGGTTCCTAGAGCACCGATTTCCCCCTCGGGCCATTTACGTGGTTGCATTCGCATTCGGCAGGAACTCTGAAGCGGCTAACAGCGTCTTTGTTCGTCAATATGTTTACATGGCTTTTTAAAAATGCTGGGTAGACAGTGCTTGGTTTTGGCCAATCAGCATATTCTTGCATCAGTGGTAGCTCCTATAGAAGTGTTTTAGACCCTGCTCTGAAGTAGGACCTAATTTTGTTTGCCCAAACAGAGTTCCTAGACCTAAATATGTTCTTACAAGAGCATCTCAATAAATTAGAATATCGTGGAAAAGTTCATTTATTTCAGTAATTCAACTCAAATTGTGAAACTCGTGTATTAAATAAATTCAATGCACACAGACTGAAGTAGTTTAAGTCTTTGGTTCTTTTAATTGTGATGATTTTGGCTCACATTTAACAAAAACCCACCAATTCACAATCTCAACAAATTCAGAATACTTCATAAGACCAATAAAAAAAACAAATTTTTAGTGAATTGTTGGCCTTCTGGAAAGTATGTTCATTTACTGTATATGTACTAAACACTTGGTAGGGGCTCCTTTTGCTTTAATTACTGCCTCAATTCGGCGTGGCATGGAGGTGATCAGTTTGTGGCACTGCTGAGGTGGTATGGAAGCCCAGGTTTCTTTGACAGTGGCCTTCAGCTAGAGTTCTGCTACCGGGTTCGGGTTAATATTTAATGGATAGCTTCGGGCTCGGGTTTGTAGCTAAACCAAAACTATATGCAGAGGCTACGCTGCTTTCATAGACGCACGCACACACACACGTTATTGCACACAGATATCAGAGATCGTGCAGCACACAAACAGCATGGAAACTTTTATTAGTAAAATAGCTTTGATGGGCTACTGACTCGCAACGTTATATTTCTCTGCAATGAGGGGGTAAAATCGCTGTTTTTGAAGTAACTAAGCCTCATTGCTTGTAGAGAGAGACGCGCAGACGCAGGTTCACATGCAGGCGCAACTTTCATCCCTCTCTCTCTCTGTCACTTTTGCTAATTCAAAGAAATGATGAATTAATTCAAATAAATACGATCTTACCGCACTAAATCTCCGTGTCTGATTTGCTAACGAATGCTAACAAACCTTAATTGACAAAAATGACCATAATTTGCACAATGGAAGAATTATCGTCTTGTCCATACAACCATTCATAAACTCGGCAGATTGTATGTGACCGCTGCACCTGATGTTCACAAACTTTCATAACTGGTAAGTGTTTTTTTTATTTTGTTTCTTTGACTTTGTGTATTTATTTACTGTGGCCTTCTTTTTTTTTTAATTGGCTATTCGTTGTGGGGGGAAACATTTCAGGTTCGGGCTACCTTCAGCTCATCTGCATTTTTTGTCTCTTGTTTCTCATTTTCTCTTGGACACCATAGATTCCAAAGTTCAGGTCTAGTGAGTTTTGCTTACCATGGTCTACTTTTGGTGCTTTTGGCAGTGTGGGCAGGTGCCAAATCCTGCTAATGGTTAAGCTATGTATGAAGGCAAAATGTCTTGGTAAACGGATAGTGACGTTGGTTTTTCAGATGACATTGTCACAGACTGTGGAAACTTAACACTGGACCAATCAACTTGGGCTATGCAGCTAGGTTTCAAATGAAATACAAAACTTGCTCTCATCTGAAAAGAGGACTTTCATGGCAACAGACTTAGCACGACAACTGTACAAATTCCTTGACATGATGCCTTTCAGTATTCCTTTGTTCACACAGATGACAATCCTCAGATAACATGCTTGGATACAGCAGAAGACACAATGAAACCCTCCTTGTGAAGGGTGCATTGTCTTCTGGACAACTGTCAATCAGCTCTTTGATAGCCTAGTGAACCAAACTGAAGACCATTTGAAGGCTAGCAGGTGTTTTGAGTTGATTAGCTGATTGGGACACCATATCTAATTTGTTGGGATAGTGAATTGGTGGGATTTTTGTTAAATGTGACTCAAAGCTACTTCACATTTAATACACAAGTTTCATAATTTTAGTTGAATTACTGCAAATTGGCCACAGAATAACTAATGTAACTAGTTCCAGCGCAGGCAACACACCGGTACCCACCCCTCTCTCTCTCTCTCTGTCTCTTTTGCTAATTCCAAATGATGAATTAATTCAAATAAATACGATCTTACCGCACTAAATCTCCGACTGATTTGCTAACGAATGCTAACAAACCTTAATTGACAAAAATGACCATAATTTGCACAATGGAAGAATTATCGTCTTGTCCATACAACCATTCATAAACTCGGCAGAATGTATGCGACCGCTGCACCTGATGTTCACAAAGCCCCATATGCCTCCATGTCAATGGTTCCTTCGCACAGATGCCGTTTGCTCTGCTTCACCCCCATACCATGACAGACCTTTGCTTTTGTATCTGTCGCTGGTGAAAGTCTGGATGATCCCTTTGGTCTTTGGGATTGAGAACTTGATGTCCGTTTTCCCAAGAACAAGCTGAAACGGGGACTCTGACCACAGCACACATTTCCACTGTCTCTCTGACTATCTGAGATGAGCTCTGCCCCAGAGAACCAAAAAAATAAAACTAACAAGACTGAATAGTACTAATGCTATTTTCCACTTGCTAGTGCTCTATTTTACCTGCTGAGACAGGTATGCGTTTTTTTCCAACAAAAGCAAGATCACCTTGTTTTAATGTTGATGCACAAGTAGTGCAATAACCAATTGAAGAATTGTGTATGGTTTATACAAAGCAAAACAGCATGTATTTGACTGAAAATCCAGAATCATCAACAAGCTAACTGTAAAGATAGCACTGTGAATGGTGATATAGTTGTCAACAAATGGGATGCTACATTTTATTCAAAATTAAATATCTTAAATATCTACGATTTTGGCTTTAATAAGATTTTCCCTGGAAACCTGGCGTCCTCCACGATTCCTATTCTTTCCAACAGCAAAGAACTTGAATGCGACATGCTTGAAATCAGGACATATGAAACTGGAAATAGAACATTTTGATAGCACACTAAGGCAGTTTTCCAGGAATCCAGAAAATGTCATAACCCAATTCTAGATGGAGTCACACAGCCGCAGCTCACATGCATGAAAGTGGCATGTTTGAGGTTTGAACTAGTTGACACAGGAAATCAGCAGTCTAATAAATATTTTTATGCCATCATTATCACCATAGTCACCACATTGTTAGCTTTTTGCAGTCTTACCTTACTGGAATTTTTTTCTGTAGTAAAATAAATAATAAATATAACATAAAAATAAGCATATTTTACATAAAATATGGTACTTTTAGAGGTAAATAACTTTAAACAAAAAAATCATAAATTGATAGTTTTTATTTTATCAAAGATAGATATGATATGACATTTTTAATAAAAAAAAAATAGGATTACACCGTTGTCCACCAAGTATCCATTAAAGGGCCGCTGTACGAAGAATGCTTGAGGGTTAACAAGCTTCGTCTCGATTCCTCTTCAGTCTGATAGTCATCCACTCTGTGGTGCATATTGAATGGTCATCATGTACAGCTTCAAACCAAACTTGCAAGCAAGCTAACGTTTGAAAAGACTGAATCAGACTGTTCTCAAGAGAGAATTTCTAAGATCAACTTGTCACTTCATCAAAATAGCAGCATATTTTCATGCTGGTGTGTGCATTCCTGTTGATGTTTACAGAATGCAAAGTTTCTGTGATTTCAAAAATATTATTTTTGCATTTTTTAGTCCACGTATGTTACCTCGAGGTCATAAATATATGTGCTAATATACTTGCTTATAAAGCAATTTCATGGAGACATTGAGACTTTTTAAGGATTTTTTCACTTCAATATCTTACATTTGCCCTGATATGTGTCCTCCTTTATCTCTACAGATAATCGTTGTATGGACCGGCGCTTTTTACCCACTCGTTCCAAACACCTAGTGGCACTAGCTAGTTTCCCAGGCGCAGGGAATACGTGGGCTCGTCACCTAATTGAGCTGGCCACAGGTTACTACACCGGGAGCTACTACTTTGATGGCTCACTGTACAACAAAGGTTAACTTAACTTTTTGTTCTCTTTTTGAGAAGGCCATCCTTTTGACTCTTGCTTGCTGATGGTCTCCTCTCTCTCATTGTGCAGGTTTCAAAGGAGAGAGAGATCACTGGCGCAGTGGTAGAACCATATGTATCAAGACCCATGAGAGTGGCAAGAAGGAGATTGAGGCCTTTGACGCCAGCATTCTTATGATCCGGAACCCGTATAAAGCCCTCATGGCAGAATTTAACCGAAAGTATGGTGGCCATATTGGATTTGCCTCTCAAGCTCATTGGAGGGGGAAAGGTGAGTGGTGAAAGCTTGCTCTAGGGATGTGCAATACAAACAGAAGTACTTGCATAAAGCATATAAAAACCGTGCATGTTAATTGTCTCCGTTAAAGGAATAGTTCACCCAAAAATGAAAGTTTGCTGGAAATGTACTCGCCCTCAGGCCATCCAAGATGTAGGTGAGTTTGTTTCTTCATTGGAACAGATGTGGAGAAATGTAGCGCTGTGTCACTTGCTCGCCAGTGGATCCTAAGCAGTGAATGGGTGCCGTCAGAATGAGAGTCCAATCATCACAGTAATCCACACAACTCCAGTCCATCAGTTAACGTCTTGTGAACTGAAAAGCGGTGTGTTTGTAAGAAACAAATCTATCATTAAGGTGTTTTAGATTTAAATCATCGCTTCCAGCCAATATACCAGTCAATCCATGATAATGCATAATAATGATCAGTGCTGGATGGTAACTGATTACATATAATCTGGATTTGTATATGCATGATGTACAAGATTATTCTATTTAAATTAGGGCTGGGCGGTATATCAACTTTGTACGATAAATCGATATATTTTTATAAGCGATATGGTATGAAGCAATACCGTTAATATCGAGTTTGATATGAGCGCATATGAAAAAAAATATTTTTAGGGAGGAGGACACAGACTGAACTGCTGCAGAGAAAGTGCATAATACACTTTGTTCTAAACATGTAACAAGCTTTATATGAAGGGCTTTAAAAGACTTGTAAGATATAGTAGCCTATTGTTTATAGTTTCAGTTTAAAGCGCTCGCCGTCAGATGCTCTGACAGAAAGGTTGACAGAGACAGAGACACGCTGTTTTGAGCTATGTGCTGTTTTCCTAAATGCATAACTTACATTTCACAGGTATCTTCTCCATCTGTAAATGTTATAAAGCCATGGAAATATGTCCATTTTGCTGTCAGAAGTGCATGAGCTTTTGATTTGCGATTCTCCGCTAAACTTCACATACCTTTAGTTCTGAACGTGCGCCAAACAGACAGAGCGCAATGAAATAGGAGCGCAATAACTCTGATTAAAATATACATTTTGCTGAAATATTTGTAGTTGGAAAATATAAATGTGACATGTAGAATTTTAAACCTACAAGTAAGTGTATTTGTATGATAGCACTAACTGTAAAGTGACTGTAATGAGGTAATCAAAATAGCCTTTTTACTCAATTAGTCTGTGCTTTTTTACTTTCATTTTTAGTTTAGTAAATTTAACTTCTGCTTTAAAAGCTTTGTTTTTAGATTACAATGTTAGAATGTTATGTATTTTTAACCCTTTTTTGCACATAATATATGCCTACATGGTAACATTCACTTTATTTTTTTTATTTGTTTAATCCAAATACAAAATACCGAGATATATACTGCAAATCAGCCAAAAAATACTGAGATATGAATTTTTGCTCATATCTCCCAGCCCTAATTTAAATAAATGTGATAAATGAGTTAAGATTACTCTGATTACATTACTTAAAATTTGTAACATAATGGATTACGTTACTAACTACAATTTTTGTCATGTAATTTGGAATCATTAACCGACTACCATTTATGTGAATTACTTGTGGATTATAGTGATGTTTTTATCAGCTGTTTGAACTGATTCTGACGGCACCCATTCACTGCAGAGGATCCATTGTGGTGAGACAGTGATGTAATGCTAAATTTCTCCAAATCTGTTCTGAGGAAGAAACAAATTCATCTACATCTTGAATGGTCTGAGGGGTGAGCACATTTTCAGAAAATTTCCATTTTTGGGTGAACTGTTCCTTTAAATTTATACTGCTGCTATAATTTAAAAAAAATCCCCATCACAGTTTGTCCAGCTTCTGTTTTTTTCTTGACGTTGTCATCAGTCAGAGGGTTAAACTAAGCTGCTATACTGCGGTCGAAAGTGTTCTTAGCAGACACAAAAAGCTATGATTGTCTTTAATGTGGTTTTTGAGTCTTCTTCTGAGCAACTTGTTTAAGACTAATGCTTATGTTTAGATACAGGAATATATTATTGGGCACCAAATACAGGTTTCTGGTGTTTTTAAATTTGAATGGTTATAACCATTAAACCAAAACACATTTTACTTGCAGTTAATGTAACTTAACTAAAACGTTTTGTTGCACTTTAAAACAGTGTGTGAACTATGATAGTGGTCGGTTTATTGGGCAAAGTTGTCCTTACCCTAACGAAGTCCTCTTTTAAGCAATTTTTCTCTCTTGTTCTGCTTCTTAACAATATTTTTTTCCCACGGAGATGCAGATACTTGTGACATTTTGGTGTCTTGATTTTCGAAATGCGCATCTTTCTGTTTTTGTTTCATTTTTTAATAGTTTTATGAAGATGCCTGTGTGTCTTTTTAACACATTTTTAATTTGAATAATGCATGTTCCTCTGTTATTGTTTCCCTATTCTTGTTGCTGTGCCAACAAGCTTATTAATTGTTTCTGATGTCTCACACTGACCAAAACGCAGAAGCATCTAAAAAAAAAATCAGCATTTTTTGCTTCTTCCTTTTGTATTCAATTCTGTTTACATCCTCAATCATCATGATTATGATCATTTTATTTTGGTTTGTGAAAAAAAGACATCAGCTCTTCATTAGTGATTGTATTGTTTTAATAATTCGTTATAATAATAATAATAAGAAAATTATATTGTGTTACTTAAATACAAACAAGTTAATCAATTCAGAGTATGATTGACTTCTGCTTAATTTTTTTTATTTTCAGAAAAGTGTTTTTATTATTGATTTAAAAATATACTTAAGCAGTTGCGCTTGTTGTGTTTGGTGATATCCGGTACATCTGTGCACCGGTACATTAATGTGCTGTCACACGTCTATCTAGGTTTTCTAACGCACTAAATCTTAGGCGCCATGTCTGCGAGATGTCATTGTTCAAGAAGTTCAACTCTCTCATTCTCTCTCAATCAGAGTGGCCAGAGTTTGTGAAGAACTACGCTCCGTGGTGGGCATCCCACACACTAGACTGGCTGAAATATGGGACGCAAGTTCAAGTGGTACACTTTGAGGATTTAAAACGGGACCTTTACTCTGAGTTAAAAGGCATGGTCATCCTTCTGAGCCTAGAAGTCTCAGAGGACCGCCTGCTGTGTGTGGAAGGACAGAGGGATGGGAACTTCAAACGCTCTGGGCTGAGGAAGCTGGAATATGACCCGTATACGCCAGAGATGCGTGCTAGTATTGACGGGCTTATTAAGACCGTGGACACGGCTCTCAGAAAGAGAAACCTGTCTGGTGTACCTGAGGAGTACAAGCCCAGATGATACTCATCTCTTCACTTGTGCTTTTTTTGTTCACAACACACTTTTTTCCCAGCTATACCCATTTTTCTGCCTAGGATATGAAATTGTTTATCATCGTTCTGTTTGATTGCTTTCAGTTTTAAGAATGCTACAGAATGCATTGCACACATGAACTGCTGAAAAACTGTTTGCCCTTTCATTAATAATCTACTCTACATAGTAAGACACGGGCTTGTGCTTGTGCTTTGAGTTTAAACACCATGAATCCATCTTCCTTAGGCCATTACAAGTGTGTGCTCACTACTAATTCAGTTCAGTCATTATGAGAAATGACTTCACACTCTTTATAAAAGCATCTATTGCCACCAAGACATCCGGGACAGCTATTTAGATAAACCCTTGATATCTGTCTTTCATTAAATTGGCTTTTCCTTCCACTACTGGACTATCAAGCACTTCAGTCTCCTTGGGAATATCTGGACAGCTATTTCACATTCAACATTTGAACCCCAGCTTCCTGTTGCCACAAATATCTGGAAATTCCCTTCAGATGTTTTGATGCTTCTTAAAACTGATCATAGTTATAACTAGTATGGACAACCAAAATCCTGAATCTACACCACGTGTATTAGATAAATGCATGGGCGACTGACGTTGTCTGGTACTTGCCTTCAGTGATTTGCAGGCAAATGGCAGCCCTTATTGAGCTATCGATTTAGATGAAACCAACCGAGTTCTTCTGTTTTGTGTTCAGAGCACTTCTACGTTGAGATTGCTCCATTGAGTTAATTATTTTTTCTCACTGAGGTTTTAAGTTTTATTTGCAGTGGGTGATCAAAAAAAAGTAATCTTGTGTTCACAAAGTTAAAGAAATGGGGGCTTCTTGTAAATTGCTTAAAATGACATTGACCCTTTACCCCTTTTATTATTTGAATCTTCTGTAGTTTCCCCCAAAATGAAAATTCATAGTTAATGTTTTTGACAGACGTGGTCACTATAAACATGGCTCTTACATGAAGATGAGTACATTTTTGGATGCCCTTTATTTCTTCACCAATTCATGTCCCAGGTTAGACTGAGAGAGTAGTTGCGCACTGTGTGTTGTGTGAGGTACATTCAGAGCCGATCCTCCCTATACGCAGAATACGCAAGCTGCGTAGGGCCCCCGAAACACCAGGGGGGGCCCCCTTAATCCAAAATATGTTTTAATTTTGGGTTCGTTTTGGAGTTTGGCCAGAGGTTATGAAAACATGAATGCTCGAATGATCATTTCAAGATGATTTCAAGAAGTGAAACCCAGACAACTGCATTGCATCCATTCGTGCATCTCAACCACACACGCCCTCCCCCCCCCCCGTTCTGCATCTGCCACCCCCCCCCCCCCGTTCTGCATCTCAACCACACACCCCCCCCCCCCCGTTCTGCATCTCAACCACACACGCCACCCACCCCCCCCCCCCCCGTTCTGCATCTCAACCACACAGCCACCCCCCCCCCCGTTCTGCATCTCAACCACACACACCCCCCCCCCCCCCCCGTTCTGCGTAGGGCCCCCAGAAGTCTAGGATCGGCTCTGGGTACATTGAATTACTTCCCCACAAAATCAAATAATTGCTCCCAAAATATAATTTGTTGTCAGGTTTTGGATGCAATTATAAACTTGTTCCCTGTAGAAATGTTCAGAATTATTATTTTTGTTTTGTTTTTCAGTGTCTTAATTGCAGGAGTTTTTATTAAAAACAGCTAATCATCTTTATAAAGTAATCTTGAAGGGGTGAAAGCAAGTATGAAGCAATGTTCTTAAGAGACAAAAGCACCTCGCGGGTACATTTCTGCTTGCCAGCTAGAGACCTAACAAATAACATTCAATATATATAGATACACATATATTTTTGTAATGCTCACAAGGAGAATGACTTGAAAAGACAAAGCATCACCTATATTTTTGAAAAGGCTTTTAAATTTGAGCATTACATGCTTTTCATTTCAAAAGAATCTGAAGTGTATTTCTGAATGTATTTTGTATGGACTGAATGTAAGGAATTTCTACCAAACAATTATGGAAATCAGAGAGCAATTGCCAGCAATGCGAGGGAAATTAAATGATTGCAACAGGATTTTATTATAATTGTAAGCTGTGTGTGAATATGAGGTAAGGATTTGAACTTGTTTGGATGGTGCAGCAGGTGTCCTGATCAATAAATTCTAAAGCCCCAAATTCTCAGAAGCCCAACATTCATTTATGTGTGTAGTTGCATGCTTGCTTTATTTATTTATTTATTATTTCTGTGTGCATTTGGTCAAGAGGCTGAAAAAAAAACATAATTTATGCTATATTGTTGGTTTCTAATGTAGCAAAAATTGCACTTTAGTTTTAAATCTCTCTTTACAGCTCTATTTACATTGTATTTTAAATGCTGGTGGCGTTGTAACTTCCTAGAGTCAGTTAAGAGGTTTTATTGCTGTTTCAGGAAATGGCACAAACAAAACAGCAACAGCTCTCGGAGGACAAACATACTTTTTGAAACACTGCATTAAATCATAGAGGTTCAAAAGCAATATAAGCGAAAGTCTTCGGCCCACCCTTGTTTCACAGATCTTCATCTACTTGTCTGTTGTTTGGGCTGTTTTCACAGTGAAGGTGTGATACGAGCTGCGCTCGAGCGGCCCGTACTCAGAGCTAAATGAAGGGTCTGTGTTGATACGGTTGCTGCGGTCATAATGACGGAGACTAGTTCTCCCCACCATACATTTAATATGTGGTAGGATTTATTTCCAAACTAGCTCCTAAATCTGTGAAACGTTACGAGTAGTGAAGACGACTCGTAAGTCACTGAGACCAAACCACAAACTACTCCTAAAATGGCTGTTGCCGGAAATCTGCCTCTGAACGTAAACATTTTAGAAACATTTGATGAAAATGACCTTTTAAAAAGGTATCACCTTTGGTTTTGGAGCTTATCCCTTGTTTTCATTAACCAGCTGGGCAAGAAGTAACCGCTTGTTTGTTAGCTTCTTGACATTTGCATGTATTACTGTCCGCTATGGTTATTCTACTCTGTTCATTAAAAGGCTGTTTATATGCATATCTGATAATTGTTTTTGAGAAGCATACATGTAAGAAGCTGACAATTAGCCGAACATATACTTTTTTAATTAAGGACACTTATCCTGCATTTTAAAATCTTTATTTGAATGTGGCAATTAACATTTGTATTTTTAAACCTTTATTTGATTATGGCAACATGACATTGCGCCCTACAATATTTCTATGAATAAATCTCTGACAGAGACTATCAGCCAATCGCTGTGTGCGTAGTAAGCATGCTACGCAAGCCCCCCCCCCCCCCCACCTTACTCTTAGCTTAAGACTTCTCTCTGTTCCGTAAGACATGTATCTCCGCAGTTTGTGAATCATTTTCAAGAGAAAACTCTTAGCTAAAAACTCTTACTGCTATTTAGGAGAACTCTTAGTGCTAAGATAAAATGTTTTGTGAATACAGGTTCAGGTCTATAAATATATGAATACCAAATGAAGCATAAACTATCAAATACATGCAAAAATATTTTTGTAATGCTCATAAGCAGGAAGTATTGAAAGATTTATCGCATAATGTTTACCATCAAAAATGAATACTTCTGAAGCGTCTCTGTGGAGTGTGGAATTGATAGGCATATGAAATAAGAGAAAGAGAATGGTTAGAACAAGATTTTTATTATTACATTATATGTTTATGTATGTGTGTTAGCAAAACAAAAAGAGAGAGATGTGGAGCTTGACAACATTTGTTGATCTTGTCCAAGTGATGATTAATACATGCATTCAAAAACTCAAAATTATTTTACCCCCCCCCCATATATATATTAATGTTTTAATCAGTAACACAAATGTTAAGATAAAAACAGTAAATATTTAATAGCTGTTATAGAATTCTTCAAAATCGTTAAACAAAATACAATGACTTGTTAAAGTAGTTAATACTGAACCTCTATTTACATTTTTTAACTTCTACTTGTAAATACTCAAACATGCAATAGACAAAACAATTGCACTACTTGTTGTCAGTGCCAAGTCGTTTCTATAGGCCAGCATTCTCCAATCACACTTGGAAGAGAATAAAGAGAAATATATTTAGTCCATGACTCGTGTTATAATTTCAGACAACAGTGGAAAGTCTGTTATCCACAGAATTGGTAATTGAAGTTGCTCTGAAAGCACTTCGGGTCTCCTCATCGATGGCGCTCTCAATCTTGGAAATAAAGGAATAGCATTTCTTCTTTAAGTCCTTGGCCATGAATGCATAGAGGAACGGGTTTAGAAAGCTGTTTGCACTGGCGAGAGTGGCGGATACTTGTTGGGCTGTGTGAAAGGCAAAGCTGTGCTCAGTTCGGTCCAACTCTAAAATGGAAAGTATTTGAAATGGCAGCCAACAGATGAAAAAAGTTGTGATCAGTAATGTCATGATCTTGTAGGGCTTGGTGGACTTGGACATTTGGTTTGCTCTAAGTTTACAGAACAGGATGAAGTAACAGGTGAAGATGGTCAGGAGTGGAATCAAAAACCCAAAAGTAAAGCGCATGAACACAACGGTTTTGTGGTGATTCTCATAGTTGCCATAGCATTTCTCTATTGATCCTTTATTTATAATCTCTCTGAATTTGGCAGATGGAATGCTAAGCAAAGAAGACACAAACCAAGCCAACCCAACAACTACAGAAGCTTTCTGTACGGTGCGCTGATTCTGGGCCCAGACGGGAAACTTGACGGTGATGCAGCGATCCACACTAATGATGACCAGGATGAAAATGCTGCTGTACATATTGAGGGTCATAACAAAAGCATTGAATTTGCACATGAAGAGCCCAAAGTTCCAGCTGTCCTTCACCACGTAGTCAATGGTTAAAGGGAGAGTAGCGCAGAAAATGAAGTCAGACAGAGCCAGGCTCAGATACCAGGTGGTGTTCACGGACTTCTTCATCTTAAAACCAGTAATCCAGATCACCGCACCATTTCCAGTGATGCCAAGAAGGAATATGACCACGTTAAAGATCACTGTAATTACACACGTTGCTTCCTTGCAGTATCCAGGATGTAATTTTGCAGTTAACTCTTCTAAAAAATCATCATAATTTGGCTCTAGAGTTGATGTCATTGTGTCTTCTATTATAACTGAATAGTAAGCTGAGTTCTGTAACAAAAACAAGAAGCAATTTATCCAAATACATTCAAAGTCAAGTCCTTTAGCATATTTTCTAAATGATTAAAGTGAATATTTAGAGAAGGACTGGGTTTCTGCACTTTTGTAGATTTGATTTGGAAGAGACCATGTACAGTTTTAAACACATACAGTACATCACCATTTGATGCTATGTACCAGAGTTAACCAATAGGTCATTTTTATCTGCAGTCCCTGAGCTGGTCACTATAAAAATAAAAATAAAGAATCCTCTCGGTAGTAAAATAACAAATTCTGCATGAGGCGTACAATATATCATTTCCAATCAGTCCTTCTCTGACAAGCAGAACTGTCAAAAAGGCCAATAAAAAGCACAATGCTAGCAGAATTCTCCCATAGCTTCCATAAACTGCACTTCTCTGATAATCTTTTTGACCTCACGTTCCCTTTGATGGGTTACATGCATGCCTGTTTGTATGAAGGAAATTGACTAATGTGCTACTTAAAAAGCTATTTCAGGGTTTAAACCACACAGAACTGAACACAAGTGGCATGATATTCACATTTGAATTTTAAGTACAACTTTAAGTGAAACTTGCGAGACTGATGACTGCTAAGTACTTTTGTTAAGTGAGGAGGGTGCAATGTTTCTCTTTTTTATTATATCTGATATCTACTACCTTGAAAAGTTGTTGCAATCCTAAATTTGTAAAATATTCTATTGCAACAAGGAATTGTTAATCGCATGTGTATTAATTATTTTGCTGCTCTGTCTTTAAACAATTGAACCGAAAACAAGTGTTTACGTATGATCAAATATACATATTATCTTTGATGCATTGGTGCTGATGTCATCTGAAGATAACTTACCTCACAAAGTAAGCTTCACAGTGCCGTTTGCAGTGCTTCAGAAATCAACTTTGCTGCTTTGTTGTTTGCTGATAAATGCCGACTGCGCTATTGGACAAACACCTAGTTCCTCTGTATGAGGCAAGCACATTTCTGAGAACTGAGACTGTCGACGGCCGCACTTAACAAGTACCCTATTCAAGTTGCTCTGTTTATCTGATAGTTAGCGATGGGTTGGTTTGAGGTTAAAAAACGAGACTATAGAGCCATGCAGTGAGCAGGCCAACATACATCAAACTCTTCTGCTTTGTGGGAGGATGCTGAAGTGTGTTATTCTGTGAAGCTCATGGCACCATAATTGCAGTCAGGACAATATTTTTTATTAGTCACAGAAAAGTTCAGTAATGTTCAGCTCAGTACAAGATTAGTACAAGTGATTTTGAAGTATGCTAGCTTATATCTAGAAGCCATTTGCATTGTGCATAATAATGGTTTGGTAATAGTTACTATAAAGAACTAAAATTAAGATTGTAAATCAATCAAAAATGTATTCAAATGAATTGCATATACTAATTGCGGCTTTGACAAGTAAAAAGTTGTTGCAGAAAAGTAAATAATTGAATTCGCCTTATTTTTAGTCTGTGTATAAAATGTCTCTGGTCAGAGTTTTTTGGTTATTGCATCACATCTAGCAAACCACATCTTGTGCACAATTATTTTTTTTTTAAATACAGTGTTAAAAGTCAAGTTAAAAGTAGTTTTAACTTTTAAAAAGTTGTAATTTTTCTGCACGCATGCCATTTTGAGTGCAACAAATGCATCTAGTAAAACAAAACAAGAATCTATTTTGGTGGTATTTCAAGCTTAATTTGCTCAGATCAGAGATGTTCAAATCAGGACTAGCCCAAGTTGCAACAGTAATAACCTTTCATTTGCCAAATTACATGAAATGTATGTGATTTGTTTTTAAAAAAAAGTATAAAAGTAGGCCTCATTTCAATTTATTTCATAAAATATAGATGGATATAATGCAACATTTACTTTTTACTGCCTTTTTACTTGTGGCCATGTGTAGTCAAGTCTGAGGCCTTTTGGCTATTTAAAAAAATGGTGTTTAAACAATTTTCATCCAGAAGTTGCTAGTAAATTTGACAAATAATTACAAGGAGAAAGCAAGTAACACATTGAATTAAACAAATCATTTTGAAGTAGAAAGACCAGCATAGTATTTTCTTGTAAAACATAAAACCAATGAACTTTTTTCTATTTACAACCTTTTTTTAAGGGAAAATTCTTCATTATGGAATTTACAGTCTGGAGGTATACTTAAGTGTGTTATGTTAGTTTAGTTTAAAATGAATCATACTAAATGAATGCATTACATTGAAAGCCCTATACTGAAAAAAATACCAGTAAAAAAATAACTTCCAGTTCATTCTTTAGATATGAGTGGACGCCTTGGCATCCACTGAGCTGGAGCGAGACAGGTAGCGGCTGATCGTTCGGCCGTCTTCTCCAATGGCATTCTCAATCTTTGATAAGATGGAGCTCCTGAACTTCTTCCTGAAGTCGTTGCCCATGAAAACATACAAAACGGGGTTCAGGAAGCTGTTTGCGGCGGCAACAGTGGTGCCAATTTTCAGTCCCAGAATAATGACCTCTTTGTGGAAGGTCTGGTTTAGTTCGATCAGCACAAACGTGTGGTACGGCATCCAGCACAGGAAGAAGGTCAGAATGAGAGCCGTCATGATCTTAAACGGTTTGTTGGACTTCGCCATCTGGGTGGCTCTCAGTCTGAGGATGATGACGGTATAACAAACAATGATGAGGATGAAAGGAATCACAAATCCCCCAAAAAAAAAGCGGCTCATGGCAATAAATTTGTGGCTGTACTGGCTGGATGAGTAGTCGTTAATGCAATGGTTTATACCTAGGTGATTCTGGACATCACGGTATACGATGGACGGGATACTTAAAGCTGTAGAGGCGATCCACGCGAGTACGATCAATACAGTTGCTTTTCCAATAGTGCGGTGATTCTGAGCCCAAACAGGAAACATGACGGCGACGCAGCGATCCACGCTGATGATGACGAGGAGGAAGATGCTGCTGAACATGTTGAGGAACATGACGAAGGAAGTGAACTTGCACATGAAGAGGCCGAAGATCCAGTCCGATGTGACGCTGTAGGCGATGTTAAAAGGCAAACAGGCGCAGAATATGAAGTCGGATACAGCCAGACTCAGGTACCAGGTAGTATTGACTGACCTCTTCATGCCAAACCCTGCAATCCAGATAACCACACCATTTCCTCCCAGGCCCAGCAGACAGATGATCACGTTGATCCCCAGCAACAACAGGCAAAGAACCTCAGTGAAACATGTGGTGGTGGGGACGTGGAAAGAAACTTCTTCAGAAGTTAAATTACCAGAGAAGGTGACGTTATATAATCAAAGTAATTATAGTCAAATACAAAATCTGTTGAATCCATTGTAAATTATGTTGAGTCCCTGCAAGCAGACAGCAAAAGAAAAGTTTGTTAATGATAAATATCAGTAATACCACAATCTGTTCCTAGATTATTATTGCTTAGCAGTCATTTCAACCCAAGAGTTCGAAGAAATTTCATGAAGATTCAGTTTTGAAAAAAAATTCTGTTTTAAAACTTAAATATAGCATAAGTTAGATTAGCTACAATAGATTTGGTTCTGTTAATCAATAAAGAGAAAATAAGTAATGTAAGCATCTCTGCGGACGAAAAAAGGCAAACACTTGCATGTGATTTGGAGTACATTTTCATAAGTCTTATAAATAACAAGAGTCTCTCACCTCAGCGTAATAGCAGTGTCTCCAGCATTACTGCACCAGCACTCATTTGTCATCTGACAATAGTGTCACTTTAGCATTTATAATGCCCCAGCGTCCTATCCTTCTCTTGAGCAATATTGTGCATGACTGCACATGCTGTACTTCCACAAAATACTTCCACAACTGTTTTTGTTTTCCTCATCAACAAGATCCCCTACTTTCACTTCTTGATTTTGCTCTTTTCGTTTTGGAAAAATAGATTCCAGAAACAAACTCTAAGCTTTGGCCCTCTACAAGATCTGAGTAAGTGCTGTTTTCTTTTATTTCAATACAATAATTAAGTGATCATTTAAAATCATTCCTCACTTTGAAATGTTCAAAGAAGATTTTCCTATTTTTTTTCAAACCAAACATGTTTATTTGTAGTTTTAATAGGTGAATATTTTGTAGGGTTTCGTGTACTCAACATCACTTCTTTTATAAAAACTACAGATTAACGCTTTTAGAAAAACTTAACACAATCACAAAATCACAACACAAAATGACTGCTGTGGGGGGAGGCAGGGCCGGCCCGTGGCATAGGCGGAAGAGGCAAATGCTAGGGGCGCCAAAATGAGTAAAATGTATTTATTTTGTTTACAATTTTTTTTATTACCAATTCTACTTCAATGCTATACATTTAAAATGTTACACAAAAAGTGATCGTCCCACAAAAACAACTATTTTATTGCTCTCCTCAGTTCGAGCATGATCTTCCCCCGCACAGCCGCACTTAGTTCCACATGCAGTACATCAGTTACCTGACTGTAAAATATTTTCAGTGTTCACTTATAAATGATCACGGTGTCCAAAATACCAAAGCCCTCTGGTGCTCAGGGAAGAAAATTAAATAAGAGAAGAATAAAAACGGGACAAAGACAGAGGTAATGAATGATTATGGTCAAAACTATCCCTTAAATGCATAAATGTTTCACTAATCATGATATTCGTGTCTTTAGAGACCCTTATGTATCCAGCACGGGCGAATCTCTAACTGCTGCAATAGCAAAAAAAAAAAAAAAAACTTGCTATTTTAAGGACAATTACAGAAGAATAAAATAAAGCATATTTCGTTACCTTTTGAAACTTGGAAGGGTTCAATTTGAGCAGATGGTTTTACGATCGCTGTCATCGTCAGAGCACACTTACACAGTACATCCAGCATCTGCCTCACATTCACGATCTCAACCATATTCTCAAAACATGATCGTTTTCAATAACTTCAAAATCTATGTTTTTATCACTGGCTGCTTATTCACCACATCCACCATCAAATGACAGTGAATTTATATTTCACTGCGTACAGTATTTGCTCTGCAGTAAAGCCATCCAAACCAGTTCTGATGATATTCTTTTGTTTTATGCCTGGGGAAATTTAGAGTAAAACTTCACATCGTCATTGTGTATTAAACCAGTGCCACCTCGAGGAAAAAGAATCGGTGCACATTGAGTCATAAGATATTTGGGAATATAGTAATGCAGGAAAAATATATTTACACATAAAAAAGCCTATAGTCTAAAAGTTTAAAATAGTATAACAATGTCTGGAGTTCCAGAGATCCGAGATTTTGTAACATAAGTGTAATTTGCCGTGTACTATGACAACACGTTTTAATCATATTTTTATGCTACAGTTGTGTAGTTTTTGGGGATTTATTGTATTTTTGAATTTGAATTTGTTTGTGTAGGAATATAACTGGACTTATTAAACAAGTAAAATTACTGTAAAATTCACTTTAAAGATGTACGTTTCTCAGTAGGCTATAATTCATAGTGAAAACATTAGAATGGGCGAGTAGAACATTGCTTCCATCTACTGGAAATACAACACTTTTAAAATGTATTTTGAAGATTTAACAGTTCTGTATGCTAATACAGTTTTACAAGAATACCAGATGTAATTATTCTTGATGTTTAATATATAAAGTGACTTAGGCAGCACCTATATTTTTATAGTTTCACTGGAAATTATTTAAAATAAGGTTAATTGTCAATTACTAACACTAACAAAAATAATAAATACTGTTAGAAATGTATTGTTCATTGTTAGTTCAAGTTAGTTCATATTCACTAATGTGAGGCAAGGGGCACCAGGTATGAACAACGATATAAGAATACATCAAGGAGTGCACATGCTTCCATTCATAAAGACAGGCACTTGCTTCATTCTTGAATGAATTAGCCATCTGAACGAATAGTTTAAAGTCTGAGACACACTGCATGATTTGGTGACCTCTGAATAATAAATGAAAGAAGCCTTTTGGGCTAAATTTGGATAAGTGCGGATCTCCTTTGTCTTTATACCTTTTGTATTTTTTGTAATTTTCAGCTGTCCCAGATGAAAGACTGGCATCGTGAAACAATCATGGTGATTTCTGATTTGCGACGATTGTTTCATGATGCCAATCTTTCGTCTGAGACAGCCAAAAATCATGCAGTGTGTCTCAGGCTTAAATGAATGACTCAATGACTCAAGGTATTTTAGTAAACTCCAAAGATAAACAAGTCCATATTTATAAAAAAAAAAATATTCATAAATGTAAAATTTCAGGGGAAAAAACATGGTTGTTTATTGAAGTGAAGCATTATATTGCAGAAGGAAGAAGGTGAAACTTATTTTACATAAGGTGGGAATCATCTAACAAAATACACTGGGCTTTACCCAAAACCTGTATATGATATATTTGGGCCACCGTCATCTGCTTTCTCCCCATTATTTTACTTCCCTGGTTTACAATCCTCTTAAAAAAAGCAGTGAAATAGTGATTTAATACTCTGTAATCCAGCCAAATGCAGCCCCACCAGAAGAAATATAAAAACTAATCAAAAGCAGGAAGAAACCTTGGGTGGAACAAACCTTCCATTCTCCTCTGGCTGGTCTTTAACTTATTTAAATTGACAAGAAACGGAAGTTGCGACCACCCTTTTTGTCTATTGTGTGATGTTCATCTTGAGCGGGAGAGGAAAAAATGAATTTTGTCCATTGGGAATTAATTGGATATTAGAAAGTTGGTGTTAATAAATAGAGATAGACTTGAATGCAAGTTTGCAGGCAGTTGTTGATTAAACTCATCTGGCTATTACTTAGTCTTGGATTATGAGACACTTTATATATATGAAATGTTTTGCAAATGCACAGTAATTAGTCTTGATCAACTTATTCTCTCTTTCTCATTTGTCAAGTTACTTTTATTTATATAGTGCTTTATACAGTACAGATTGCGTTAAAGCAGCTTTACAGCGTCATACATGAAAATAATGTTTCAACAAAATTGCAATTCTGCTGTAAAGCAGCTCTACAAAGAGGACAATAGTAAACAGTCAAATCCAGGTGACTACGGTGATCTCAGAATAAGAATGAAACAGATTAACATTAATGTACATGACATGTAACAAGCGTTGGTTGACCTAATTAATGCAGCCTCAAAATCCTTTAAAGGCTTTGAATTACAGAAATGTGAATAGTATTATGTGTATGCCAGATTGAAAAGATGAGATCTAAATTTAAACTGACAGTGCGTGTCTGCCTCCCGAGCAGTGCTAGGAAGACTGTTGCAGAAATAGAAAGAGTTCATTTTGTATTTTAGGTATTATCAGATGGCCAGAGTTTTGAGATCGCAGCGTACGTGAAGGAATATAATGCCATAAGAGCTCACTCAATTACTGAGGAGCTAAACCATTCAGGGCTTCATAAGTAATCAACAAGATTTAAAAAATGTATACAATTTTTAATAGGGAGGCAGTGCAGTGTTGATATAACTGGGCTAATGTGGTCATACTTCCTGGTTGAAGTGTTTGTAAAGACATAACATGAAAATCCATTCATATGTAATATAGCCTATTCATTACACTGCAACCATATATAGACTACAATCATATACTGTACTTACACATTCTTATAAACAAAACATTACAGTATTATGACAAAACAGCAGCAATATTATGTCACAACATCAATAAAAAACTGCTTCAAATGGTCCTTTATAAGGTTGATATTCATATACTAGAGAATATACAGTAGATAGTGGGTTATTGTATCTGTAGCAAAGCAATGCTTATTCTAGCAGTACGAGTATACATGTGATGCACTGTATCAACAAAATCAGAATTTAGCTTGAAAGCAAGCATGAATTGAGTTTGGATTAGGAGTTAAAAGAAATGGTCCACTTGTCAGTTGGAATACATAAATTGCTGGCATGCATTTTTGTGGACGTGGTGTATATGTAACAGTGCTTGCTGATGTATTTTAGAATTGCTACATCAATCTTTAATACCAGTGTACAAATCATGGGCAGCGTTTTCCTAAGTGCATCAGTTCATTGTTGTGATCTGGGTCATCCATCCATTCTTCAAACTGCTTATCATCTATAGGGTTGCTGGATGCTAGGCCACAGGTATAAAAAACACTGCACGGATGACCATTCCATCATAGGTGGAAACACTCTCTCATTCACTACACATAAAATTTAGTGTCTCGAATTCAATTCTGAAAAACTCCATACAGCCAGACCTCCTGGCTCATTTGGGACTTGATCTGGGGAACTTATTGGAGCTAGGCAACAGTGTTATAATCCATTTCGAACTGACCTGGGTCATTTGCCATCCACTTCATTTTAATATTGCATCCCAATAACAAATAGATGATCGGGCTGGTAAAAGAGTGGGCTGTGGCCAGTGCAGTAGCTGCTGGAAGTCCATATTTTAACATACTTGAACCCAGGCTGTCATTTACAGTGGCTTGAAGCATGGTTAAGAAGATTTGAGGGCCCCAGAACACAAAGAAGGCAATCTTTATAGCACAGATGATCTGTGCCTGCTTCTTGCTATCTCTGGACCTTCTATGAGCTGATGTCAAAAAGGTGAGAAACATGATCAAAGCTGGCACAAGAAGCCCAAAGAGAAATCTTATGATAACGACTGCCTTCAGCTTTTCAATGCCGTCTTGAGTTGTTTTCGAATCATCCAAGTCATAATCATCAATGCACTGAGAAGACCGGACCTCTCTGGAAAACAGTGAAGGACATGCCAAGACTGCTGCAATGGTCCAGGAGAATGAAATCAGAATGATGTTACAATTCTTGCAATTTTTGAAGCACTCACTTTTTGAAAAAGCAGAACTAATGCTCCAGAGACTCAGCATGGCTGCCGTGGAGAACATACTGCCGTAGGTGATATAGGATGACAGCTTGCAGCTTGCTTCTCCGTAATTCCATTCGAAGTTATTGTAAGCATAGAGGAGCTGAAAAACAACAAATGCACTGGAGACTAAGTGTGTTACAGCCAACGCCGTAATCCAAATGGCAACCGTCGGAGATTTCTTCTTTTTCAGGCAACTGATGACAATGACGATGAAGTTAAGGGTGACACCGAGGATCAGGACAACAGAATATGCAATCAAGTAGATCATCCTGATCTCATGTTGGTTCACCTTGGTTATGTTTTCTGATACATTATTTTTGGCTTTTATTGGTTGTATGTTTTTAAGTTCTGTAATGATAGCATCATAGTCTGTGGCATTGTCTTCTCCGGACATTGTGTAAAGCCTGAAACAAAAATATATGGATTATTATTTTACAGTGAATAATATACTGCCTAGAAAGGGATGTGTTCTGTTCATTTCATTTTGTTGTGGCCAGACAACAATAGTTATGAAAATGTAATCTTCATATGTCGATAATATGCAAATATATCATCACATTCATGTCACATAACCTACCCCTACCTGGACACTAGAATAGAATATTATTCTTAAAAGAACTGTGCAGACAAAAAGATTTACAGAAGTGGTCATTATCAACTTTTTTTAATGGAAAAGAGCTGTTTGATTATTCTTCAAACTTCTTATTTTGTATCCAGTAGAAAAATAAACACCAGGCTTAGGGAAGAATTTTTTTATTTTTAAGTGAACTGTCCCTTTAAGGAGGGAAAAAGGTCTCTCTTTCCAAATAAGGCACTAGCAAGCTGCATGAAATGCGATCTTGTTTTATATTAAAGCATAAACAACTAATATTAAATGCATAAATGTAAACAACTAATATTAGAGATGTCTTTTATGTTACAGCCAACGACATTGAAATCTGACACTATTCAGATATCACGGACATAAAAAAAATCTTAATATAAATGAAGAATGAATCTCCAAAACAAACATAA
Organism: Ptychobarbus kaznakovi; assembly: GCA_027422405.1. Taxonomy (NCBI): domain Eukaryota; kingdom Metazoa; phylum Chordata; class Actinopteri; order Cypriniformes; family Cyprinidae; genus Ptychobarbus; species Ptychobarbus kaznakovi. The sequence continues at coordinate 34,001,318 of CM049797.1, forward strand.
AAAAACCTTTTCAGAATTAGAGTGAAAAATTAGAGTGCAAAAACATGAACATCTGCAAAACAACACGGTTTTTATTTCTTGTACATTTTTGCACACATCATTTAAATTTAAAAACACGTTACATCTGCGTGTCTTGCAGGAAATAATTTTCATTATAATCCATTATTTGGTTCACATGCTTTGCTTTGTTTATATTTTCAGCAAAATCCTCTTACCTTTGGCAGCAAAACAGCAGAGTGAAGAAAATCCGAAATCTGTGTCTCTGCGAGAACGGTGCACTGAATGTGAAAGTAAAACATGGCACTGAATATTAAAGCTTTTTTTTCTGAAGCGCATGCGTGTTTTCATCAGCTGAAATTTGAGCTGCAGCACATCTGTGGTTCTGGACAAAGTCCAGAGATTTAACGTAAACAATCCCGCAGCAGTCGGCTTGACGTTGTAGCACAACCACGTTCCCCACAGAATAATTCTTCTTCTAAATGCAACCAGGTTTAAAATGTTGTTTGTAAAGATTATTAAAGTACACATCTAAGTTTGAGATTCTAAGATTAAAGACTTGCACCTAAACTACATAAACAAGTTGCCATGTTAGCATCATACCCAAGTTTTATTTATTACAACATAGTAGCTTCACTTGGTTTAATTTCAAGAGCAGAAAAAGTGGCACATATGAGGACTGCAATTATCTAAATTACCTTAACACCGTGTCCTAACCAGACGCGACGCGATCATTTTCCAGGGACAAGCCATTTGTGTTCACACCAGACGCGACACAGCTAATGCCGAGTTCACACTGCACGATTTTAGCCCGATTTTTCACTCGCAGACAGGTTTTGATAAATCGCCGACTAATGCCCGACATCGGAGGCAAATCGGTGCTCGTTCACGCGAGAGACAATCGCGCTGTATGAATTATCAAAGACGCGATCTGAGGTCATCCCCGATTCGTCGGATTATCCTTAGACGGGATTGGGCGAGTGCCCTGTGGCACTAGCCAATGGGGGGAACCAGATGATTAAGATAATGACTAGACCTTTAAAATATTTTTCATGTTTTGTATATAAATATTATTTTACTGGAAGAGATGCAGATACATACTAAATGAACAGTTATTCATTAAGCTTCATTCATAATTCATAAAGAATTGCGATTGGGTCAGGTCACAGTGTATGTGCAGTCAGAATCAAGCTCACATCTTAACGGTTGTGCGAAATGTGAATTAAAAAAAGAAAATATCACAGCACTTAGCCAAGGCTCTACAGTGCGACCATTTTAGTCGCTTTTTAAATTGTGTCTGGAAAGTACTGCGTTCACGATTATCACAAAGTATTTAGGAGCCCCTGTGCGATTAACCCGATCAGGATATTTGTGTTTGAGCTCAGAGGAGCTTCAAAGATATGGCATGTAAATAGTGTCAAATCTCGAGCACTTTAACAAGACACGAACGCATGATATGAGCACACAGAACAGTATCCGCACGCGCAAAACCATCCTTGCAAGATATAATTTCTGCTTTGCAAGCGCACAGAACAGAATCTGCATGCAAAACTGTGAGAACAGCGCTGTGTAGCGCTCGCCAGACCCTCTCTAGGCTCTTTCAACTGCTCAACCCCTGCTCGCTCGTCATGTGATGGTCATTTTCAACACATACCGCTTGTTAAGTCGTGACCTATATTAATCAATAATTAATCATGTGTAAGCAACAATGCAACACCAATACATATTTGCATATACTTGCATGCATATATATATATATATATATTGCATACATATATATATACTTGCATGTATTTGCATATATCCACACTTTCGTGACGTAATGCCGCTTTGACTGTCGGGTAGAAGTCTGCTGCGGAGCTCGCCCCAGTGCGAGCAAGCACTCTTCTGAACGCTAAAATGAGGAATGGGACACACTACGGTCTCGTGGACTTAACGGACACGCGCACGCGGCGGCCATTGTAAGTCCGTAAGACCGCAAGTGTACACGAAGTGTTCCATTTGGGATAGGGCGAGAATCAATCAGTAATCACAGGAAAAAAACTGAATCCCCTGTCGCTTGTCGTGTGACGCTGTTGCAGCTGCTTTGGACAAACCCTCTGAATAACATGGAAAATATAAACCTTTTTTCTTGCGACACAGTGTAAAGTCGAACAGTGAGAGCCACAATATGCACTGGCACAAACTCAAAGATAATGAATATGAGCAAACCACATTTCTAAAAAGCAAGATATTCTTGATTTTTGCAAGGATTTCCAAAAATGAAAATTAGTCCAAGATTTACTCACTCTTGTCTCCTGGCATCCCATTCTTCTTTCAGACGAACACATTCGGAGTTATATTCCACATCGTCCAGCCTGTTCCAATCGTATAATTGCAGTGAATGGTGCCCCTGTTTCTGAATCCTAAAAAAAAGTATCCATCCATCTTAAAAGTACTCCACATGGCTCGGGGGTGTTAATAAAGGCCTTCTGAAATGAAGCAATGCGTTAGTTTAAGAAAAATGCTGATTCTTAAAACTTACAGTGACCTTTAAAAAAAGGTCACTGTATGTAAGCTGCTAACTTCCACCAGCGTGACAATCACAAAAGATGTTTAGACAGCAGTGCAAAATGTAAGAATCGTATTTCTTCCCGAAATGTGACAACAGCAAGGCTTGTCGCTAATATGCATGTTCTGCGTGTCTCTGAGAGAAAAACTACCATCTAAGACACACTGAAACTGAAAGACGACAACCCGTCAAAATAAATTCAGATTTAACTTGAAGAAATTATGACAGAAATTGACTTTTAGTTATACACTAAAATTATATTCTCAAATAATAATGACAAATTATGTTAATTAATTGAATTACATTTAATTAAAACAGTTATTAAATTAAGCCAACTGTGTGCTGTCAGTAACATCACTTACCAAGGTGATAACCTGCTTAGCGTCCTGGTCGCATTACCAACTCGGCTGTGCATCATTTTTCATTAAATTCATCAATTCATTCTTACATATTCACTGTTATTCATGGAAACGCTGCACCAGACCATCTTCAGATGACTTCAGTGTAAGAAATTATATAATTAATATAAAGTATAATAATATATGACTGTAATATTGCAATGTTTGCTAGGCCATCATATTGGTTATTGTGCACTCTACTAGCTTTGCGATTTCCTTTGGTTGCCTTGCTGTGCTATTTATATGTGAACGTGTCATTCGTGGGATTCGTGCAATTCCGATCAGGTTTTCGGGACGTGTGTATGCACACGCCGAGAGCCCTTTTCCCTGTGAGAGGAATAAGTACTGACATTGTTTGGGCTTTGACTGACCACTTTAAATGTCATAGGGGTTTTATTATATCGTATGACATCACTAGATGTTTACAAGTGAAACAGAAAATCTTTCACTTAACAATATTCTTTCCCCTTCACATAAACCTATATCAAACTAAATTATTTATTTTGCTTGTGTTATTATCATTTATATGTCACCTGGAATAAAAGTTCTAGCTAAAGGTATAAATATAAATGAAAATGATTTTGATCATTAAAAAACATTGATCATTACTGACAGCATTCTGTCTCGGCTGAATTTTGAAACAAAGTAACTAACAAGGATTTTGATATGGCCATATCACCCTGCAGCCCAAGACCGGTTTCCCTCTGAAGCTAAGCAGGGTTGAGCTGGTCAGTACCTGGATGGGAGACCTCCTGGGAAAACTAGGCTGCTGCTGGAAGCAGGAAGCGCGTTTCTTAACTTGCATGTGTTGTGAGGATTTGCAGCGTGTGTGCTGTCAAGCCGATGAAGATGTTTTCTTAATTTGCTGGTGCTTTTTTTATTTGCATGTGTTTTCTGAAGTTGCAGCGCGTTGAGCTCTCTCGGCCACCGTACTTTTCCACTCTTGAAACGCATGAAAGAGATTCTTTACACTCCTTCACACAAAAACAGGAGAAACTTTCCCTGGAGAGAGGGTTGAGATTGGGGGGAAAATATAGTCTGAGACCACAGCATGTCATGGGTTTGATTCCCAGGGAATGCAATGGGAATAAATCGCTTTGGATAAAAGCATCTGCCAGATGTAAATGTGTAATATGACCAAAATATTATTTCACTGTATGAAAAAATGTATATCACAATATAGTAACATATATATATATATACTATTGCTTTTTTATTTCATTTTATTTTTGTGAACTAAGTGAGAACAAATAAGAGAATAAAAAGGATGAGAACAAAGCAGATTTCAAGCACAACAGAACATAAATACAAATTAAATAAACTTAAGTTTTTCAGCTGAAGTAGGTTTATTAAACATGTAGTAAGAAATATTACAGAAATTGAAAAAGTGTATAACTAAAATACTGAGCATACGTCTAGTGTACACTGTATGAATCAATTATGAATTGATTCTTATTAAAGATCCAAAGATGATTCATTTAAGAGTAGTCTTGAGTGATTTTCTACTTTGTCTTTTGTTACTGGATAAACATTAAAGGTGGGGTATGTAATAAAAGAATGCTTTAGAAAACTGAGTCGGGGCCGAGTACCTAAACAAACTTGTAGCCTATCAACAGTAAGGAGCGTGTCTACTCGTGATGTGGAGGAGAGAGCGTTCAGCCGAGCGACAGAAAGATAATGATGGCGGATAAAAACTAAATAGGAAAACATCTGCGGAACCAGGCGCGGACTGGCCATTGGGAGCAGCGGGACGTTTCCCTGACGCTGCCCTGTGTTTTTTATTTATTTAAAAAAAATGTTGCCTTCCTAGTGTGCCAAAGTGATAATTTTCGATTGTGGCATTACCTAATAAATCGATAAAAAAAATCATAAATCGGTTACTCTTGACTGGTAGCGCCGCGCTTCAAGTCTGTTCCTTGCCTCCGTCAAACGGTTTTGAACAGAGTCGATGCACAGGACTCGAGGAAGGAGAGGAAACTGAGCGAAATTACTAACCTGTTCAGGGCTTCAAGAGCAGGTCAGTTTCATCTGTAATACGCTACTGTAGTTTTGTCTTTATTAACCTAGTTGAGTATTAAACTGCTAGCACCTGTTAGGCTGTCAGTAGCACCCCATTATTATCATTAGTCAGAATACTGTGCTAAAGGACATCATTATCAATGAGAAAGTTACATTAATAAATTTAGCAGGCAGATATTCATATGGCTTTATTGTATAGAAAGGGAGGGAGCTAGAGCAAACAGAAACTCAAAAATATCAGTCAGCCCAAAAATACAATCTGTGTTCAGTATTAGGATTTTCAATATACTCATTTTGCATTTAGCCACTTTAGAAAATGTGTTTTAATATATTTGTATGAATTATAGGTTTGTTAAATTTGGGGTATTTAAGTCATTTTAAGAGAAATAATATTATATGCAAACAAATTGCACTGAGGTGGTTGTTTTGCAACAAGGTTAACACAGTTCTGTTAATAACAGTAGACCTGCTGGTGAAGAAGTGACAGGTACAAGAGAAAAGGGAGTGACAGAGATATTGGAGAAAAGAAAAGTGAAGGTACAGTTCAAAAGAGAACCTTTAATTGTTTTACTCGGCCCCTACTAAAGACTTGGACCTTTTTATGTGATGGTCATACAAATAGGCTAATAGGGTTGTCCATGTTTCAGAATTTGTTGTGGGTGTATGTGATGGCCTGGATGAGTGTGAGATTTCCCGGCCTGAAATTTTGTCCCAGTCCGTCCCTGTGCGGAACGACAAGGCAAGAGGACCCGTGTAAATATCGGATCAGCTTTCCAGCGCTGGAGATAAGGCCTGTGATATGACGCTGAGGTTGCTTTGGTTCTTCTCGATAGGTGAGTAACACATATCTACACCATAGACTGTAAAAAAAGATGGACGACGCACCTTCTCTCACTTCCATTGAAGAAAAGTGAAGCCAGCATTGTCCCAATAGGGCGCAGATACGCTGATTTGGGACCAGAGTCTGCGCAGTAGTGAACTTGGGACCAGAGTCTGCACAGTAGAAAGCGATTGCAAGCACACACCCCTGACCCTTTTTTAATTGGCCTTTACTGCTCCAATTTTTGTCTGCTGATTGCCGTATGAGGCTTGTGTGGGATAAGCGTAAGGGCTAGGTAAATACAAGAAATCTCTCTACGCCTGAAGATCCCGAGGTCGAAAAGTCTGTTGGCGCCTCAGTTCACCCAGAGAGCTGTCTGTTTGTCTTAGCTGGTCTATTATGGGTACACTTTTATAGCATCTTAATTTTTGAAACATTTAAAAATTAAACCCTTACAGTCAACTAGACACTGTCAAAACCAAACTTATTTTAAAAAATTGAGCCAACTAAAAACAATTAACCCATTAGAAGACAGACTGCTCGATATCAGACATAAACACTATACTAACTCTACTGGCAAAAAGCTTAACATCTTCTATATACAGAATTCTTATTGGGGTGGGGGACGGTGGGTGTGGGATCTTCCAGCATACCAAAGATTTTCAACTAAACAAAAGGTTCTATGGGTTAAAATCGGATTAAGTGTTCATATAATGATAGTGATTGGATTTTGTATACTCTTCTAGAAAAATCACAAACTGAATTGGTATCCACCAAATACATGACTTATTCAATTTAAACATAGATAGAACATATTACACCCCTATAGACTAAACAAATGTAATGTGGGATCTGCTGCATGTGCTATTTCAAAGATGTAAAATTTCTACTGGGACTCTTCAATTTCATGTGCTCTGGAGTTGTCCAGCCTAGAGACATTCTGGAAGTATTTTATTGCAACAATTTCTGAACAAATATCAAAGAATCATATTGATACAACCTGATCCTAAATTTGGATACTTGGTGATATCAGTTCACTTCGATGACCTATCATGAAGGCTATTTTATTTTGCTTGCAAGCACTGCAGCTAAAAAAAGCATACTTAAAAAATGGAAATCAGAGAACCCCCCAGAGCGAAAACACTGATTAATGAGCTTGTATCTTATAGTACCCCTGAGAAAATACTATATTCTGTCAGGCAAAAACCCACAGACTTTGACTATATTTGGGCCCCCTTTCTTGATGCACTACTTTGTTAGGCTTTAATGATGACCAGTTTTTATATTAATTGGTATGTGTATTTTTCCTTTCTCTTATTTTCTTGCTTCATCTCTGGACATTATTGTTTTTATTTATTATTATTGTTAATTAGCTTTACGTCACACTTTTATAGCACTTTTATAGCATCACTTAAATAACTAAAACCAAACTTATTTTAAAAAACGAACACTTGAACTTACATCGGCGTGATAAAATCTACATAAAATGACAAAAAACATATTTGAAAATAAAATATTTAAAGTGAAATGTAATTATTTAATTTGTCTCACATCCCATTAGATTACGTGGAGAGGGCGGGGTTTATGACCTCTACTGGGACCAGCCACCTCGGGGCGATCGAGACGTGATGGCTTCGCTTTTGAGGATTATCGCTTACCCCACCTTTAATGACACAGACCTCAGCAGGTAAATTAGGCTTTTAACGCATGAGCGCTGCATTGAGGTCTCTCTGAATCGAACAAATCCCACTCTTTCTTTTCTCAGACATGTATGTTTTTTATCACTCTTAGGTGTATATGACTTATAAATAGTACTGTGGTATGCAGATATATTTACATACCGCAAAATACACAATACAGCAAAATCTCTAACGAGACTCTTGTACCGTGCTAATGATATATACTGTCATATCGTCCAGCCCTAATTTACAGTATTTTATTGGATAGCATGGTTATTTGTGTATTTTAAATGACAGTAACTTGCAAATGTTCAATTTAGGAAAGGTCTGTAAAAATCGTACTGTTGAAGGAATTTATTCTTATTTAATTTGCAATATGCTTAAAGGAATATTTCAATGCTGGTAATCAAAGTTGTTGGCCAAAATTGACTTTCATAGTAGGGAAAAATACTGTTTGATTATCTTCTTTTGAATATCTTCTTTTGTGTTCAACATAAGAAAGAAACTTATACAGGTTTGGAATGACATGAGGGTGAGTAAATTATGACAATTTTTATTTTTAAGGTGAACTATTCCTTTAACAGATTATGCCATGGACTATCAAAATAAAACGTCACATAGTTTTGTGTTAAAAGTAACGTATCTTTTACAGACAAAACAGATGCTCAGAGTAGCAGCCCTGCAATGATACAAATCAGTGAACAAGCTCTTTGTTGTTGTGCATGTGTGTGTCCATTTTCTCAAATGAGCTACAGCATGTCTTCTCCACCCGCTCCTGCAGCTACTCTTCTGTTGAGCACAAATGCAATGTTAAACTGAACGCTGTAATTCTGTGCAGTAAAAACAATGTCCCAGCTATTCAGATACGGCAACAATACTGAGGGTGGATGGCGATGCCCCCTTAGTCTGTCATGTGTGCAAAAACAAGACAACAAACATTCTCCAGGTCACAACTCGCAAAAAACAATGACAAAGAAAAAACATGCATGAATTCAAGGCAAGAAGAATTCCAGTGCTTTTGGACCATATTTCTGTTTTTATCATCACACTCTGCACATTAATGATTGCTTAAATACTGTGAATATTGCTTAAAGTGATAGTTTATTTTTATAAAGTCTAAAATATCATAATTTTTGTAACACTTTACTTAAACCCTTCATTTATAACACATTATAAAAGTAGTTTTAATGCATTTATTATGCCTTGTAATGCACCTACAGTCTCATGAATTGTTTTGAAGGTTCAGTGCACTTGCGTTATAGGGACTCACAGAGAGAGATTTCTATACAAATCTTTGTTCATCTTCATCTCATGAAAGAAGGTTATATACATCTATACTGCACGAGGATGAGTAAATGGTGATGGAAATTTCATTTTGGGGTGACCTATCCCTTTAAGCAGTGAAACTGTTCAAGGAAAAACGAATAATGTGTTTCAAGAATCATGTCGTATCAAGCCTATCTTCTGAATCTGAATAACAAAAGAAAGAGAGAAAAAAAACATGCGTCTGAGCCAAGATCCTGTCTAAAGATACAGTTACACCTGTGCTACAACTTACAATCATAACACCTCATAACACCGGTTTTTCTGCACTACTTCTGACATTTGTCACAGGTGCAAAAACACAGAAAGTGCATCAGCGAATGATGACTGTAGCAATAAGTAAAAATCCTGCCGTATGTAATGTGTGCTTTTTTTCTCGGTTTCCCTCTGATCTTCTATAACTGAAGAGAGTAACATCACCTTGTTTTACACTATAGATTTTGTGCAATTTTTGTTATTACTTTTTTTACATCAAGCATGTACATGTGTAGTCTCTGATTGTTGTTTACAGTTTGATGGAAGGTGGTATGAAGTAGGACTTTTAAAATTGTATTATTATTCATTTGATTTTAGTTTTATTTATTACTGAAAGTTTTACGGATGTGTGCGGATGTGACATAGATGACTTGTAAATCATTCAAAAACATTGTGCAATCACGTTTAAACAGAATATTAATATTACTCACTGTACATGCTTTTGCGTAAACACCAGATTTCTAGTTGTATATTAAGAGAGCTTTTTGTGTTCATAGGTGAGGCCTTTCACTCAGTCACATACCAAGCAAATGCATGAGTTTCATTAATAGATGAACATGTTTCTTCCTGTACAGACACGAAAAGCAAACAGGCCAAATGTCAGTAAGGACATGATTATATTTGCCCTATAATAGTCCTATGCCCCAAGGTGTTAAATGTCATTGTTAACTCAATGAACCAGTTTCACTCACACTTCATTGCCTAACACAAACACATGTGTGGATGCCAATAAGCAGATGTATGACATGTAGACTTAAAAAAAAATTTGCAAGTAAGTAGCACAAATAAAGACTCTTTTTGTTCTGTTTAATCTTTTTATTTATTTAATTTGATATTATCAGAATCCATAAAAGCTTCATTCAAAAGGATTTTTCTATTGGATTGCTGCAGAAAATAAGCTCTGTGATCAAATTTTTTGTTTGATAAACACTACTTTTTAAAATTTTGAATTTTAAAAACAAGAAGTGAAATGCTAAACGTCTATAAACAAACTACACCATGGTTGCATGATTTCAACATCACCATTGCATGTTTAAAAACATTTCTGAAAGTTTATAAGTATAACAGTTGTCTCTGTAAATATAAACTTTGTGTTTATTTGCTAGTTTTCCTTCTTGGAGTTTGTTTTGTTTTGTTCAGTTATGTTTTGTTCAGTTACTTCTGTTGCAAGTAGGCTAGTCGTGTAATTACGCTTTCAGCTTTCATCCGTTGCAGATTTTGCGATTACAACAGGCCGAACGTACATGATCTCTTATGAAATAGTATCTATGACTTTTGGATGCTATATGCATTAATACTGGGTGAAAGGTTTTTTCCATTTCTTAATTTGTGCCTTCCTCTTTCTCAGAAACGACGTTAAGTGGTAAAACTGAAGTCATCCATACTTGATTGACTCTCAGGCAATGAGCAGACCGAGTCATGTTTAATTAAAGAATTAAACGCATACCACAAACCAGAGCCGATCCTCCCTATACGCAGAATATGCAAGCTGCGTAGGGCCCCCGAAACACCAGGGGGCCCCCTTAATCCAAAATATGTTTTAATTTTAGTTTCGTTTTGGAGTTTGGCCAGAGGTTATGAAAACATGAATGCTGAATGATCATTTCAAGACGAAGTGAAACCCAGACAACTGCATTGCATCCATTCGTGCATCTCAACCACACACACCGCCCCCCCCCCCCCCCCGTTCTGCATCTCAACCACACACACAACCCCCCCCCCCCCCGTTCGCATCTCCACCCCCCCCCCTCACCCCCCCCCCCCCCCCCCCGTTCTGCGTAGGGCCCCAGAAGTCTAGGATCAGCTCTGCCACAAACACATGAATTTGGTTCTGAAGTACACAAGGATCATTCTAGACCAGCGTCTCTCAACTTCTGGAGGCACACAAACAGTACAAATGTGTGAGGTCTACTCAAGCACATCTGAGACACATCCACATGTTAGTATCTGAAAACCAAAGACAGATGCCTTGCTGCCTGGAAAAGAAGCTGAAAATGGCCAACCTATTTTGATACATAACAACCTGCCCTGTAGATGGATGGATGGATGGATGGATGGATGGAATGGATGGATGGATGGATGATGGATGAAGGATGGATGGATGGATGGATGGATGGATGGATGATGGATGGATGGATGGATGGATGGATGGATGGATGGATGGATGGATGGATGATGGATGGAAGGATGGATGGGTGGATAGATATGATCTTGTTTGCTCAGGCTGGCAGTTCCAGACCGGTTGAGTAGAATGAGATTTCACAGAGAGAGCAGATAGACTCAAGACACAAATTACAATATTAGCCACGATAACCTAAGGCCTTTTGTTCCATAACTCAGCCGATGTATTTCTCTGTCTGGGTTCTCTCTCACACACCCACTAAACGCTGGCTGTTCACCCTCCCCTTTCTGCTGCTACTGTTTTCTCTGAACACACACACACACACACACACACACACACACTGTCTGGTCGACTGGAGCAGTGGTATATATATCTCCTGACGGTCATAGACTGACTTGATTTATACATTTAATGGATCCTTCTAAACAATATGAATACGTTTATTAAAATAATTTCCCAGGCAAAACATAAAATTAGGTTAAAGATTCAAATTCATGCAGTATACATTAATTAATAAATTAATAAATATCATTACTGTCACCATGCATCTGTATAGAAACAAAAACATTGATGTTTATGGATGATAGGGTAAGTGAATTATGAATCCAGAGAGGGCAGAGTTGTCCTATTCCTTCCTCTCTGTGACCTCCTCTATATATATATATATATATATATATATTCCACATCTCTGCATTTCCATGGCAACCCCTCGCCTCATCCATCACTAAAAGCTTTGATTATGCGCTCTTATGAACTGTACCAAACATACTCATTCAAGCTGATCACACACACAAACTGGTTTATGAATAATTATGGAGGTGGAGGTGTGGGGAAGGTTTTGAATATGTTTATATTTACATCACAGCGATGATTTGTTGGATTTATGATGTGCAGTGTAACACAAACAATAATGTATGATCCCCTGAAATCCTCCAAGCCTGAGGCAGGAATGTTAGTGTTGAATAAAATAATAATAATAACATCAACAACATGTATTGGAGATTTCCCATTGCTGCCCTGAGGCTTCTTGCTTTATAGAGGAATGAGGCACACTGCTCTCATTATATGCTGTGATTCATACGCTTTAGTTCCGCAGGTGGGCCGTCTGACCTTCATGTGAAATCATGATTGAGATTATTCCCAATGTAATTTCAGTGAAAACATGATTATAGCGTCTCTAAGATGCCTCTCTGCCTGTAGCTTTATGCAGATATGCATCAAAGTCTGTAAAGGACATGATTTGTATTCCATGTTTAATACATTTAGTGACTCGATCTAAGATATTATTAATATGAATGGAGTCTGTCTCTCTCCTCTTGTTGTGAATAAAATTGAGTGTGTTTAGTATTAACATCTAGTCAGCTGTAGGATGAAATAGAGTCATAAATCATCACTCTGCACAGTTATTGCCTCCGTGACCAACACACACACACACACACACACACACACACCATATATCTTGATGTGTGTGTGTGCAGAAACAGTGAAACAGTCCTCATAAATACAGCAAAACATGTCTTTAATAATGTTTCAGAAGTATTGATGAGACGGCAGAACAAATTACACTAGAATAAGTTATTAGTTTGAAGTTACTGTATCAATGTATGCTTGTTTTATATACAGGTGCATCTCAATAAATTAGAATGTCGTGGAAAAGTTCATTTATTTCAGTAATTCAACTCAAATTGTGAAACTCGTGTATTAAATAAATTCAATGCACACAGACTGAAGTAGTTTAAGTCTTTGGTTCTTTTAATTGTGATGATTTTGGCTCACATTTAACAAAAACCCACCAATTCACAATCTCAACAAATTAGAATACTTCATAAGACCAAAAAAAAAAACATTTGGTGAAATTGGTTTTGGCCTTCTGGAAAGTATGTTCATTTACTGTATATGTACTCAATACTTGGTAGGGGCTCCTTTTGCTTTAATTTACTGCCTCAACTGCCTCTCTTCGGCGTGGCATGGAGGTGATCAGTTTGTGGCACTGCTGAGGTGGTATGGAAGCCCAGGTTTCTTTGACAGTGGCCTTCAGCTCATCTGCATTTTTTGGTCTCTTGTTTCTCATTTTCCTCTTGACAATGCATTTTTTGGTCTCTTGTTTCTCATTTTCCTCTTGATATACCTGGGGTTCATTGGGTTCATTCTCTGGGGTTCAGGTCTGGTGAGTTTACTGGCCAGTCAAGCACACCAACACCATGGTCATTTAACCAACTTTTGGTGCTTTTGGCAGTGTGGGCAGGTGCCAAATCCTGCTGAAAATGAAATCAGCATCTTTAAAAACTGGTCAGCAGAAGGAAGCATCAGCAGAAGTGCTCCAAAATTTCTTGGTAAACGGGTGCAGTGACGCTCCAAATTTCTTGGTTTTCAAAAAACACAATGGACCAACACCAGCAGATGACATTGCACCCCAAATCATCACAGACTGTGGAAACTTCACACTGGACACTGACTTCAAGCAACTTGGGCTATGAGCTTCTCCACCCTTCCTCCAGACTCTAGGACATACAAAACTTGGTTTCCAAATGAAATACAAAATTGCTGCTCTCATCTGAAAAGAGGACTTTGGACCACTGGGCAACAGTCAGTTCTTCTTCTTTAGCCCACAGACGCCTCTGACGCCTCTGAGACAACTGTAGCCAAATTCCTCGACACGTCTGTGTGTGTGTGCTCTTGATGCCTTGACCCCAGTCTCAGTCCATTCCTTGTGAAGTTCACCCAAATTCTTGAATCGATTTTGCTTGACAATCCTCATAAGGCTGCGGTTCTCTCGGTTGGTTGTGCATCTTTGCATTCTTTTCTTACAACTTTTTCCTTCCACTCAACTTTCTGTTAACATGCTTGGATACAGCACTCTGTGAACAGCCAGCTTCTTTGGCAATGAATGTTTGTGGCTTACCCTCCTTGTGAAGGTGTCAATGATTGTCTTCTGAACAACTGTCAGATCAGCAGTCTCCTCCATGATTGTGTAGCCAAACTGAGTGAGACCAAGTGAGGAGAAACCTTTGAAGCTCAGGAAAACCTTTGCAGGTGTTTGAGTTGATTAGCTGATTGGCATGACACCATATTCTAATTTGTTGAGATAGTGAATTGGTAGGTTTTTGTTAAATGTGAGCCAAAATCATCACAATTAAAAGAACCAAAGACTTAAACTACTTCAGTCTGTGTGCATTGAATTTATTTAATACACGAGTTTCACAATTTGAGTTGAATTACTGAAATAAATGAACTTTTCCATGACATTCTAATTTATTGAGATGCACCTGTATATTGAAGGCATAAAAGAAGAAATGGATTGGTGTTTCATCTTCACTTGAACAAAATATCAAAATTCACATCTGTATCTGTAGACAGGAATTCATAGGTTAACTGTATATGTTGTAGCGATTTTCTAAGGCTTTGTTTGAAATGCAGTATTTGTAATAAAGGCCATGTCTTCCTTCAGTCTGAGATTTCCAAGATTTTCGATGAATTAAATAAAAGAACAGTGTATAATTTAATTACTGAAGCAATACTGACCCCTAGTGTTTATACTTCCAAAGCCATAGTGACTTCTAATTAAAATTAAAATATATAATAAAATCGATCTACAGCAATAAATAAATAATTGTGTGACTCGTGTATCTTTAATTGTATTATTATATACATATACAAATTATTACATCACTCCAATCTTGCACTGGCTCCCTGTCATTGTTCGAGTGGATATTAATTATGTATAAGACATGGTTTGGCCCCTCAATATTTGTCTGATATTTAAACCCCATAAATTCAAATGCGTGATCTCCGCTCCTCCTCCTTTTTTAAGGAGCTATACAATTATTATTATTATATACGTATTGTTATTATTATTATAATACTATAAGTATTATTATTATTATATACGTAAATAAATATATCTACTAAAAGTTAAAATAATAACAGGCTTGTTAGACTTCTTGTAAAGAACAGTCTAGGCTATGTTCACACTTGACGTCTTTTTTTAAGCTGCCAGCGTCTGTTTTCGTAAAAGTCCTAACGCTTTTTAAAACGCCACCACTGGCGTCTTTTCAAGTTGAAAAAAGTTTAACTTTTCTGAAAAAAACGCCCTGCGTCAAGCGCCTTTTTGACTGCTGACCAATGACACGCGAGTGGCGAGTCGTTTCCATAACAACAAAAACAACAAGAAAAAGATCAGACAGATCGTACTAGTTTCGGAGTACAGGGAGTCGCATGAAACCCGTGCATCATCCAGCCGGAGCTCCTGGACTAAATTCGTTGGAAGCACCATACAGTTTCCTTCCCCGTATAATGTCGCGCTCCCACAAACGACGTTGTGAACCGACATACCCTCCCCGTTAACTTCAAAAGCCGGCATTTCTGCAGCACACCGCGCTAGGCTACCGTTGCAGCTGTTGTTATAGCAACAAAAGACACCTTCGGCTGCTATTTGTAACCAAAACGCTGCCAGCTATTTATTTTACTAAAAAGCACTCTTGTCAACTTTTTCTAGTCAAAAAAGACGCCAAGTGTGAACACGCCCTAACGTTACATGTTGACATACCAAAGCGGCGTCTTGTCCAATCATGTAGTTCTACGATCTGAAAAATGTGTTGCTGCTCGAGGGTGTGTAGCAAACATCGGACCAATCACCAAGCACAAACTAAGTAAAGTCAACCAATCAACATCAGCCTTACAAGTAGGCCATTTCCGTTTGGCGGAAGTTGACGTCGCTAACGCCAGTGCAAACATTTCTGGTCATAGCCAGTATTTATAGCGATAATAACACATCATTAACCGGTAAGTATGTATGAAACTTTGCGTCTTGTTTAATAAAGTTCGTTGGTTTTAGGCTTTCGGGGACATTTTTCTGTAGAAATGATTGAATAGTGCCATGACTGACTTGTCATGAAGTGCTGTAGTCATGGACTGTCTTATCAGCTGGACAAATATCTTGTTCTAAAATATTAGAACTCTATTGTGTTAAATTACAACGATAAAGAATACTTAAATGTCACTGTGTTTCGCCACAGTATGTAGGCCAGCTATACATATCAAATACAGGTTTAAGTGGTTTCAAAGATGTACATTTTCCTCTCATCTTCAGACTATGAAACAACATGAAACATGGCTGTAAATATGTTTACAAATCACTTGATTAAAGACTATTTCATAAACTGTCAGACTTCCACGAGCCACCTGGCTCACATTAGACTGGATTAAAATGACAACACACCTGATTTGAATTGGTAATGCCTGACCTTCTTTTCTTACATTTCACACAGGTTTTCAGATAGTGTCTTACAAGAATGCTGGACACGTGTCCCGTGGAGTCTGGATCGCGTGACTGATGGCAGCTCTGGCAGTGTTCCGTCCCGCCTGCAGCGGCCCTATGCTCTGGGGCTGGGGACCCGTTCTGTTTGGTCTGCTGGGGTCTGTATTTGTTCTGCTGCTGCCTTTAGCAGGAATAGAGGAGCAATGCTGTGCCACGCTGAAGGGTCTTGCTCTTCTGCGCTGTCAGCTGTGGGGGGGTGTCCAGCGGCCTGTGGTGCACACCACCAGCCTGACCGTCCCTTTCACTGCACTAGACCTCCTGCCACAGAAAGTCAAGCCCAGTAAAGGTACAGTTGAAGCTGCTGCTGACTTTGTGTTGTTGAGTGGCTTTAATCAAAATTGACTAACATTCTCAAGTGAATTTTTGGATGCATGTTATTCTAAATTAAGTATGTTAGACTTCATAATCTTATATCTTAATCTTATCCTCCTGGGACCCAGACATAGACTTTTGTCATCTGTAGAGGATATTATATTTTAGCAAATATCTCTGAGACCATACATGCCATAAGGATGTCCTGTACAGAGCATATTCAGGGGTTTTCAGAGATACTAAACGATTGGAAGTTTACCATTACATATATTGACTCTGACTAAATTCAGGACACTAATGGAAATATTGTATTTTTGTCATTAATCAAATCACTTTTATTGTCACATCACCACAGCACATGTGCCTTGGTGAGTGAAATACTTGAGAGCGTGCTCCAGACGGTTTACAAATAGACAGCCACAGTACATACTTAGACTTATACAGACGGCAATGTGCAATATACACATACATACAGTCAGTACACACAGTGTACTATTAGACATACAGTTATCAATACACATTATACACCCTATGTACACATTCTACATTTTGTACACGTATACACACAATAATATGCGAAGGTGCAACAGATTATACAAAGCAGATTTGTAATAATGTCACTTAACAATAACACTTCTGAAAATGCGTATTTATTTTCGGTTCAGTCAATTCTCAATGAATCAAGTCCCTCCCTCTTATTTTGTTGAATTTTCTGTTTTAATTTTGTTATATATGTTTAAATGGCATTTTTTTTCAAATGTATTTGTTTCAAGCCTGATATTCATCTTATTCACCTCTGTGGACACAATTAAAATTATTACATTTGTGGTTTCTTGAAATCTCAACAGATGCTAAAACTCAGAAGTTCATTGCCATCAGGTTTACAGACTATTCACTGTCATACATTTAGACTAAAGAGATAAAACTATGAAAAATAACCGAACCGTACTTTGAAGTGTTAGTCTATTGATTATGCGTCTCAGCTGGAATGTCATACTGTGAAGCGCTGATCATCTGTTTGTTCACAGAGACTCAGCTGGAGGCAAAGGCGGCTCTCCAGCAGGCTTTGGAGATGAAGAAAACTGGCAAGAGGGAGAAAGCTCATAAGCTGCTCGTCCACGCGCTCAACATGAACCCGGAGTTTGTGGAGGCGCTCACTGAATTAGGAACCATACTGGAGGAGGAAAAAGATGTCGTCCAAGCAGACCACCTGTACACCAAGGCCCTCGCCATCTCGCCCTGCAACGAGAAAGCTCTGGTGAGCAGGGATCGCACGCTTCCGCTAGTAGAGGAAATAGATCAGCGCCACTTTGGAATCATCGATGGAAAGGTACGACGTCTCATGTCCATACCCAAAGGCAACTCTGCTCTGCGCCGAGTCATGGAGGAGACCTACTACCATCATATTTACCACACTGTAGCCATCGAAGGCAACACGCTCACTCTGTCTGAGATTCGCCACATTATTGAGACCAGATACGCCGTTCCAGGAAAGAGTCTTCAAGAACAGAACGAGGCAATTGGTGTCGACGTGGCCATGAAGTACATCAACACCACCCTGCTGTCCCGCGCCGGAGCGATCACTGTTAATGACATCCTAGAGATACACCTACGGGTCCTAGGCTACGCCGATCCCGTCGAAGCCGGCCGATTCCGTGCCAGCCAGGTGTTCGTGGGCCATCACATCCCGCCGCATCCGCAGGACTTGGACAAGCACATGCAGGAGCTGGTGCAGTGGCTGAACACTGAGGAAGCGCTGCATCTCCACCCGGTGGAGTTCGCAGCTCTCGCACACTATAAACTGGTTTACGTGCATCCATTCGTGGACGGGAACGGACGGACGTCTCGCCTGCTGATGAATTTAATCCTAATGCAAGCTAGTTATCCGCCGATCACCATTCGGAAAGAGCAGAGAGCGGAGTATTACGCCGCCCTGGATACTGCCAACGAGGGCGACGTGAGGCCCTTTATTCGCTTTATCGCAAAATGCACAGAAATTACACTTGATACACTACTGATAGCCACAAGTGAGCATGCAGTGGGGCTGCCCGAGGCTAGTCATCACGCCTGTCCTGACTGTAAACACACCATACCTGTGCATAGCTGATAGATGTACACTGGGAAGTGGAAAAAGATTGCATGTGTAAATTGAAGTGCCATATAAGCCTCTGTATCGACCTTATACTGCTAGCATGGGACCTGCATGGATAAACTGTTGATCCATGTCAAGTTTGTGCATTTACAGTGTAGCTTTATTCATTACAAATCCTTTGTTGACTGTACGAAGTGTCCAAATTTTAGGTTTTAAAATTGAAATGAAAGAAAAACTCTTCTTTTCCACTGAATGAACAGTATTAGGTCAGATCTTTAGCAATTACATCCTTCTGCTTGTGAGTTAATGATAATGTTGCATAAATGAACTCTGCTGTCTGTTGGGAACAATATTCATACTCGTACGTTTTGGTGTTTATTTCTATACTTGGACTTTCTAGTCTCAATGCAAACTTGAGTTAATCTCTCATGAAGTTTATTTGGAATAAGATCAGGTGTGTTAAATGTGAAAGATTGCAGTTCTTTAGTGATGATTTTCAGATGATTTACTAGCTGAAGTGCATTTTGTGAACAGCTGGCAGGGAACTGCAAAAACATTTTCAAAAATTAATGTCTGCAAAACCCTGTTTGAGTAATAATTAACCATTAACATTACTTGGAATATAATGCATTACTTTTTTTAGGTTCTTTAACCCCTGAACTGTCACTCACACTTTTAAACAGACATTATAGTGCACTATCCAAACTGACATTTTTTATAATTCATGATCGAAAACATTGTTACATGATTCTTATGTACAATTTCCATGCTAATGCAATGTCTGATTTTAAAGGTGTCATATGATGCTTTTTTAAAGATCATTATATTTGGTGTAACAGAATGTGTTGACATGCATTAATGTTAAAAAACACATTATTTTTTAAAATACTGTACATTATTGTAGGTCCTCTACGCCCCGCCTCTCTCAAACGCTTCATTTTCTACAAAGCCCCTCCTTCCAAGCACAGTCTGCTCTGATTGGCCAACTGACCCAGTGCAATTGTGATTGGCCGAACACCACAAGCCGCGTCGGAAATGTAACACCCCTTTCCATAATCGCAAGCTTCAGTTTTTTAAAACTAAAGTAAAGACCGTTAATAATGTCCTTGGTTTTACCATCAGTTCAAGCCCGAGAGGGGAACAGAGTTGCGTGACAGACAGTGATGAAGCTCTTATGTGTTTGCAAACAAGCCGCGGTTGTGATGTGACCTTGACTCCCTCTCTCACAACACGCGCACGCACACACACACACACACGACTCTGCAGCTGTGACACTCTCTCTCTCACACACACACACGACGCTCAAAACTCCTGCATTTGAACAGTCAATAGCAAATACTTAAACATACAGTCGCTGATTCAGAAGCGCCAGATTGTCATTGCAAAGTCAGAATTACCTCCTCTCCTAGGTTCACGAAACGGTCATCCATAAAATGCATTGCTGTTCTTTTGTAAGTAATCATAATGATTCCTAAATGCATCTACTTTAGGAAGGCCAAATAAAGCGCTTTTGCTTTCGTCTAGAAACACACAGCGTCTTCCTGTCATGGCTGCTTCAACACTACTCTTGTTACTGAAACCAAGTGAACATGATGCATGAGGTAGACATGTGGGGGCGTGTTTGAGGCGTTTTAGGAGGGCGTAGATCCCAAGAGAAAGAAAAACTTGAAATCGCATCATATGACCCCTTTAAAATGGGTTTCAAAGGATGGATTTTGAGAAGTTTTCAAGTGATATATAATTCCCTATGATTTCTAAAGCGTGATAGAAAAAAAGGCAACTAAGAAGACTGTCTGTGACAAAGGTCAGAACTCCTGTTATGATGTAGATTTTTCAGGTGCACTCTTGTCATAAATTAATCTATTGATTTTCCTACATAATTTTTTAACAACAAAGGTGGTAAAATATATATTGTAAAATAGTGAAGTAAACCAGGCGTCCCTGGCAGTTAACAGGTTAAAGTTTAGTTGAAAAGATCATATTTTGAGAGGTTACTTAAGTCTTTTCCATATGGAAATGATTGTTCAATAATCCTGATGTATGATGCAAGGACTATAATTGTCTACAGCTGTTCAAAATGGTATTTAGGAAGATGTATCATTGATTATAAGAGTATCGTTGAAAAGTTGTATTTATAATAATGTTGGGAACTGACTATTTTGACTGATGTCTTTTGATTTTACCAATATTTTCAAGCACTTTGATCTATTTAAACATAGCTTTAATTTATTTTACTACTCATAAAAGCTATTTTATTATTGTGTGTAATAAATTATTGTTCAACTTCTCATTTCCTTCTGGTATTTGGTGGATTTGTCATCTTTTCATATGTAGGATAATGGCACTGTTGTGAAATATGGAAAATGTCAGCTGTATCCTTGACAAAAGATCAAAACTAAAATATGGCAAAAACTAAATGAGAAAATATCACAAATGTGCACGTCATGTTTGACAACCACATACATTTAATTGCTTCATTAAACAATTTAGGCATTAATAAAAAGGAAAACTAAAACCGTATGACTACGCACAATTTGAGCAACACCGGAAATACAACAGGAACATTATTCAAAATAATTAAATGGTGCCTAAAGATGACACTGACAGTGGTAAATAAACATGGCCAATCTACAATCAAATAATTGATGCAAAAACTAAATTAAGAAGTGCACAATTTACCACATGTATACCATGTTTTCATTATTTTTCATGTTGAACAAGACATTCTAACAGCACGTTTTACTTTTTCTCAATCACTACTTTAGGCCACTGTGGTGATCAAACGCAAATATATAGAGCTACTTTTCTTTTTTAGTTCAAAATATTCAAATGCTTTACAAAACTATGGCCAACCATTGAGGGGTGTGAACGAGAATCAATCAATCAAAAGAACAACGCGGGAGGGAACTGTCTAGTGTATGACACCGCAGTTGAAAAAAAATAGAGCAGCTTAACATTTAATATCCAATATCCGGGACATTTTAGATGATATGTTGTGTATATATACACAATACAGTATAGGATGGGTTCACCATCAGGTGAACTCGTAGTGGAAGGTTCTAGCGATATACAGCTGCATAGATTCTTCAACTTCCGGGAAGGACCCAATCGGTTCTCAAGCACCAACTGTGCTCCTCGGCCAGCCATCGACTCGGATATGACCGCAAACACACGTGGAATCGAAGGTTCTAGATTAACTAAAACTGGAGTTCTAGACTGAAGGTTGAATTGAATCTGGCTGTGGAGCACAAGCTTTAATCTTCAGACCATTATTGAGCACACAAGGTAAGGCAGGTTTACAAGATTCACAGGGCAGCGCTTGGAGAAAATACAAAACGCGTGATAAAACTAGAATCGACTCATTTCCAGGACAGGATAGTGTACAGCTTTTAATTAAAGCCCTGCAGTCTAATAAACAAAAGGTGACCCTCTTAGTTACATATGTTGTTGGCAAGGTGCTGGATTTTATTTGCTGACAAGATTATGTATTACTCCATTAGTCTTCATTTATGAAAACAGTTATTAGTTGTAAATCTACACATGCAAGACTGTTTCAAATGGTTGTGGTACTGCAAATAAATTATTTATACAGCATGCAGAGAATGTGTAAAATAAAGGTTTTGATCTTTAATTTTTTGTCGTTGTTGCCAGGCAGAGGTGCAAGACGCATCTACATATCAGCGTCCCCAAAAGAGACCTAATGAGAAATGAAGCCGAGTTGATACCTATTTATAATACATAATGTATCTTCATATTAAATGTTCTTGCATATACCTTTTAAAACAACGATCATTACATCGTTTGTTTTAACATCCTGTTAAAAAAATACTCGCTGACAAAATCTGAAATCTGCCCCCCAAAACCCGGTCATTATTATTACTAAGAAATAAAGAAAACAATACACCTCACATCTCCATGGTTGAGGTGTTAAAATAGTTGTTTCTATATATCGGGAGTGGTCACGTGTTTACAGAGAGTAGGCTAAATTAAAACGCTGTTTCTCCGCCGGACTTCGGAAGGACACAGCATGGCTTTCTGTCAGAAGGCAGGTATTCTTCTCATGTTCTCTGCATACAGTTTCACTTTTTGAGGAGCATCCTGGCAAAGTCCTCGTTGGACAGAGACTTGGTTTGCGTGTCCAGGCTTGCGGTTCCAGGTCCTCCGTGCACTCCATCGGTCACTGTGGCGTGTGGTGCAGAAACGGTCCCGTTCTCTGCTTTGGCTTCTGGAGCACTCTGCCGGCACAGAGAGCGCGGCAGCAGAGAGATCTGAGTGCGTCCTTTTCCTCTTCTGGAAAAACAGGGACATGTGTAAAGAGAAAGAACCGAGGTTTTTTTTTGCAACCAACGATAAAAAAAATTAATAAAAAAAAAACAATGCACGGTTTGGGCGGACAATTTAATTGCTTATAAATCTGTTTAGGGACACAAATTTATAAATCTGATAAATATTATTAGAAACTTAAACAAACAACAATTTAAATATTTAATTTAAATAGAATTATTAAATAACATTAAACAAATAAATATTTATAAAAGTTATAAAAACTATAGTAAATCGAATTGACCCCCCCTCTATCTCTCCAACTTCACTTCCTGTCTAACTACTTTCCTATCAAATAAAAGGCAAAAACGCCAAAAAAAAAAAAACTATGACAAAGAAACAATAGCTATTTTATTTTAAAGTAAAATTATAATATTAATACTTAACTCCGCATTTCTTTATTTTCAAAACTCAAGCTTTCATTTAGGCACAAGACCATGGGAAGCTCTCAAAGTTTCAGGTTTATAAATCTCATTATAAATCTGGTGCATGTTATTTTCCCAAACGCATGTTATAAGCGACCCAAACTCGCAGCACAATGCAGAGATGAGATTGTGTGGAGCAGCATTTACTGCAGACCAAGCCTCACGGAGACACTGCGCTTCATTCACACAGCATGTATATTTATCGAATTAAATCGCAGCCTTTGATAGGCTGTATTGCATGTATTTTATTATAATTAATCATTTAGCCCTAACATTTATAGTAAGAGGCAGCTGAAACCTTTTTTTCCTTTCCAAAATCGAATATTAGAGCGATAAACACCTTTCCTCTGGAGACCACAGATTGTCATAATTACTGACATCTACATAGCAGTAATTCAACACACGGTCAGCTAACCTGGCGTAGCATGTACTTACGCTCCCTGAGGTGGCCTGAGCATCGCCGACCCCAGGACTCGACTAGGCACTGCTTTATCTTCCATCTTCCTGCTCGGGGGGTTGCTAATGGCAACAGAGAGTGTGAAGTTCTCCAACATGGTGCCGTCCAACTTCAGCACAGCGTGCGAGGCCTGCACTTCATTCTCATATTCCACATACGCCAAACCCTACAGAGCACACACATTAATGTGAAGACTCAGCAACATACTCCGAGGAATATTGTATCTACAGCAATATGAATATTATACTGTGAGAAAATTAGCTTGGAGATGACTATACAGGGTTTTAGCAGGTTTTATAAAGTCAATATGTTCTTCACTAAATGTAAGCATCTAGCGAGCAGACTATGCTTCAAGGTTTGAAACTTCGAAATAATTCTCCATCACTATTTAATTCATTTGAAAAAAAGGCCCGAATGGCTCTGCTCCCAAACATGTACTGTTCCTTCTGCAGAAAATGTGCCGTTCTTCCTCATTGTCTTGTTTTCCAGTGCAAATATCTAAAATATTCTTCAATCAAAATACATTTACTTGAGAAATTCTTTAAAAAAAAACATAAATGTGCCATTGGGCTCAGAAAAATCTGCTTAATTAACCACCAGTACCAGTTTTATACCCTATTCACAGATATTTATTATGTATAAATATTAGTGCTGTCAATCGATTAAAAATAAATGTTTGAAAAAAAAAATTTTTTTTCTGAAATTAATCGCCATTTAATTTTTTTTCCTCCCCTAATATTTAACCATTGACTATAGCCGTTGGACATTAATGTATAATTGAAAGCTATCAATTTTAACATTTATTAGACTTTAAAGAAATAACTTGTAATTTAAGTGAACTTAAAACAATCTTAATAAATGTCATATTTACCTGTGCCCTTCAGCAGAAATATAGTCTACAGAAATTGAAGTTATCAAACACTAATTTAAATATACATGAATGCTTAAAGCTATAAAAGTGATTAATTTCCTCTTTTTTTCTTTGATGAACAGACATCAACAGCAGCTGATTATTAGGTTATTAATGTAACTCTCTTTACCTTTGCTGACACACTTCAGGTCTTAAAGTCTCTATTAATGAGGACGAGTTGAGTCGGGTGTGTTAGATAAGGGAGACCGTGCTGGGCTGCTCCGAGGACAGTTTTGAAAACCATTTCAGAGACATGTTCTTAAACGTGACTCATATAAAATATTACATGCACAGTTTTAAGGTAGCTTTAAAACCCCTTAACTCACCCTCCCCCTTTTTGAAAATAGACTTGAAAGCGCGCTATTTAAATTGTTATGATTCATGAATGCTTTTGAATACAGACCTAAGGTTGGTCTCTTTTAACCCTTGTGCAGTCTTCATTTTGGGTCGTGCACTCGTGATCTTTGGGGTCTTTTTAGACCCCAGGCAACAAAATTTATATTTTTTACAAAACAATAGTTTTTTTAACCAATGTAATTTTACTCTGTTTATTAATGTTTTTACTACACATTTGTGTAGTTTTTGGAGGATGTTATTTTTTAATTTATATAAATTGAAAAAAAAAAATGAATAGGTTTTTATGCAAAAACAGCTTTTTATGTCAAATTCACTTTATAAAAGAGCCACATTTCTAACTTTCATTCATGGGGATAACATGGATCATTCGACATGGTCTGGTGTAAAATTTTTGCCCATTTTTTGGAAATTGCCGTTTTAAAATAAAGAAAATATAATTGTTACCACTAGATGGCTGCAGAGCTCCACTATATGCTATTTGACCAACTGAAAGATATCTGTTCACAAGTTTTTTTTACTTAGATTCATATATACATGTTCTGAAATCACAATTATAACAATAAAAAATACTTAGTCAACTTTTTGCATTTTTAGAACTGAAAAAAAAAAAATTCAACAATGTTACATTATGATTAGAATCAAACCTGAACAAGATGTTACAAAGAGAAAAGTAGGAGTCTTTAGAGTTTATCATTTATTTCAATCATCTGTTTTTCATATAATTATAAGTGTGTGTGTGTGCGCGTTTACTATCAAAAATATATAGTAACAACTGTAATATTGTGAAATGTTATTAAAATTTGAAATTAAAAATTGAAATATATTGAAATAGAAAATAGTCATTTATTCCTGTGGTGACAAAGCTGAATATTCAGCATCATTACTCCAGTTTCACGTGATCTTTTACAAATCATGCTAATATGCTGATTTGCTGCTCACTTATTAATAATGATGATTATTATTATTATTACCAGTGTTAACAATTTTTTCAGCTTAATATTTAGTTGAAACATTTCAGGATTCTTTGATAAACCGAAAGTATAAAAAAATGCACTTATTTGAAATAGAATCTTTTGTAACATTATCACCTTTACAGTAACTTTTGATCAATGTAATTGTAATGGACTGTATACATTAATTTCACATATGCGCTATATTCTGCAGGATACTGAGACTGTCTAACTGTATATTTGTATTATTGACCACGGCCTACCACACACCTTGGGTTTGCCGGAGCGGTTGGTGACAAGCCGGATGGCTTTCACAGTGCCGTGCGGTTTGCAGAGATCCTCCAGTGTCTCTTTAGTGCAGGAGTATGGCAGGCCCGAGATAAAGATCTTGTGCTTCTCTATTGCTGTTCTGTACTTAAAAACCTAAGACACATTATAAAAATGATTCACATTTTAAAAATGATAACCAATAAGAAATAGTGTTTCTTGATGTTCAAGTGAACAATTTGTAGTACATCACAAATTCAGTATTATACATTCTAGATACCTTGAAGTCAGGATTCTTATTCTTGTCCACACAAGGAGACACATACATGGGCCGCCCATTCACCTCCTGCCTGTCCAGTTTCAGTGCCTCGGATACAGCCATTTGGTCCTCAAACTGCACATAGCAATAGCCTCTAAACAGACCGTTCGCTGCATACACAGGCCGCACCTGCTGTACAGTCCCACAACCCTGAAACAATGTTCGCAGCTTTCCCTCTGGGTCCTCCAGATTAAAAGCCAAGTTACTGATAAATACACTATCTTCATCTTTGCGATGCTCGTTTGGCACATCCTGAGGTTCTCCCGGGGCTTCAGACAGTCTCTGTTGGTTCTTACGGAAACCGGGTGGCTCAGATTTACGTGATGGAGCTCGTCGGCCGAAAAGCCCACTTTCTGTCTCCATGAGCTCCTCTGTGGCTGTGCCACCAAAGTCCTCCTCCCCTCGGAGCCTCTTGGACGGCAGCTCTGCACACATTTGATATGTTAGTACAGCTGAAGTCTAAACCACACTTCCTTGGAAATGACTTCCAATTTCTCTTAAAATAAATGTTTTTAACTAACATAATTATGCAACTTCATCCATACCTGCATCCTCTCCCCATTCCTCCTCGTACTCATCTTCAGCTTTCCGTTTATCCCCAGCTCTGTTTGCTTTCTGGCTCTTCTTTTGGCCTTTTTTATCTGCCTTGGATTTTCTCCTGTGCTCGACTTTCTCGTCCTCTTGTCTGGTTAGGAGAGCCTCTTTTATAGCCACCTGCAGAAACAGCATTCAGACGGCTCAAAAACGGCTTCAAAAGGACATTTCTACACGGCAAGCTTCCTGACAGATACATTTCTGCTCGCTTGTTGCTACATTATTTCTGTTATTTTCAAAAGGACATAATTAAACGCATGCTTTTAGAATCCTATAAAGGTTAGTTAGGACTTACTCTTGCTCTCTGCTCATTGACTCTGTTGAGTTTAGTCTCTGTTTTTTGGACTGCAGCATCCCAGTCTTCCAATGAGCCTGTGAGAGACAACAATACCCACATTAACCCTACAAATCTGGGCACCCATATAAACAGAAATCTATATATGCATCAATTAACTCACCCTCCACTCTTTCAAAGTTGACCAAGACATCACAGACATGCTCAGGGTAGTCTGATGTACACTGTACAGCTCTGTGGAGAGCCTTCCTGCAGTGAGCAGCATCTCCATATGACCTGATCCACAAACATACATACAGAGTTAAAACAGCAGCCTTTACCTGCCGTTAAAGTTTGAAAGACAATAATATGAAATCAAAATAAGCTCCACCCCTAACTTATTATTAATACACATTATTCTGAAGAGAACAAATGCAACAAGTGAAGGCAAAATGAGTCTGAATGTGTAACATTATATTAGATCTGTGCATTACAGTAGTTTGATTTTATTAATATTATCAAAGTTGATTTTGCTGACTATCGATGTTAAGTGGGTGTAGCTTAGTATTTTATGGTCGATTATGAACACAATATTCTAGAACTACGGCTGTGTATATTACTGCCGCTCCATTAAAACCAGGTATGCGATTCTCATGCGCATCTCGTCAGTTAATTGCGACAGCCCTAGTCGATTCCCACAAATCATACATCATTGTGAAGGTTCATTTTGCAAGCACAGGTCACAAATCTTTGTTTTCATAACTTCAAAATGTAATACCTTGCTCAATCCCTAAAATAAAATGTATATTTAATTGATATAACCAAGGTCTCATAGCCAAGGAAAAATTATATTAACTAATAATATTATTGCACACACAACCCCCTTCTGATCCAGTCAAATCCTGATGAATAAACATTATCCCGTGAATATTCTGCTTCACTCTGAAATATGGTACAGTATTGAAGTCAAATGTGTTGCAAATGCATTCATCTTTAAAAGAGTGTTCTCTAACTTTTTTTTGACTCAAAAGGTACCCATCGTATAACACAATATTCAAAGGCTCCCCCATTATAGCAGGGCTCGCAAAATCGCTAACCCGACGTCGCGGGGCTATTGTGTTTTCCAGTCAGGCTACCAAAATGTATCACCACCCTGCCCGACGGGCTACCTTAAAATACAGGGCTACCATGTTCCCTCTAAGCTGTGCGTGCGCGACCGCGCACTTCTTCCACTGCGGCCGCGCAGAAGAAATTATGTGCCTCGCACACGCAAAAATAACTTGGGAAAGCCATTTGATTCAATTCTAGCAAAAGCAAAGAATCGCAATGCTTGGGCAAACCGCTATAAAGTGAGGCTTAATGAAGTGCTGCAAATAGCGGAGGATGGGCACAGAACGGTAACAAAACTCAGAGACATTTACAGTCACACTGTATTGTGCAAACTTAGTATTGTGCAAACTACTTCATAGGGATGTTTAGACAGCTATAGAAGAATTCATGATCATGTTTTATATATATATATATATTTTTTTTTTTACTTACAGATCTCAGGTTAAATTTAGCTTCAGTTTGTTTTCTATTCTATCAGTTTAAATAGCTTGTTTTGATATCATATATTAGGCTTATGTTATAAAACTAATAAATAATTTACCTTGTTTTTTTTAAATGGAGTCTCTTGCTCATCAAGGCTGTATTTGTTTTAAAAATAAAATTAAAAACAATTCAAATTTCTAATATTGGTGTACACTTTTTGTGTACGCGCTATAAAGGTCTGGTATAAAGAATGTTTTTGCTCAGGTGCCTGAAATGTCCACCCAATAGGGATGCAGCGATTAACCGGTTTTACTATTAACCGCGCTTTAAAACATCACGGTTAATAAATCGCAAAGGCTCTGCTACACCGAGTGTTTCTGTTGCACGGAATGGAAACTGTTGAAAGCTTGCGCAAAACAAAAACAAAGCACTATTTTAAGCACCAGCTTAAAATGCCGTGCTTATCAAGAGACACGGAGGCTACTACACACACTAGATTAACTATGACAGAGGAACCAAACAGTGATCCTTTATTTCCACCAGAGAATGCCTGAAGTCCATAGTGTGGGACCATTTTGGGTACACCAAGAATGACCAGGGCGTCATTTAAATATTGCCGTAAAAATAGCTGTTAAAGAGTATACATAAGGGATATTGCATGGCAAGCCAACCTGTTCTCGTTGTTAAATAAAGGATTTTAATGCACGACGTGAAGGCAAGGACCACCTGCTCTAGCATTCTGCCTGCTTCAGACAGAGAAGAAATAGTGCGATGAGAGAGAGAGAGAGAGAGAGAGCGAGACAGAGAGAGAGAGACAGAGAGAGAGAGAAAGGGGAGAGAGCGAGACAGACAGAGACAGACAGACAGACAGAGAGAGAGAGAGAGAGAGAGACAGACAGAGGGAGAGAGAGAGAGAGAGTGAGAGACAGACAGAGGGAGAGAGAGAGAGAGATATGTGACCATTGCGTGTGTGAATTAGTCTACCTGCATCGGTGCGTCATCACTACAAACAATGAAGATTTGAGTTTAGTTATTTAAACAGTCACTTTACTCCCTCTTTGATTAATATAGCGATCCAGTATCTAAGCTATTTTATTAATGAAAGTCGCTGGGCAGCGTTGACAACAAGTTTCTGTCCTAAATGTTTGTGTGGGCAGCTCGATCTCGATCTCACAAACCAAAATAATAGACATGATTTTCTCAGGTTATATGTAAAATCAGATGAATAAAGATTATTAAAATGAATAAGTATGGATGACAGTTGATTACAATAATAGTTTAGTTTATTCCCCTCATTAGTAACAGTGTCATCTGTGGGATAAATACAATTAATATTAGTCTTAAATTAATAATACTTAATTAACATTGTGATTTATCATCCCTGTTATTGGTATTATTCATTGGTAAAAAAAATTCTGAGTTCTGTAACTTGGGTCCAAAAGAAATGTAGAAAGAATATACAAAATGAAAACACCAAATACATTTGTGATCTATTTCCACGTGTTATATTCAAAAGGGAAATACTGACGGATGTTTATAGAGCAGAGGTCACCTTTTTAATTCCAATAGAAGAGATGGACTTTTTTTTCTTTAGTATTATTATTATTTTGTGCTGTATTATTGGTTACTGTGTTATTTCTGTTTCAAAAGGCAGCAATAAATAACACTTTAATATCTAAAGAGTGTTTGTGATTTTATGTTGTGAAATTAATAAATGCATAATAATCGTGAAACCGTGATTATTCCTCAGACTATAATCGTACCAACAAAATCTATAATCGGTGCATTCCTACCGACCAATAGAGAAAAGTTTTGCTCAGCAAGAAAAAAAAACCCGGTGAATATTGCTCCCACGTGCTCTTAAATTTGAAGACTAAATTGAAGAGTTTTTAAGAAGTTTTTAAAGAGTTTGATAAGATACATGGTATAAGAAAATTCTTAATAAATATCTTTTTTTTTATAATTGATTGATTGAAATGATTTAAAAGAAATCTGCAGATTCCCTGTAAATAGTAAAATAAAACTCTTTCCTTGATATTAGTTGATATTTGTGTATCGAACATGTTTTTGATTGACATTTATGGTCTTTATTTTATTTGGGTTAGTTAAAAAAATGTTTGGGGCTACCAAAATCTGAAGAGTACCTGCTGAAGAGCTACCAGGGATTTAGACATTTTGCGAGCCCTGTATAGACTAAGATAATTTTGGTATTTCTGATCAGATCCTGGTTGAGAACCATGGCTTACAAAATCTAAGACCACTAGTGAAAATGCTTCCTTTTTGTTCCCCAAATGTACACTTGTTTTCAAATGTATTTATTTATATTTAATGAACTCCTCAAATTTGTGTAAAACCTGCTAATCATGTTCTCCAGCATATTTTGAGAATGATCCAAAAATCATTTTGTGCATCAATGGAAGTGAAAACAGCTCAACGGATGCACAAACTGATGAAAACGACTGACCTTTCCAGATTGTAATATTCCAGCCACATGTTGGCATATTTTGCATTCCCTTTTGTCATGATGCTGTCCCACAGTTCACGGGCCTTCTGCATGTTCTTACAATGTAAGGCCTGTTTAAAGCAATCAAACAAGCAGCGCTGTAACAACTACGGACAGACTGTAATCAGCAGAACGACATTAGTTAATGAAGGATGGACAGATGCAACAGTATAGTGTTTCCTCACCTCTATCCTTGCCCAGATCTGCATTATTGTGCAGGACAGATCTCCACTTTCACTGAACCCTGAGAAGTGAGATAGTAGTTATAGGTGTCTTTTTACTACAAGTGTGCACTCATACCTCATAAAAACAGACAAGATACTCACTCTCTTCTACATCCTGTTTCAGGTAGTCAAGGGAGCGTGCAAAAGCTGCCCGCAGCTCGTCCAACTCCCTGCTCCATTCTGCAAAAATCAACAAATCCATCAATAATAAATCATCCAATTCACTCATCTGGTATCAGCTGCCAAAACTTGAGAATGTAAGCATACCAGTAATAAAACAGAAAAAAAAACACATGCTCTTGCCTTTGCTGAAATCAACACGTCTTCTCAGGTAGTCCAGATTAGATTGCCAGATTTCTACATAATCAGTCGCCTGGATGAACCCTGCATTCAGGGCTTTTTCAAACACATCTGAAAACATATTATACCGCTTGTTAATGTCAATTCTTGTTGTTAATATCATTTGTTCCATTCCTGCAAAACGTTTCTGCCATTCATAAACTGATTCAATACTGCTAACAGTGTTTTCATACCCTTTGACCAATGATCTCATGACTACTCTCAAACTATATACTCACCGGCCACTTTATTAGGTACACTTGGTCAACTGCTTGTTAAGGCAACTTTCTAAATATTTGGGCCTTTTAGTACCTACTGAGCATAGTTTAAACTCAAAAGCCTACCTGAGTACTGTTGCTGACCATGTCCATCCCTATTCGACCACACTGTACCCATCTTATGATAACTTCCAGCAGGATAACACACCATGTCACAAAGCTCAAATATCTCAGACTGGTTTATTGAACATGATAATGGGTTCACTTTACTCAAATGGCCTCCACAGTCACCAGATCTCAATCCAATAGAGTACGTTGGGATGTGGTGTAATGGGAGATTTGCATCAAGGATGTGCAGTCAACAAATCTGCAGCAAATGCATGACGCCATCACGTCAATATGAACCTACATTTCTGAGGAATGTTTTCAGCAACTTGAGTGTATGCCACAACTAGATAGTAGCAAGGTATGACAAATAAAGTGGCTGATGAGTAGGGCTGGGCAAAAAAAATAGATTTTTCGATTAATCGTTTTTTTTTTAAAATGACGTTGATTCGATATCGATTCTCAAAAGCCGTGAATCGATCTTTTCCGGTATTTATTTCAGCACACATTTAAAACAAGATCGGATAAATGTGATTCTTATCATTAATCTTCTCCACTAGATATCACCCTTATTTACCTTGCGCGAGGTTACAACAGAAAGCCTGTCATTCATTCAGTGCTTATCATGGCGGAGATACTGTTGATGAGAACAAAGAACAAAGTAGGGCTGTAGCTATCGAATATTTTAGTAATCGAGTATTCTACCGAAAATGTCATCGATTAATCGGATAAGAACTACTTTTTCTTTTTAAAGAGCAATCCTAAATATACAAGAGAAAATAAGACAAGTCTCTTAAAATGAACAAGTAATTTAGTTTCCTTTTTAGAAAAATTAAATTTTTTTATTGCTGAAATAGCATATATTAATAACTGAAAACTAAACCCATTTAGTGCATTTAATTGCCATATTACATTAAAAATACAAATAAGGTAAACATAGTACAACCTAAAACTAAGACATAAATCTAAATAATAGTATTAAAAAAATTATCATAAAACCTAAACATTGTGCAACTTAACTTCCACCTTTGATCCTAACTAAAGCTCAAGCATTACACAAGCCTTTACTGTCTTCTTAGAAGAATTGTGGCTTTTGTAAGAGGCAAAAATTAGTGGACAGGAAGCTAATGTGGAACAAAAACAAGAGTCCATACACATAACATTAACACATTTCTCAGCAGAATAAACCATCTTAAATGTCTCTCTGCATACTGGTGTGTGTGTGTGTAATCATTCTGAACACTGCTGGACGGTGCGGTGCGGCATATATTTTCAGCGGCCGAAAATTCAGTGCATCCCTAGTAAATGGACAAAATGATTCTTCGAGGCACATAATTTGCCTCGATGATTTTTTTGTATTCGAGTTACTCGAGTAACATGAGGAATCGTTTCAGCCCTAGAACAAAGCCATTCGCGTGATTCCTAATACTCAGGTGAAATGCTATAGTAATACTATAAATCTGTGGAAGTATTTGATATCACGCATAAGGCGCCATGATTTCCACAATGAATGAATGAATGAATGGCAGGACGCACTGTTTTTTTTACTACACACATACTAAAGCGCGGACGATGCTCGCTGTGTTTTCATCTTCTGCCATCTCACTATATGATGATATTAACACATGAATATCATCTCCAGCTGCTCTGAGTCACTTCATTAGCATTTCACCATTTAATTTGAGAAAACTACCATCATATCACATGATACACAGCAGCTGCAAGTTCCTCGCGGCAAACCATCAGAATAAAAGTTTAGTTTAAAATGTACTATTTAGCAGTCTTAAGACTCAATGCTACTACAACTAATAAATATTAATAAATCTTTATTTTTAAAGGAATATCCCATTTGTTTTCTTTTTAATTTTAACAGTAAACCTTTGTTGTGCAGCACTTTGTTTGCCAAAAAATAAAAGGGTTTAATTTTCATTTGATTAGGATAAATTAAATTAACTATTTTATAGGGCCCTATTATTGTTTAAGAAAGGACCCAACACAAAAAAATTAAATATTTAAAATACAGGCCTGTGGTTCTTAAATTATTTGTATTAATTCACCATTTGTAAACTGATGTTTACTGTTCATTTTTTACTTTTGTTTTAAAGCTATATTCACTGAATGTAATAAAAAAAATCGAGAATCGAATCGAAAGCTTGCGAATCGAAATCGAATCGGGACATCTGAATCGATAACCAGCCCTACCGACGAGTGTAGGACTTTCAAAAACTAATTTAAAGAAACTTTGCATAGAATTTCAAGCCAATATTGTGATTAGAATAAGATTCATGAATTCCCAGATATTGCCTCTCCTTTTATTTTATTTTAAAAGTACCTGTCACTGTCTGATGGCCAGCCCCATGCCTCTCTAGAGCCAAAAGATAGCTCTTCCACAGGCCCATGGTCCAGGGACAGTTTCTGACGGCTCGCTCACGAGCAGATAACACTAGGTCTTTAATTTTCAACTGACGATCCTGAAAAAAAAAAAAAACAATTATGAGCAAAGTCACAGAATCATTTGTATATTTTTTTAGCGGTCCGAATAAATGAGTGACCAAGCCAACGTCCACCAAGAGCAGCTATTTGACTCATAACACAAAAATGTACATCTCTGTAAAATTTACGTCACATTCTGACTGTGGAATACTACCATTTCCAATTTCATAAAGAAAATTAGGGAAAGGTCCTGACATCTAGGTTTGGGAATCGAAAATCGATTCCAGAATCGGATACTTGTTGTCAAATAAAAATTTCGATTCCACCTATCGATTCCTATGCACTTTTTTTCTTCATCTGTGAGGACCAGACCTAGCGATCTGCCAGGACCTTTCTCGATAATCTAAGCGCTACAAAGTTTGGCTGTATTTGCAATCAGAAGCCAAAAAAGCTAAGTATAATATCTGTGATCGCTAAACATGTTGCAAGAGAGGTGTCACCACCAACAAGACAAAGCACTTTAATTTAATAGATCGTTAAATATCGCGAACACGATTCAAACACCAACGTGATTTTATTCCTAAATTACAATGATTCGTCTGTTTCATTCCTCAACCTTTGACGTGTGCGATCAATGTTGTCAGGGCTTGACAATAAGGACTGCCCGATGGCCTGGGGCCAGTGTGAAAGATGCTCGGGACAGTAGATGAATTTGTCACTTGCACAGCAGCGTTGTCACGAAATTGTATCATTTGCATGTGTTAATTAAAGCCTTGTTAATTAAAAAATTAAAGCGATTAAAAAGCATTTCTGAGTGAAAGACAACTCCATTCAGTAGTGGCCTAGTCGCTCACTGTGTTCTGTGTGAACAGCGCGCGCACAGCCAGCGTCTCTGACAAGCGCGAGCCGCCTGAATGGGCAAATACATACAAATGTCAAAATACCCATCTTTGCAAGTAACTTTGTAGCTTTAACAATGATTAGTCTAATTTATACACTGGAGTATATATGCACCAATCAACCAGACATATTTTGTTTTATTTCAGACTATCTCAGTTCCGTGATTGCACACAAATTGCACTGCAATCATTTTCCAAAATGCCATTTGTGTGTTACGTTATTATTATAATTAGTCTGTAAACGGCCGTTAACAGAGGCCAGAGACGCTGAAGACGAACGCAAAGAGGAAACAAATACTGTAGCAGTCAGATCAAGATCACTGTTCATGATGTGTGAAATATAGTAAGAAAATCCAAATATTGAATTTTATATGAATGTTTCTGATGGGAACTGGCTGTTTTTTTTTCTCCGTATAATGCATTTAAAGGGTTAGTTCACCCAAAACAGCCTGGTTACAAACTTTCTTCAAAATATCTTCCTTTGTGTTCGGCAAAACAAGAAATGTATTCAGGTTTGGAACTACTTGAGGGTGAGTAAATGATGACAGAATTTAAATTTTTGGGTGAACTATCCCTTTAAATTAGTGTTAATATGCGCAGCGCTGCTCTGTTTAGTAAACAAGGAGTTGTTCTATAAGCGCCACCTGCTGGCAGAGAGTGAAATTGAGTCTCATTCAGCCCGCCTGCTGTTTCGGTGTCATGCATGCAGATGTTTTATGTGGCATAATTTAACAAAGCTAAAGACAGGTCATTCTGTTTTTGCTTTAGATTTGGAAATTATACAGTCTAATATAAATCAAACCTCGCACATGTTTTTTTTTTTTTATCAATTCACGATTAAAATGCAGTGGCTGCCTCTAATTTCAAATGGCTATGAAAAATCAAGGTACAACAGAGTGAAGAATATGAAAATTGTATTTAATATGTGATTGTTCAATTTATGTACCCAAACATCTACAAACATAAAACCTAAAGCATAATTTAATTTATATATTTGTGCTATAGGCCTATGTTTATTTGTGCTATTACATGTTTACACCTTTATTAATGTTTAAACTTTAAATTTATGTTTATTTCTGGCTAGTGCTTTTTGCTTTGGTATCGAAATTGAAATAGAGAATTGTAAAACTTATTTGGTATCTAAACTATTGGTGTCATATAAGCTTATTTATTATAATAGAGCTCAAAAACAATGATAACAGCAACTTTTTTTGTGTGTCAGGGCCAGTGAAAATGTTGGCAGGGCAAGTAGAAAAAATCCTTAGCGCTGATCCCTGGTTGTGTTCATTTGGTTTGTCACGATCACACCAGTGTGATTTGAATATTAAAATCTGTGTTCGCACTGCCGCTGACCTAAAGAGAGCAGCTGTCATCTGTCAAAAAATGAAACGGCTTCAAAGTCTTTTCAACCACACAGTATCATTATTTCTGTGTTACAAACATTCAAATCACAGAAGTACTGGGTTAAAAGTGTATAGTTCAGATATAAACTCTGATGTGTACGGTAGCGATTAAAATAGAGTAAATCACCGTTTGAAAGTAATTTGACACTTCAAATGAAGATTTATCGATTACATTGTTACGCCAGTAGGTGGCGAGAAGGGGCTGTTAAAATGTATTCATCTGAATCATACAAGATATTTGTTCAAGAACGCTGATTCATCTAGTAATGAAACAAGTACATCTTGAGTGAGTCATTGAATCATTCATTCATAAATTACATGTGATTTTGTTTAGTTGTCTAATTCATCTAGTAATGAAACATTTTTGTTCAGTATTCATCAATAAATGGTTTTAAGAGACACGGGAGTGAGTCATGATGAATGCAACATTAACATTATCGACAACATCGACAAATTATTTTTGTTACATGCGTATGATCTCATATGATTTTGTAAGAGCCTGCAGTAATGCAGTTTGACCAGTGTGGCGCTGTAGTGCAAGACTGTGGTTCAGCCCTCCTGGATGCAATTCAAGAGAAGACGACACACAGCGCTTTAGAGAAAACTCAGTCGATCCTGAAGCTGCCGAGCGGCGTTTGAATGAATATGTAACTATATGCTGTGCGCTGTCCTCTCAATAACTAAATAAACACAACAAAAACTGTTAAAGCAGCAGTTAAAAACACATTTGATTACAGCGATGTGGATGTTTGCACGAGCTCTGCAGTAAAGTCCAGTCACAGCACGTTTATTTATATAGTATTTTATGCAATAGTCTTGATTCAAGCAGCTTTACGGTATTAAACATGAAAAACCAGAGTCAGTGTCGATTTCAGTTAGAATTAAAACTTGATATTCTGTTATAAAGCAGCTCTCCAGTGTGGAGCTAGCTAGTGATCAAATATTTGTTATTATGTGTGGGGGGGGGGGGATATTTCATTAAAGGGATAGTTTGGTTTGCAGAGATCAAAGCTTGATCTAGCTCAGGACGTTTTTGATTATCATAACCCATAAGGTATTTTAAGAGAGATTATTTTGTGAATAAAATAGTTTATCCAAAAATAAAACATCTTGTCACTTACCTTTATTTTGTTTCTTATCTATATGACTTACAAAAGGAGATATTAGACAGAATTTTGTGTCATTCGGTTACTTTTTCATATCGCTAACTAAATGGTGAATGAGAGTTTCTCTTTCGGTCATCTATTTTGAGTGCCAAATATATATATATTTGCATAAATTACTTGTATAATAATTGTAATTACATAATATTACTTTCGAAAGCTGAAGTGATTACCATTATATATTTGTTAGAATATGAATAGCTCAACATTTTAACTAATTGCAAAAGCTGAATAATCAGTCAATGTCTACTAATTAACCAGCGAAATAATCGATTAGGCGATTAATCGTTCTAATAATCGTTCGATTAATCGAGTATCAAAATAATCGTTTTTTTGCAGCCCTAAAGCAGGATCGGAATCGATAAACTTCAAACGATACCCAACCCTACAGACATCCTGGTCAAATACTGGTTTGAACAGGTCAGAACAGCAGAATTATGGACCATGTTTCAGACATATGCAGGAGAAATGAGAATAACTATGATTCTAGAAACATGTCTGCACCCTCAGATTGCGTGACAGGTGATTTTTTTTCAAATGTACAGCATGTAAATGTTATTTTAAGGATTAAATGGGGAAGGAAATCATTATCTTGATTAATCCAAACAGCTGTTTGGAGAGAGATAGTGACAGGTTTTCTTGCTTGTTTACCTACAAAAGGACTATTCATATTAAATGCTAAAATTCCAGATGGCCTACTCCCAGAAAAATGTAAACAAATATACACCAGTATGAATCACAAGCAAATTCACCTGGGTACAACAAAACAGTATAATAGATATAATATCATGATAATTAGCAGCATTAATATCTTTTCACACCAACATACACCCACATATATATCAACTTTTTGATGAAAGCTTAATGTTCTTTCTCAGTAGGAATATGTCAAAGTATTGAATAAACTGGCCTTGTGAAAGACAGAAACCTAAAGGTCATAGGACATTTAGCAAAATTGCTTGTTAAAATGCGCAGAAATGGTCTCCAGTCTTTTTGCCTTCCGCACCAAAGCCACTGAGCATGCTCCAGGAAGAGCAGGTGTGTGTGCGTGATGAGTAGTCTGTAATAATTATATTCCCCCACCCAATCCAGCACTGCTGTTCTGCTGCCAACCCATTTACAAGCACCTCTGTTGCTCAAAGATTACATGTAAAGGAGCTAAAGGAGACGTTGAGCAGGGAATCACTCCTCCATTGTAAGAGAGATTTAATCTACAGCCAAGATAAATCTGTCTGTGGGAACCTGCCTTACATCAATAATCATTCACTAAAATGCAATATTGGCTATACAAACGGGAGAGATGCATAAAATCTCAACATACGCCAACTCAACATCTGCTCACTGCTCTTCAAAATGATTTCATCAAAGACTGAATTATGATATCTGCTGAAGTATGAATCACGGTTACATCGTTCTTTAAAGCACACCAAGTTTAATAGTAGGGATGAACATTTGGACCGCTAAAATATGACAGATAAAACTAACCAAATGCTCTAGCTGAATGGGTGATGGGATAGATGTTAGTCAGTGAAAAAATCCTTTCTATGGAAACTGATCCAACGCTTAATCCTAAAGTGGTGTAGGTCATCGGTTACGTAGGAGGCTTTAGATACAATACTTTGTAAAACCAAGTAATAACCTCCCTATATCCATTAGGCAAAGCAGCTGTGACTCACAGTGTGTGAGGTGCATATAATTTAGTAAAACAGCATCTCAAATTAATCACCTAAGAGAGTACAAGTGTGAAGGCTTGATTTAATTACTTCATACATCCATAGCTGCCAGGAATTCAACCGCCTGAATGGGCTCCACCAACACACTCCAGCCCGGAGCCCTTAATGCAGAAGTTCATTAAGTTCCGTCGTTGAATCAGAAAGCCCAAATGGATTGCCACTTTGGCTGCTAATATGGGGAGGTGTCGTTCTCTCCTCTTTTCGTTCTCATTTTTCTCTCCCTACTCGCCTTCCACCATCTCTCTTTCTGTCTCGTTAACTCGCAGTTTCCCCCCCCCCTTTTTTTCCTTCCATCTGGCGAGGAGCTGGCTCTCTAATGTGTTCTCAGCTGCAACTACGCTACTACACATTTGTGGCTTGTGCATCTCATTACCATCCCATTAAAGCAATTAATATGTTCCTGAATAAACGGAGGGAGGTGTGGGATTGGCACACGTGTGGATCATTCAGTTTGTGAGCTGTGCAGAGGGCTGTTGGTGAAAGCAGATGTGCTTATGAGAGTTGCTCACCAGATACATGGTGTATTTGATCCACAGGTCCGGCACGAGGCAGTTCTCCGCCAGTGCTCGCTCAAATATAATCTGGACACGAGCCGGATCTCCTTCCTTCATCTCAAAATCTATGTAAGCTTGATACTCTGCCAGCTTTGGAGGTTCAGAGACCAGCTAGAAAATAAAAAAGAACAGCATTAGACAGCTCAAATGAGAAACAACAGCTTTTGAACGTAACGGGGAAGAAAAAATAAAAGTGTTATACAGAAAAATAACGTGTTCTAATGAAAAGGTTGCAAGAGCACTTATCTGATTACACAGCTGAATATTAACAACAGCCATTTCTTGCAGCAATTCAAACAATTTATGAAGTACAGTTTAATTCAATTCACTATTAAAAATCACTTCTTTCTGGGAACATGTCACAATCTCCACTTTCAGAATCAAACTGAATTTGTTCTCCTGATTTCCGTTCTTCCCTGTGATTCGAGTGAATTGTACATATGAATATTGTAAATATGCATATGTTGAATATGACAATCTGCAGCTTAAATAACAGAATACAAGTATTAATTGTACATATTAATTACAGAGAACGTATTAGTTTGAACTTAGTGATTAGTTTATGTATTTGTCAGGCTGAGGTCTACAAGCATGAATACAAGCTTTAAAATCAACATTGGCTACCCAAATAGGGCTGTCGCGGTGAAGGAATTTCCCTTGCGCTAATTTTGAGTGGCTCAACAGTGCAGTATGCAGTATTACCGCATGCATGCATATATCGTGTATATATATTAAGAAACCAGCGTGTAGACGGGCTGTCAGTCAGTGCAGTTTCATTGTTGCATTCCTCTGCGGTTATGCTCGTCAATAGCACGGTATAAAGATATTGCGTTTATCGCGACAGCCCTATACCCAAATCCATTATTCCTTTAGTGTGCTGAATGTCCAAGAAAAACAGGATATTCTAAGAGGGAAAAGGGTTAGAGCAGTTGATTTTGTCCATCAGGAATCGATTAAATAGTGAAAAGGTTGAGGGTTTTGCAGTCAACTGTGAAGGGCTTCTGCCAACACCAAATGGTTAAGCAGCCTTAGTGATGTCAGCCAAAAAGGAAGTTGTTTTAGAGATGGTTCAAGCCTTTAATGCTTGATGAAAGACCAAGAAGAAATTGAAGAAACAAGAAAACAAAAAAAGACCAGGAATGCATAAAGTAAATAATGAAATTAACAGATTTCAGATAGGAGAGTGTAAAGTGTTGATAAGCATATGTTTGTGAACAAAGAGCTTTCATTATGACACGTTTAGTTCACTCAGATACTCTACATGTCACTTGTGAAGACTGATTTTGGCTGCAAGCAGGCTATAAAACATTTTTAAATCACAATCCCCATCTTTACCACCACAGCTGCTGCCAGAGACATAATTTCGCATCAGATCAACTCATAAAATCAAATGATCTCCACAGCAGTGAGACAAGTGTGCAGTTACCAAAGCCTCCTCGAAAGGTTTGCATTTCTCCAACTGTTGCAGGGCACGTCTGTACAGGTGCGTGACCGTCTCAGGTACGCCGTCGTCGGCCCAATCAGAGTACTCCGCATATGTCCCCTCCATATCTACAGAACACAATATCAACACAAACAGATCAGAAAGCAAGCTTTCTGAAAGCAATCTTCCATGTTTCTGTGTTGCAGGGACACACAGCGTCTGTTCGGTTTCAAAGATGTTTTGAATTAATGCTGGGCGGTATGACCAAAAATTTATATCACGGTATTTTTCAAAATTATACCGGTTTCACGGTATATGACGGTATTTATTTTTTTCATGCATAACTGGGTGTTAACCACATTTTCTACTGACTGAGAGGAAAAACTGCAGTAGATTGACTTACAATGCCATACTTTAGAGTCATGATGAGCGAATATTGTAGAAAAATTCCACACTAAATAGTGACTAAACACGACCTATTAATACATGTTAACCAGGAGTCACTCTCATTTATAATCACGACATCGTCTGATAAAATCAACATGCATCTAACGTTACACTAAAGAGCGGCTATGCGGTGGTTTTGGCAGCGCACTGCCTGCGTCTGAGTAACAAACAAAAAAATATAAATACAAATACAAAAAGGGCATAATATTCTCAGACGATCTTGGCAGCACTGGCGACATCTTCTAACTGAACCATAAGGTTTACCCAAAAAAGTCGCTAGGTTTGTCAGTATGTATATTCTATGGAAAAAAGCCGCTAATAGGGTCTGAAAGTTGTTAAATATAGTGCTAAAGTACCGCTCGTGTTTTAGAGACGCGGGAGCTGATGGCAGCGGACGGTGGATATTTGTGGCGGTCGATGTGGATGAATTCTGTCTCATCACATTCTACTAGTGCTTCAGTTTCGTAACTTTCACGCTTAGTAACACATACAGCTGTATCCTCGCCAAAATGCAACAGTGAAAAGAGTCCCCTCTCTAACAGTGTCGCGTTCCGAATGTTATTTAAATGACACCGGTATTGCGGTATTTTAAAAATTCATATCATAAGAAAAATAAATACTGGTATTCAGTATGAACCGGTATACCGCACAGCACTACTTTGAATAATACAGTCTTTCTGATACTACTGCATTTCTCACCTATAACATCACCACAATGCGATTTTCTGACAAAGAAGAAAGCCTATATAAACATGAGCCATGCTGTACGAAAACCTAATCTGCGATTTGGCTCTCTTAGCTGAGTGGGATGTGATCAGAGTGTTCTCCTCTGCATCTCCGGTGCCAAAAGCAGCCGGCAAGAGAGAAGCGCAAAAAAAGCCCTGCTCACAAAACCAGACCATCTGGCTATCTGCAGGCTGCTCCTGGCTCTCCTGTCCCCAGACTGTGCTCCAGCGTCTGGCAGTGCTGGTGTCTACCTGACAGGATCGACATTACTTGGCTTTCAGAAATGCACATGAAAGGAAACTACATGCAACAATCAATATTATTTGTAACTCAAGTCTTAATCAATCCCATCTGACCAGATCTCAGTTCGGTCGAGACATGTTGTTCTCAGTTAATTTTATTTCTGCCAAATTGCGCAATCTTTAAGTCATAGTCTAAATTCTTTCGGCATGCATTCTCCCGACCCTTTCTGTCTGAGGACACAAGTTTTTCCGATTATTTATTCCAACACTGAAAAGAGAAAAGAAAGAATGGGAAAGTGGAGGACTGAAGGAGTAAGAGGAGAGAAACAGAGCGGCTCTCACCCATCAGAGGTACAGCTAGCTGACGTCTGAAGAGTGTGTGTATGCGTTCGAGCTGGGCCTTCAGCAGCTCCTGCTGCTCCTGTGATGGAACACTGCTAGGAGGAGGCTGGAAAACAGAGAGAAGGGGTTAAAACACCTACACACGATAAAATAAAGTCACCAATCGTTTAAGAGATTTAACATCT
This sequence comes from Ptychobarbus kaznakovi, assembly GCA_027422405.1. Classification (NCBI taxonomy): domain Eukaryota; kingdom Metazoa; phylum Chordata; class Actinopteri; order Cypriniformes; family Cyprinidae; genus Ptychobarbus; species Ptychobarbus kaznakovi. Next base: position 34,045,551 of record CM049797.1, read on the forward strand.
AAAGTCGTACTTCTCATTACTATTCATGTGATATTTTAGGTCTGCAATTTTTATAGCAATTTAATGCCATGCTGATATTCTGTAATAGATTTCAGTAGGAACCCAGAGTAAATACCTGGACTGTAGAGAGAATAACAATCTCAAACTCCCTGTAGGCCTCCCAGATTGAAGTTCCTTTAGTCATGTGTAAACCCACTGCAGTCAACGCCCTCTCAAAGATGGAGCGAACCCGCTCAATGCCTCCCTGGGCTCCCATTCCCCCGATGGAGAACTGTACGTATTCCAACCAGATCTCTGGACCTGTGCATGGGTTTACCAGTATCTCTTTAATTCCCCAGCAGAAGTTTACCTCAAAACAATCCATTTTACAATTAGGCAGCAATTACATGTTTCTTATCAGATTATTGGTGGTAATAGAATTAGTGTTTTACAGTTCGCTCAAACACTTGATCTATTATTACTAGGGATGTTCGTAACGACTAATTTGACTGTCGTTTAAACGGAAGTTTTATATCCGACTAGTCTAAAAGCTAGAAACCCCCCCAAAGAATGGCAAAAAAAACCTGTGCGACGCATGTGTCTATATAACAGCCTACACTTGAAATACTTATTCTTTGAATCACACGGTCAAATCCTCCAATGAATTCTGCTAAAAATAGGTCACGATTATGCTGTATTCTTGCCTTGCCTTATCATCATTTAATTTTAGTCATTTAATTCTTTATTTTCATATAACGTTAGCCAACATATTAAAACAAGTAAAAAACAATAGGAAAGTTTATCAAGGAATAGCATTAAAATGGCTTTTAAAAATGTGTTTGCTATATTGTCTAAAAACAAAACCATGCTCGTATTACTTACTCAGACCATGCGCATTTGTTCAGTGAATTTCACAGGTTAACGTGGTCTGGCAAAAGATGGGACTAGAGGCGATTCTGCACTTGAGGAAAAACAAAGCGCTCGGCAGGAACTGAAAACACAGGCACGCTGAGAGATAACTACAAGCAAGCAGACAGTTTCGAAAAGAGCCTGGAAATCCCGCACCACCACCAAAGTAGAGCTTCATTTCGAGGAATAGACGGAGCGGATGGGATCGCGTCCTGTGTGAAAGGGCCTTTAACGTTAGAGTATGACGTGATTGATGAGCCATTTGCTGGCTTTGGCTAGCCTCCAAGCTAACGCATGCATGCCTGTATTGAATATGATTACGCATCACTCCTAGTAGAGTTATTGTAAACCAATCTGACATTACAGTTTACACAAAACTTTTTCCATTTCACTCTAATTCAAAATAACCCCACACCTTGCTGGTCTTTCGCGTGGTCATTTTGAGCTCGCCGCAACTGACATGAAGAAAACGCATGCGAGGTCTGAGGTAAAAAAAAACATAGTTTCTACCCTAGATACGCTTTTTACAATATTTCTATATTTAAATATTTTGATATGTATTCTTTTCAAAAGTTTTATTTTAACTTGTTATTTAAAATGTTGAATATAACGTTAAAATGATGGTAATTTCATCATGTTTTTTCACTCTCTCATGTATTCGACTATTGTTTTCAGTGTCGACTAGCAGGAACTGTACCATTTAGTCGACTAGACCCGCACATCCCTAATTACTACATTTAGAAAGCAATACAAAATTTGACCAGTTTCAAAGAACATGATTACAATTAAGCCACACTTACACAAATAATCCTTGACAGCCCTCTCAAAGAGCTCGTAGACTTTCTCACGGTCTGATTCGTCTTCTGTCAGGCGGATTTCATCCTTCAGCCAGTCCAGCCAAATCTCTGTTCAACCAAACAAATCAGTCAAACACACAGTAACACAATACCCATATCTATCCCATATCTCCACAAAAATCTTAACACTCAACATATTAAATACATGCACTTGTAAACTACATATTTCTGCTTCTGATTTTTTTTTCATTCATCATAAGCAACAAACTCATTTACTAATTGCATTTTCTTCTGCTATTGCAGTCCAGTGCTGTGTAAAGATCTCCTATTATCATGTCCAGTAAATTCATTAGAATCATCATCACAATTCAAATTGTGTCCTGCAGGGCTGCTGTAGCAAGTCCTGTTCCTGGAGATCATCATTTCTGGAGAGCGATGAGTACTCAAACCTCCAGAACGAATCAAAAAATAGCCTGGACTCTAAAAGCACTTGTTGTACATTCACATTACATAATAAGCACCAATCTCTCTGTTGCAGTATCAGAGAAAAATCTGGCTAACACACAAAGAGAACAAAGAACTAGAGCTGGGCGATATGAGCAAAAATGTATCTCTCTGTATTTTTTGGCTAATATCTCAGTATTTTGTATTTGGATTAAACAAATAAAAAAAATTAAGAGAATGTTACCATGTAGGCATATATTATGTGCAAAAAATGGTTAAAAATCACATAACATTCTAACATTGTAATCTAAAAACAAAGCTTTTAAAGCAGAAGTTACATTTACTAAACTAAAAATGAAAGTAAAAAAGCACAGACTGAGTAAAAAGGCTATTTTGATTACCTCATTACAGTCACTTTACAGTTAGTGCTATCATACAAATACACTTACTTGTAGGTTTAAAATTCTACATGTCACATTTATATTTTCCAACTACAAATATTTCAGCAAAATGTATATTTTAATCAGAGTTATTGTACTCTTATTTCATTGCGCTCTGTGTTTGGCTCGCATAAGCGCGCGTTCTGAACTAAAGGTATGTGAAGTTTAGCGGAGAATCGCAAATCAAAAGCTCATGCACTTCTGACAGCAAAATGGACATATTTCCATGGCTTTATAACATTTAAAGATGGAGAAGATACCTGTGAAATGTAAGTTATGTATTTAGGAAAACAGCACATAGCTCAAAACAGCGTGTCTCTGTCTCTGTCAACCTTTCTGTCAGAGCATCTGACGGCGAGCGCTTTAAACTGAAACTATAAACAATAGGCTACTATATCTTACAAGTCTTTTAAAGCCCTTCATATAAAGCTTGTTACATGTTTAGAACAAAATGTATTATGCACTTTCTCTGCAGCAGTTCAGTCTGTGTCCTCTAAGGCTGTGCAATTAATCGAATTTGATTAACGTGCATCTCAACAGTAATTTTGCGTTCATAATCGAAGGCGATTCGTCTGCGATTACAAACACGATATGTCCTAGCTTGCCAGTGAACTACGGCTCTGTGTATTAACTGCCGCTCCATCTGAAAACAGCTGATGGAGATTTACCGCCAATCACGGAACCGGCTTTACTGTCGAGATGCGCATGTTAATCGAATTTGATTAATTTCACAGCCTTAGTGTTCTCCGCCCTAAAGATTTTTTTTTTCATATGCACTCATATCAAACTCGATATTATCGGTATTGTTTCATATTGTATCGCTTATAAAAATATAGCGATATATCGTACAAGCTCGATATACCGCCCAGCCCTACAAAGAACAGAAACAAAATAAAGATGTCCCACCTTCAGTCAGAGGAAAGAGTTCGCTCATCTTCTGCCTGGCCTTGCGCAGTCTGTGAAGCTTCCCTTCTTGCTGCAGGAGTTTGATTAGGTCTACATGGCAGTTGTAGTCAAAAGCGTTGATCGACAGCTGTAGAAATGGCACATGGGGTGTTGACATTAGCATTATGACACTCATTTTGTATTCACAAAATGTTCCAACTGAATTGATTCAGTATTAGTAGTATTATTTTGTAGAAGTCGACCTAATTAAGTAGAACCATGCTAAACTCATTCAGCATCAATATGTTGATGCAAGATTACACTGTACAACAAAAATCTAAATCGTGAAGTATATAAGAAAAATATCATATGATTGCAAATTTGCAATGCTACGGGAAGTATGAAAGATATGAACTAAATCCTTTATCTTCTAAACTGCATTACATTATCAGTAAAGATTCTTTCCAAACATTTAACAACTAATATGTTTGGATGGGAGGATGGCTTCATCTGGACAAGGTGGGCATTCACTGTAGTCTAGCACGCAAGAGTGGGAGACACTGGAACAGTGCCACTTCCCACGGAGAGAGAAACTGTGTGGGACTTAAAATCATTGGAATAAATCAGATAATGCCGATCAGTGTGACTTCTTGTAATTGATCCACTACATCTAGCAGGGAACAAGTAAAACTTTCATCTCTGCTTATGTATTGCAAAAAAAACAAAAACAGGCTGACGGATTAGAGACGGACCCACTCAGTTGACATCACAGCTGCTGCATGACTGTGGTTATACAGAAAACATCAGTGACTTTAGTGGTCAGGAATGCTGAACTGAACAACACAATGCATGCAAGGCCACGGGACGGACGAGCCTGTGCACTATTCATGGAAAATATACAGAAAAAGCTGTCACTCTTGCAGTAAAAAAACACCTTAAAACGGTCTAAGCTGGTGTTTTAATCTCCTAGCTTGGTCAGTTCTGTTATTACAGCATAATAAAGGCCCTTTTAAAAGTCCAAGTTTTTCATTCTGGTTGGGAAACTAACTGAAGACCAGCTTATCCAAGTTTTACATCGGCCTTAATGCATTTGACAGAAGCTTTTATCCAAAGACTTACACTGCATCCAACATTGTATCAGTTCATGCTTCCCCTGAAAATGTAACCCATGACCTTGTTATTCTGAAACAGCAACACCATCTTAAAGGGTCAATTCACCCAAAAATGAAAGCTGTGTCATCATTTACTGGACCTCTAATTGGTTCAAACCTGTATGCGTTTGTTTCTTCTTTTGAACACAGAAGATATTTTGTAGAACGCTTAAAATTAAAACAGTTGACGGTAGCCACTGACTTCCATAGTAATTTTCCATACTATGGACAGTGGCTCAGTGGCTGTTTGGTTAACAGAAGAATGAAACTCATACAGGTTTGAAACAATTTGAGGGTGAGTAAATAATGACAAACTTTTCATTTTGGGTGAACTTATCACCCAAAGCCATATCTAGTTTAAAAGTTGTTTTTAGCTGGTATAGATGCATCGCTACATTTTTTTAAGTAATAATATATGCACATTAGAAACTTGTGCTCTAATAATCTTAGTACAAAAAGAAACATGCAGTACTACAAATATATACAGTCCCTTTATTGTGCCATTATGGTGTTTTCATCTACTGTATACAGTTTATCAAAACAGAATCCACTCCAAAACAGAATGAATGAATGATGCATTTATATATTTATATATATAGCGCTTTATTGTGTATTGCTAGAAGGCCAAACCCCAAGAGCCAGAGCCCAAAACAAACACGTGGACATGACCATTACAACCATTGCGCAACAGTGAACATCTTCAGCCCCTGAACGCCTCCTGCTACTGAATGTGGTCTGTAAACTAAAACTGCTGGGTTATAAACATGATTTATATCTAAAAGTCATCACAGGAACTAATAGGTGTTTCTTGACTGCTCTTTTGCATATGAGCTCTGTGGCGCGAATTTGAACTCCGTGCGCACGGCACGCGTCATCAAAACACTCCAACACTAAACTTTATTACTGCATATTTCACAAAGTATTTTGACACGCAAGGTCACAAAGCTCCCTAAACACGCCCGGGACTGCATATAGGTGGGAACCTAAATAAAGATGTAGTTCGGAGGGTTAAATATCAAGACGAGTCTTCGCTAACGTTAGCTCGTTAAGCCTCTGCTAGCCACAGTACTCAGGAACACAGTAATACATTTCTATGTTTATCACTCCTGGCTATGTATTTGGTAAGTTCAGCACGTAGGACTTGACGGGCTCTACCAAACACATGAACAGAAACTCCCCAGCAGAGTCGTTCGTGCGGTGTTTAGAGAGCTGCGTACGAGGAGAGTCGTTAGCCTCATTCATTCCTCTCACCTGTTCCTCCAGCCTCTGGATCTCCGCTTCATTTTCGCGCTCGTCTTCAGACGTATCCGCTTCATCTTCCTCCTCGGAAAGCTCAACTCCCATCCCTTCTTCTTCCTCCTCCGACTCCATCTCTCGCTCCATGCCCTCAGCCTCCTCTTCGATGTCTGGCAACAACGTCTGCTCTTCGTTACCCGTCGCCGCCATGTTGAGTACTATCTGCCTGGAAACAGGGGCAGGGCTCGCGCACACAACACAAGAACTCGCGCGAAAACCAGGGAGCTCGTGCAGCGAGAAGGCGGGGCTCAACTGCAGGCACTGGCCGCTGTCAGTTTCGCATTTGTGCATGCGTTCCTTTCCAACGAAATTCTTTGTGGTGGTTTGGAAAAGTTTCAATCTTCGTCTGTCAATATCTTTTTTTTGCGTTTTTGTCCAAAGCAGCGGTAATAAAATACCGTGACATTCTCATACACATCAAGAGATTCAAGATTTGAATTCGTCACATACACAATTATACAGAATATAACCAGTAGTGAAATGTAAGTCAGGTCCGCTCCATGGACAGTGCAATTATATGAATACAAACACAAGAGAATATACATAAATATAGGTATGGAAAAGAAATGAAGTAAAAAATAAGAATAAAAAAGACTAAAATTGAAAATAAATGTGCAATAAAAATAAAATGTGCAGGACAGTATATTGTAGACTTAATAAATAATAATATAAGCAGGAATGTGCAAGAAGAATGCAACATGATGGAGAATAGTGAATATCCGCATGTTATGAGACTGAGTTTGAGTTTAGGAGCCTGATGGCCTGAGGGAAGAAGCTCCTCCTCAGTCTCTCAGTTTTTGCCATCATGCTCCTGAAGCCTTGCCAGATGGTAGTGAAGAGATGGTTACCAGGGTGATTTGAGTCCTTGATTATTTTAGCAGCTCTGCTTTTGCAGCGTTTGAGGTAGATGTCCTGCAGAGAGGGGAGAGCAGACCCTGAGATCAAGCCACGACTCTCTGAGTTGCAGTTTCCTCTGAGATATATAACCAGTGTTAGGGAGTAATTAGTAACTGAATTATGTAGCCTAATTTAATTACAAAATAAATCTGTTACAGTTACTGAGGGTAAAAAAAGGTGTAACTAAATTACAGTTACTTATGAAATAATGTTTACAAAGGGGGTCACATCTGAATATTTTCACTCAAATGCTGATTTGACTTATTTCCTTCCAAAACTGCATTGACTTCTGTCGAATATGAGACACTGCTGTTTCAGGAGCTTAGGACACAGAAGAGGACGCATGTTTATTTGATAACTGTTTTAATTCCTTTTGGGGTTTATGTATATGCTTTATTTTTTAAATTAACAGTTTTTTGTTAGAAGCCTGTGTTTTCTGTCTAGTTATGCAAAGATGTGATTTAAAAAAATAGTACCATAGCTAATAAACTATCTTATGATTTTAAATCGGTGTTTAACCTCAGAACAATCTCAAAGTAAAAAGAAATACTAAAGTCTGATTTTGTTGTGGCTGTGCTTTCAAATTAAATTATTATAATCTTAATTCAATGGAAGAAGGATTTTGAAAGTCTGGCAGTAATCAGTGTTGAGTAGGCTGTAAGATTAACCCTGCCTGCTTTAAATGTTTCAACTGTTTAGAAAAATGTAGAAAACAATATACATTTACATTTAGAAAAGTAATCAAATGTAATCAGTAATAAATTAATTAAAATAGTTACACTACTTATTACATTTTAAATAGGGTAACTTGTAATCTGTAAACTATTACATTTCCAGAGTAATAGGTTACTTTACCAAACCTTCCCAACACTGCAAACATACATGCAAAATGTGAAATATTGAACATTATTATTGTAATATGCAAAATATTATTTATATTTGTTTAAGTTCAAGGTGAAATTGCCCTCCCCCCAGTTGCACGAGTTAAAGGCATGTAAAGATCAAAACAGCATGTAAATGCAAAGATGAAAAGTACATTATTTAATACATGACTAAAATGTGAGCAGCTAGTGCAGTGAAAGGTTATGCTATATATATATATACTAGTGTTTGAAGGTTTAATGTTTGCTTGTGTAAAACAGCGGTGATATTAATTATAAGGGAGAAATTATCTATACAATATAATCTGGACGTAAAATGTATATTTATCGTTTTTTTTTTAAATCACTAATTTAAGATTACACTTGTACAGGGGTGGTGAACGTCGGTCTTGGAGAGCCGCAGCCCTGCAGAGTTTTGGTTCAATCAACCCTAATCAAACACATGAACAAGCGAATCAAGGTCTGAAGGGCTACAGAAGAAGGAAGCTGCAGGCAGTGCAGCGAGTACTTGTTTTATTAATGTTCGCCACCCCTGCGCTTGTATAATGCGGTGAAAGCGCTCCTCCTGCCGGTCGACTCTGTTTATGCAGTAGTATTCAGTCATCATGGCGTTAGCAGCTGCAGCCAAGCGCTGTGCATCTTCTGCACTTTTCAGTAGAGCTTGTGTCATTACCAGAGCTCAGAACAGCCTGCTCTTATCATAAAAAGGTAACGTTACGTGTCACTTTTTTTTCTTACTGTTGTAGTTAGTTCCTAATGTTTGAGAACAACTTTCAATGTGGTTGCTAGCTAAGCTAACGTTAGTTTACTGCGTATGTAAACAAACCAGAAGAACGTTGTACATGTAACGTTACGACAATATTTTCCACAGTCTGTTTGAGTAGAAAACACGTCATTAGCGGGTCTATGTATTTTTGACTAACGTTAAGTTAAAATGACATTCATTCATATTTATAGTTAGTTTCACAATCCACTTGTGTAACTGTCCTACAAACTCACCAGTGATTACAGTATCTTAACTCTGCCACAGGTGAATAAACCTCTATTTTAATAAGTACACATACAAATTTAAATGAGTGATTTACTAATAAAGATTAATAATCTCTGTTATGAAGGTCACTGTTATCTATCAAGGGCACGTTGCCTTTTGGTGTAAACTGTTATCACAAGTCCTCTGATGAATGTCTTTGATTGTTAAATATGATTAGATGTGGTCATGTTTTTGCATGTCTTTCATATCATACTTTTTTTTCTGAAGGTGGTGGACCACTATGAAAACCCCAGAAATGTTGGTTCTTTGGACAAGAAAGCCAAAAATGTAGGCACTGGCTTAGTAGGCGCACCTGCATGTGGGGATGTTATGAAACTACAGGTTAGATTGTTTTTTACTTAAATTTCTATATATATAAAACACTATTTACATCTTTGTTGTCAACCTGTCTGACAGATTCAGGTGGACGAGAATGGCAAGATAGTAGACGCCAGATTCAAAACATTTGGCTGTGGCTCAGCCATTGCTTCCAGCTCACTGGCCACAGAGTGGGTGAAGGGAAAATCGGTGAGTCATTGTGACTCCGACCATTGCATAATGTGTGATCAGATTATCTCATTGTGCTTTATATTTATCCTCCAGTATTCCTACCAACATTTCAATGTTCCCTTTTCTATGTACAGATTGATGAAGCCCTTAAAATCAAAAACACTGAGATTGCCAAAGAACTTTGTTTACCTCCAGTCAAACTTCATTGCTCTAGTAAGTGTATCAAAATGGCTGTTTGAGATCGTAAACACGTTGATGGCATAAAAAAAAACATCAAATGCTCTGATTTCATAAACCTGTTTGTTTTCGTTTTTCTGGCAGTGCTTGCAGAGGATGCTATCAAGGCTGCGTTAGCAGACTACAGACTCAAACAGAAGGACGACAAGGAAACGTTGGCGGAAGCTCGAAATTAATGTCCTCATTGACAGACGAGTCACTGTCGCCCACTCTCACTGTGACTCATAAAATCTTTGTAGTTTTTTCTAGCTTTCTGAGTATAAAATCTATTCACACTGCCTTTATGTTGCTGGTTTGAAGTGGCTTGCATTTACAGACTGTGAAGGTCTTTTGGATTAAAGTTTTCTCCTGTATCTCTGAATCACGCACATTAAAATAAACTTTTTATTTCCTTTAGATCTCACTCTCACATGAATTGTCCTATATATCAGATGCATACTACTGAAAAGTTTGTAAATGTTACTATTACACTGTATAAAAAAGGAAAGTAGGGGATTTTCAGAGGGCTCATTATAGTTCTAGCAGTGGTTTTTAAGCAAAAAATAATAATAATTTGACATTGGTGCTGTGTTTATTGCAAAAACTTAATAAAGCTGTATATATTCATGTTGCATTATCCATCGTTTTGTATTCTCTACACAAAACATTTGCTGTAATACAGGTCATGAATGTGTGCTAATGTCTCCTTGAACCTGTGGAAGCGGTGCAACTCTCAGGTTTCGTAGAAGGATGTTCTTCAGTACCAAAAGCACTGTAAGCATCAGCAGTCCTGTAAGCACACAAAGAACAGCCAGGATCGCAATGAGCGCCGGGTCACTGGACTGTAGTAGTGTCCGAGGAGTGAGTTCAATGTCTCTATTTGGGGTCAATGAACCAGTAGATGTGACAGTGGCTGATGCTCCTGGTGGCTTACATGTCGAATTCTCCACACAACCAGCTTTTTCATCTGTGGCTGGACTGTAGGGTACTTGGGTGGATTGGGTTATAAAAGATGTCAAATTTAGAGAGAGGCAGTCTTCGTAGCTCAGTCTCTCTAAGGTGGGCTGATCTGACCCATAAAAGGACCTTGATATTGTGCTCTCAGGTAGTTTTGAAGATTCTCGACATCTGAAAGAACTTGTGTTGCAAGCAGGATTAGATCTTACCAACATGGATGCACTTGTAGTCTGTTCTATATGACTTTCAACCACTTTCCCAGACTCCGTATTCACTGATGTTGATAATCTCTCAACAGGCTTAAAAAGTTTTGGGCAGATGGCCATGACTGATAGAGTTAATAACAACTTCTGTGCGAGGTGCAAAGGAGCTGTACATACTAGATCTGTCGCCATCCGTAACCTGTCTGTCAGAAGCCATCTATAAAGATACAAGATGTCACATTCACAAACCCACTGGTTATTGGCTAGTTCCAATGATCGGAGTCGGGACAATCCATCAAAAGCCCGCTCAGGTATAGAGCGCAAACAGTTACTGTTGATCTTTAACACTTGTAGGTTCACCAGTGCACCCAACGAGGACAGATCAAGGGTAGATATGCAGTTTGCTGACACATCCAGGTGTATTAGCGAAGAAGGCAGGTTTGGTGGCAGACGAGACAATCTGTTCCCCTTCAGAATCAACATACTCAGTCTGGTCAGACCTTGCAGTGCCCCCGGCTGAATTGCTCGTATCCGGTTATCCTCCAGATCCAAGCGTGTGAGGTTCCCGAGCTGCCTCAGAGACCCAGCGGTGATGTAGGTGATCTGGTTCTCCTGAAGCTGAAGGGTCTCCAGACTTGATGGAAGTCCACGAGGAAAACGGACCAGTTGGTTGTGGCTGAGACTCAGCTCCTGCAGGCCAGAGTATGGCTGGAAAACATTATCCACGTTACAGAGCCGATTCCGGGCTACAGACAGGACAGCGGTGCTTAGGGGAACAGAGCGAGGCAGAGTATGCAGGCCAAGAGACTCGCACAGAACCAGAGCACCAGGACTGGGACAGCAGCAGCCTTTGGGGCAGGTGGACACAACAAGGCCAGCAAGGAGAGACGAACAGAGATACAACAAGAGACAGCGGAGAAGACTAGGACGCATGGCTCACTTGAGGGAAAAGATCGAGAGGGATGGATAAAGGAAAGAGGAAAGTAGATGTTAGTAACTGCTTTTCATTTATCCCAAATGAATCAGTTGAGCAAAATTAATTACCATGATGGACTCTGCAGCTCCTCAAGGACGTATTTCCTTTCTTGAGCTCGACTCCTAATGCGTTATCAAACGTGTGACATAGGGATGTGGTACTCACCATTCTTGCCCTGTCTCAGCTGACCCTTCGCTTTCACTTTATCGGCTTCACGTCTTTAACCTCTTCGCTCTTTCCTCATGTCCCTTCCAGAGAACGGTCCGTGCTCACCCTGAAAATTCTGGGTAGCGGCCCATCAAACTTTAATGGCAGCCTTAAGGTTTTGAGTTACCTGTTTTGTATCTTCTTCGCAATGCAAATTAATTGGGCACTCCACTTGCTTTTCCCATGACAAAGCTGCACTGGGTTAGTGGAGTAGTTTTCTGATAGGAAACACATTTAATAACCATTCAGTGCCAGGAATATTTATTTGACCATCTGAAGAACAAAACTAGGGGTTAAGCTAAAGTTATGCTAACCATAGCAAAAATCATGTTCAAGTCTGCATCTAATTGTTTAGGAGTGAAGAGAGCTCACTCTCACCCAAAGTGAAGTGAAAGCAGTGTGTATTTCCAGAATTATTTAGCACCTTGTGGACAAAAGTGGGGAGAATTCGACCTTGAGCTACGGTTCTTTTTCGGGGCTCAAGTTTCTGGCTTCACTGCATATCTTTGATGTCTACTCTTTGGTGACTACACGTTACCAACACTTGGCCTTGTGCCATGGCAGTGGGGTTTAATTTCAGTTATGAGGCATTAGCTGGCTATTAATCAATGATAGGCTGATAACATCATTGTAACAAAAGCTGCATGTAGTTAAAGAGGTGTGAGGATTGTTTTTCTGGAAAAACAACTTGCATGAAGGAATTCACCCATGATTCCACTTCTGAATGAAGTTGGATAATCTACAGTGGGTAAATATTGGGAATTTTGAAGTTGTCCATAAAAAGTTTAATATTGACCATATAGAAATGATTGTCTGGTTCTATCGCAACCAGTATATTTCCACTGAGGCCAGATATGTCCAGATCTCTCTGAGAGCCTGTTGGAATGAGCTTCTGAAATATTGATTGGACATTGTATGGATGTGACAAAAGCTCTGTAGCTGCTGTCGTGATGCTCTGTTGGGTTCTGTTGCTGAGGCTCTTGAGTTTCATACGCTTCAGCCAAGCCAACGCAATTCTTTTGGCAAAAGCACACCATTCAAGACAAACAGAGAGAACATCAAAGCGGTAACATTTACATACATTTTCTATTTCAAATAAATGCTGTTCTTTTGAACTTTTTATTCAAACAATACTGAAAACAAATATATGTTGTGGTTTCCACAAAACATATTAAGTAAAACAGATTTTTGACATTGATAAGAAATGTTTCCTGAACTGCAAATCAGCATGATTTCAGAAAGAATCATGTAACACTAAAGGATGGAGTAATGGCTGCTGAAAAGGTGAAATAGTTATGTTTTTACTGTATTTCTAAACAAATAAATACACCCTTGGTGATCATAAAAGACTTCTTTCAAAAACAAACCATACAGACCTCAAACTTTTGAATAGTAGTGTATCTGTATCTCTGAAACAATTCATTTATTTGGAACAGAGTAGAAGAGTTAATTTTTCTTTATGACAAAACACACCTGACAAAATGTTAGCGAATTAAATCCAATACTGATTAAAGTCATGAAGTTTGGATAAAATAACGGTTATCATGTACAACACCTGATAACAGCTTCAGAAAATACAGCATAAATTACAGGTTACCATGCATATAGACATTTCATATGTAAAATATAACTGAAAGTTAGAAAAAGATGTTTTCTTAAGTCTCTCAAAAGTAGAAAGTGATTCTCAAAATAGTTTCAAGTGTTGTTTATTTTCCATATGAATAATATAAATATCAACTCGATGTTTTTTTTTATTATTTAGCACACTAATTCTTCAAGAAACACAAAATGAGTTGAATAAACATGTTTTTTCCTCTCTTCCTCTGATGACACATACACAGGTTGCAAAGCAACAAGAACACAAAGAGTAAGAGTGTAGGCATCGTATCTACCAAAAGATTTATATCTACCAGTAGAAAAAGTTTGGGACCAAGGTCATTCCTTCCCGCTACACAAAAAGCTCTCACGCTGTGGTGTGATTGGCCTTTCTGAGGTGGCACGTACAGACCGCCGGCTGACTGGAGGTGACATTTGAGGTGGTAGGCTGAGGTTCCTCTTTCTTCTTGGGCTCGTCTTTCTGCATCTCCACCTCTTCAACATCCTCCACCTTTTGGACCTCTTTGGGCTTGGGCCGGGGGTCTTTTCCTGCCTTCTCCCCCACCAGTGCTTTAGTGGGTTCCCGTAGGGCCTTTGCGGTTGTGGTCTTACCTTCCTGAATCTGGTTATGTGGTTTCTCCATAGCTTTACTAGGTTGGCTCATGTATTTCCTGGGTGCGTAGGTCTTTGGAGGATAGTAGGCCTCAAGCTTGCGTTTGTGGCTCATCGCTGAAGCGCAGCAGATGATGAAGATGATGACTACCAACAGAGAGGTCACGACAATGATGAGAAGCAAGTTCTCCTTCAGGAAGTCCACCACCTGGTTGAAAAGGAAGTCTTTGATGCGGATGAAAGTGGCTGTTATGTTGGGAGGAGGCGAGGAGGATGGAGGAACACGGGTGGTACGAGCGATGGGAAAGATGAGTTCGGGTTCATCCCCGCTACCCTCCATTGACACGTTGAATGGGGCGGGCTTGCCGAAGCAACTGCTGCCCCAGAGAGCAGTCAGGAGCAGGCAAACAAAGCGCAGAGAGAGTGACATACTTCCTCTAAAAACCTGAAAGAAAATGGACACAGATGTGGCCGTTACTAAACATCCCCAACAGAAACAGGAAGTCAGTTGTTTCGTGAAGGTGGTTACAGCAGTTTTTTAATACATGGACGATCGTAATACTTTATTGTTAGGTGTCCTTGTTACACATATTACATGAACTTACTATTATAATAACAATTAATTATGCATAATTACATGCAAGTAACCCTAAGACAAACTAATCCTAATCCTAACCATATAGTAAGTACATATAGTTAATAAATATTACTCCGCACTTAAATGTATAATTACACTGTAACAAGGACACCTTAAAATAAAGTGTAACCCACTTTTACAATAAGGCCCTGTTAGGTAACATTAGTTAATGCATCAACTAACAATGAGCAATACGTTTGTTCAACGGTTTGTTGTTAGTTCATCTTAGCTCAGGTCCATCAAAAATATTACGAGAGACAACTTTTGATTTTAATATTGTAGAAGTAGATGCTGAAATTAACATTAACTAAGGTTACTAAATGCTTTAGAAGCATTTTTCATCACTTCGTTAACTAATGTTAAGTAGAAACTTATTGTAACGTGTTACCAAGAAGTTGTATTTTTGTAAAAAACATTTTAGTTTATTTTTATATTTTATGACCAATGAAAGTAAAAAAAAATAAAATAAAAATATATATATACAAAAATCAAAATTTGTCAAACAGAATGGCACCATAATAATAATAATAATATATATTTTTTAAAGTCTCCATGTACCATGGTATTTTTAGAAGTACCATGGAGTACTAATATTAATATACCATGGTATTATTATTTGTTTAAAACTCTTTTAAGCTCATTTGGTGATTAATGAATTTGTATTGTATTGCAAGGGTCATAGAGGTCTTTGCATCATTTTATGTAGACTGCAATATAATGAAGATTTTTCCACTTTCAGTAATGATAAATAGTGACCTAGTTTCTCTACTCACACAGAGCTACTATCTGTATTATCGGTACAGTTGATTTTCTGTGAATCACAGGAAGGAAGATGCTTGTATCACACACACGTCGCTGTAGACTCTCTACATAAGAGCATATTTTCATGTTTCTGTTCCCTCACAGGAGACGAGCTATTCCTGTTACATCCAGTCATTACTTATTTGGGGTGGAGGCAGAGGGAGTCCAGGCCTGGTTTGTAATTTCCCTGCCTGGCTGATGCCACCCGCTCACCACAGAAAAGCAAAAGCAAGGCCAGATATATATTTGTGAGGGTGCAGCAAGGCGTGGGAGAGCCGCAGCTCACAGGCCTGTATTTACAGCCCAGCTGCACAGACCAGCGAGACTATTTCTGCACTGCTCAAGAACACACACATCATATTCATATGCTTTACCATCGTCAAGACTCTGCGTCGTGGGGGGACTCATTTATAAATCGTTCACGCTAAAAGCAAACCATTTTTATATTTAATAAAAAAAATATAGGATGGATAAGCTACTTTAACCAGTAGCAGGTTAGGTTTGACCCACACGGACTAACACATTCTCTGTTCTGCTAATCAGAAGGCATTACACTCAATCACTTGTACAGTTTTGTATTAGTGAACAAGATGAGGTAATAATCTCAGCAATGTGAAAATCTGAAATCTGAGGGTGCAAAAAAATCTAAATATTGAGATAATCATCTTTAAAGTTGTCCAAATGAAGTTCTTAGCAATGTATAGTACATATCAAAAATTACATTTTGATATATTTACAGTAGGAAATGTATCTTCATGGAACATGATCTCTACTTAATGTCCTGATGATTTTTGGCATAAAAGAAAAATCTATAATTTTGACCCATACAATGTATTGTTGGCTATAAATATACCCCAGCGACTTAAGACTGCTTTTGTGGTCCAGGGTCACATATACGTATATATATAAGTTAAATGTAAAGTGTAAAAAAAGGACAATGAAAAATGGACACAAAAGTGAACACTCACTTGCATATCACAAAATATCAATATAAGACAAAGACTTTTTTAAAAATAGATATTACATATATTTCATGTGAAAAGTTGGTTAAAGACGAGTGGGTTAGAAGTAATACAATTATATAGAAAAGTGGAGGTGGTTCTAATAAAAGATCTGGCAACATTTGTTTGCAGATGCTGATATTTGATGTTTTGCATTTATTCCTAAATACTTTTTGAGGCCTCTATATCAGAAAAACATGAAACTCGTCAGATTTTTATCAAGCACTATTGTGTGACACTGATAAAAAAAAAACTTTAAATAAGAGCTGACATCTATGTAAAGTGTGCAAACAAATTATTTATAACATGTGAAAGCAAAACCTCAAATAAACTCTCTCAATGAAGGAAACGTAAAAATACTCACTGCTGGTGTCACTTCCTGTCTCTGGTGCACTTTGACAACACTTCAAGCTACAGTATGCAAAATAAAGACAAATATAATTGTGAAAGAAAAAAGGTGCCTGTATGAGGTCCTGAAAGGCTTATGGATGCTTCTGACTGTGTGGGCTTTCCTAAAAAATCTGGATAATTGCACAAGGACATGTCCCTCCCCTCTTGCTCCATCTCCTCCCTTCTCTTTCTCTCCTCTGTAGAACACGGACGGGAGCATGGGACAAGGACAATCTAGCTATCCACCAAACTAAAAACAAGTCAGATGTTGCAACATAACATATCTGCTATAAAAAATCGCTTCACATTATATCACCGTATCCTGTTACAGTCATTTTATTTATTAACATCAGTTTGAACTGTCATTCATCTTAATGCCATTCATCATTGCATGCTATTTCAAATAAAGTTGCTCATCTTCACTTTTTTATATTCTTCAGAAACTACTTTCCACTGAAGACACATAATAATCAAAGGTTAAATATCTACTTTGGCATGGTTTTATTTTTGTTAGGTCTGGCTCAATTCCGGTATGTATAGTAACGCTCACCTTTTCTCCTGATCTAATTTATTCCCAGTGGATCCAAACAAGAAAGACTTTCCATCTTTAACTTGTAACTGTAAGTATAATAATTTCAGCTAGTTTTTAAAAATCTTGTTTAGTTGAATCTCGTATAATTTAAACATAAAAATGGGTTGCATATAGAAATTCACATTGACTTTAAAATGTAAGAGGTCCAAGTCACTTCAATTAAATGATTTATTTAACATTTATACAATTAGTTTGGGTAACAATGCCTGGGTTATCGCTGCACAATGACTTTTTTAAATGTCAGTTTGCACAACATTCAGATGCATACACAGAATTTACATAGAAAATGGCCTATTATATAACAGAAAATTAAAAACATTAACTACAACAATACAACAGTACAAATTAAATGTGAGCTGAAGAAATATATAGCCGACTACCTATTAGTTTCCACAGCGTTAATCTAGTTGGCTTTGGCCATTTTTTTAAATTCACACAAAGGAAAGTGTGTAATTTCTGTACAAAAGCGAAATTCTTTCTTGGTAAATGTGAAAGCATGCATTTTATGTACATTTGCAATGATAACATGTTATACTCAGGCGGTGATAATCTCCAACATCACTCTGTTCGAGTAAATTATATAGCGCTAGCTGAACCACAGACAGGAATAGACCATATTCAGCAATATATTCTGCCAAGCCTACTAATGCCTGAGCTCCTCAGAGGACGTAGTAGTACAAGATCTCATAACATTCAAACCTCTTTACACTTACAAAAACAATTAAATGTTCCACTGATTAAATAAAAGATGTGGATTATTGGAACAGCAAATCATAAAATGGTTGGTTTTAAAACCCAGGCATCAGATTATGGCTAGAACTTGATTGAGAGAGAAAACTGATAAACCTGTACCACAGATTTACTGTGTATTGTACCGACAGTGCAAACCAATCTAAAGCTGGGTTTGAGTCAAACCTGAGCACGGACTTAATGTTTGAGAGCAAAAAATCCCATGACACATTCTACACTTCTAAAGAGGGCCCTCGGTATCAGGAATAAAGCTGTTTAGAGTAAGATCATCTCCGTCAGGATCTCCATCCTCAGCATTGGGGATCAACGCTCCATTACTCTTGGGATGTCGTCGTGGCTTTGGAACCGGGTGATCGGTGTCGTTCATCAGGGCAGAAATGCAGACCATCTCAGTCTCCTGGAGAAGATGTGCCTTATGCCTGTATCTGCCTCCCGAGAGTTTGGTAGCCAGGCAGATGGTGCTAATGATAAAGATGGTGGTCAGCGCAGCCATCGAGGCGATGGCGATGAGGCAACGACTCACAAGTCCGTCCCCTTGAGAAGAGGCAGTGAAACATGAGTGGGTCGTGGCAGGTTTTTTTGCATCTGTGGACATTCTTGTTGTCGCTGCTGTCGTGTGCTTCTCTGTTACCTTACCGGGCTCCAGCGACACAGGAAATGTTGGGGCAGAACTTCCTGTATGTGAAATGTTATTTATTGTGGGAAGTTGGGTGTGAAAAGCACTCTCGTTCTCTGTTGGCAGGTGGACTGTTAGGTTCTCGGTTCCTGCAGTGTAGCTTTGTTGGGTGTGGTTCAAATCTGGAGCATGGTGGTAATCTGTAGTTGCAGAGATATTTAAATCAGGTATTACAGTTACTGTCTGTAACGTACTCGAAGCCTTCGAAGTTTCCAGGGTGGTGCTGGTTGCATTCTCAGCTTGAGCTATGGTTGCTGTACTGTGTGTGTCATTGGTGTTTATCGATGTCACATTGTGACTAATTTCCCTTTTCATCCTAAGAGATCTTGACGTGACCGAACTGCTCAAAGTCAGCAGCAAAACAAGAACTGGTAAACACCCAAGTCGGTTAGTCACCATCGCCATCTGCACAAAAATAGTGTTTTAGACGCACAAAACATCACCAAACTTTATTTTCACATTCATATGCTGTTTGGTTTTTCCTCCCTAGTAGACAGATGTTGAGTGGAGAAACCATCAGACAGTGAGGACTGAGGTCTAGGAACAATGGAAGAACAAAACACCTGATTGCTGCCTACAAACGAGTTACTCGTACTTTATCAAGGATACGTTTGTGACTACAGCATGTGCTTACACCATTACTTCCTTCCAGCTGACAAAGTGTCATTGTTTTATAGTTATTCACACTTAAGTACTTAAGTTTAAATGATATCACACTTACAGTTATGATCACACTCATGAAATCTTTAACAGTTTACTTGCAGATATTTAGTCACGTACACTCCACAGTTGATGGATTTAAAAAAAACACCACACCGTATTAATCTAACATCAGATTTTAGACACAATTTGTTAAGGCAGAATTCAAATAGAAAATAAAAGTACGTACGATCCGTTTGTACCGTTGATCTGGAGTTCAATGGAACATTAAGCCTCCTCACACACTCACAACGCAATGTCTCAAACCTACTCGCTGCAACAAATACAGGAAGTCAAACTTCACGAAGCGTCAGACTAAAGCTGAGCTTCTCAAACTGTGACGCAAACACAAATGAGTAAGAGAGAGACTTAAATATCACATCTTCGTTCCCTAAAACACTAAGAACTTGTAACCAAACCATGCTTCCACAAAAAGAGGTTTAATAATTAGAGAGAAAAAAAGACAGAGACAAAGGCCAATGATTCAGTTTATTTTTTATTTTTCTGGTAATCAGTAAGATTCTTATACTTGAAGCAGATGAATGAACAAAAATGGAACAGTTATGCACAAAATAGAATTTCTAGATCTCCTTCCTTTCAATTCTTATTTCATTTTATCATTGGAAACATTAAAGGCTCACAGTGGGCATAATGATGGAGGGGGGGGGGGATTCTTTAAAACCATCAAACTCCAAATGATGGAAAAACACCTTCCTACAGCCAAAAAAAAACTGTTTAAGGAAAACTAAAAATTATATATTTACAAAGCATCAAAATAAATCACTTCCATCCAGCCTTCTTCCTGCATTATCTTTTCAACCTACACAAATCCCTTTTCACTTCAACCATTCACTCCTTTGAAAGCATCACAGATGCCTCCGAGGCCACTTAAACACTCAATGTGGATCCATCGCACAGCTTGGCACATCTGTACCCATAAACACGGCCCTACATTTTCAAACCCTTCACTTTAAAACTTAACCAAGAAAAGAGAGCGTGGAAGCGAGAGAATGACATCAGCGGTAGTTGTTGCTGTCAGACACAGATCTGAAGCCTCGTTTCAAATGAAGTTCTTGTAGGTCACGTAATGGTTCTGAGGTGAGAAGAGATATGAGATATGTAGAAGTGTCAAAACGAAGACCACAAGAGAACGCTATGACGAAGGATGTAGTCAAAGCAATCTGAACAACAGAATCACAGTGTCCTCTCCTCTTCCTGGCATGGCCAATACATAACCAAGCAAAAAAAGCCAGTTGTCATCCACTAAAACTTGTGGCACACACAACACGTTTGTAAAATCATCATCTAGACGTGAGCCGTCCCTGGAGAGAACTGGTTCTGCTTGACTAGGAGAGCAAGAGAGACATCGCAAAAGGGCTTATTAGGAAAAGGAAGTCAATCATGACTCACTATTGTGCTGGTAGTCATGGTCTACAATGCACAGCAAAAGTATGTACATCAAACAAGCTGGTTTCTGAGATGGTGTGGACGGCACAACTCGAGATGAGATTCGTAGGAACTAATGAGAAAGCAAAGTAAACCAAACAGTGTTCCTTAGACCTGAACGATGTCTGAACAAAGTCAGAGTAAAAGCTATCGAGCTGGTGAAGCAACGAACGACGCAGCAGCAGAGTTTTGCTGCTAAAGCTAATGCACGTCTGTGGGCGTTATCTTGTTCTGAGCTTATATCACCGTGTTTTGGGATGTGAAACTAGAAGTTGAGACCTTCTAGAGTTTCCAAAGTGAAACCCGTACTGGTTCTGGCTTCATTCAGGAAACAGAATATGAATTAAGAAAAGTTCAGATACGTGGAAACTAGAAAGGGGAAAAACTGACTCAATTTGCTTGTATTACTATTATGACGAGCAACGTTTGCCATCGAGAAAATGTTTGGAGTTGTGAGTAGAGTACACTTTGGCTGTATTCATGGCAACCATCAGAACCAGAATAATTTAGCTAATTCATATTTTAATACTTTTACATTGGTACCTGATAAAAAAAAACGAAGGTCCTTGGTGGAAAATGTTAGTGCACCTGTATTGTTTTCCTGTACTGGTTTGTAAACTCTACATGTTTGATTAAAATCTTTTATTCTCTAGAAAGACACCTATAACATTGACAAATGGTTCCAATGAGTTCCCCTCCTTGCATTATTAGCATATAGCTTTGTCCCTTTTACAAAGTACAAAATGAAAAGCTAGTCAAATACTGTCAGGGAGGTGCAGAACTCCTCATTAAATTTGGCAACTCAGAAGGGCGAAAGGGGAACTTCAAACTTTGAGCTCATCGAGTTCATGTAACTGCTTCATGATGCAATCTGCTTGGTCACAATTTTAATAAGAAAAACAAAACAAAAAACTTAAGAACTTAAGACTGTTCAAGAACACCAGATAAAACACAGCCGCTGCAGAAAGATTTGGAGTGAGACTGAGTAAAAAGCTAAACAGCTCAAATTTGGAGAGAAACTGAAGGCGTTTCTAGTTTTCCAAATGGCTATGAAGTATAAACAGGTTTTGGGGATTGCAAAAAAAACAAAGATCATCTTGGAATGTTGGTTGGAGTCTTTTCAAGGCAGGCTTCAGACGGAACGCTGTCATGTGATTGGCAGTGACGGGTCCCGCCCACCTGACCAATGGGATATCCTGAATAGAAGGGAAGGGACTTCAGGGCCCATTAGATGTCCATTTTAGACATATGCTCCTCAAGTTTGGCAATTCTTTTTTCCTGACTGCTGACCAGCTCTCGAAGAGATTTCATTTCTTTCAAAACCTCTTCCAGCTTAGCTTCACTTTTCTGGTGAGAGAAAAAAGTACAAGAGAAAAATTAAGGACAATTATTTATATATATATATATAGTTAGTTTTTTCCTTTCTTTTATTATTTCTATTTAGAATAGAATGAGCTTTTATTCGCCAAGTGTGCTCAAACTCAAGGAATGTGTTGTGGTTTTTCAGGAGCTCTTGGTGCATATATACATGTATACATATTTGAACGTTATTTCTGTTCCCATGTCATATACGTAAAAGTAAGGGGGGAAGTTGAAAATGAACACATTATAATAATATACATTGGAACAAAAGAAAACAGGAGACTTGTGTATTTATGTACTTATAAATTTAACTTTAATTTATGATTTTCATTTTTTTTGTCATTTTAGTACTTATTTCAGTTATGTCCAAATTGTTGTCAAATTTTAAAGAAAGTTTTTTTTTTTTACTTCATGTTTTTAATATTACAAAATGTTTTTAATAGTTAGAAATGTAGTTAACAATTACAACACTGCATATGCAAATAGTGAAGTCAGCTTGTAGAATAATCTTTAGGCGTGATAAATAGCAGCTAACATCGTGTGATTCTAGCTCTGATCCAGAGAGCTGGTTTAGTGGGTGGGACACACATGTGCTGTTGCTGTCATGTGGTTAAGCAGGCATGTGGTTTGGGTCTGCTGTAGAACATCCTTAAAACTGTATAAATACTATATATGAGCCAAAAAGAGAAGTTGGCCTTGAACAATACAATCATTTAGCTGCATGTAGGTCACAACAGAAGCACAGTGCAATACGGCTACAGAAATATTCATCATTTATTTTATATTTCTCAGGGAATTTGATGCAGGGAATTGAGATTTAGGATGAAAAGTTGCATTGAAAAGCAAAATGGAATGCCGCAGTATGATAAAACGAACAGGAAAAAGTAAATGAGCAAATGAGCCCCACTTACGATAGAGGGTGTGGAGGTGGCAGTCTTGACAGCAGGGGCAGTATTCTCTGTATTCTTGCTCATCTTGTTGTCTAGGATGTTCTTCTTGACCACTTTGAGATCACGGTTCTTGCCTGGGACGTATGCATGTTTCAGGGATATCAGGATAGGTTCTCCGTTCTTCCCGTCAAACCATTCCTCGGCCTCCAGGGGGGCCTCCGGACCCGACGTGTCGGGGTAAAGGTCATCCTGGAACAAGTCCGACTGACGGAAGGAAGAGTGTTATTAGTTGTTAAGATAAGCAGGATATGAATCATGCAAATCATCCAATCAATCATGCAAAAGTAGAGATGCATATGCAGAGGTCAGTTGCTTGGTGTCAAAGCTGTTTTCTGAATTTATGGCTTTTGATCATTCTTTTCTTGTCCATGTATTATTTATATGTTTTTCAACATATATACACTATACCATTCAAAATGTTGGGTTCATTAAGTTTAGAAAATACATTAATACAGCCAGGATGCATTAAATTGATCAAGTGACATTAATGTAGGGCTGCACGATATTTTGCATGCGATTGTCATGCGCATCTCATCAGTAAAGCCGGCTCCGTGATTACTCGTAAACCTCCATCAGCTGTTTTCAGATGGAGCAGCATTTACTACACAGAGCCGTAGTTCACTGACAAGCTATGCAACTTGCGCTCAGAATCGCAGATGAATCGCCGGCGATAATGAACGTGATATGACGTAGCTTGTCAGTGAACTACGGCTCTGTGTAGTAAATGCTGCTCCATCTGAAAACAGCTGATGGAGGTTTACGAGTAATCACGGAGCCGGCTTTACTGACGAGATGCGTGTGACAAAAGGTTTTCATTTCAACGTCTTTTGAATGTTGTACGGAAATATGTCTCCACAAAAATATTAAGCAGCACAAATCAGCATAATCTAATGATTTCTGAAG
The DNA here is from genome assembly GCA_027422405.1 of Ptychobarbus kaznakovi. NCBI lineage: Eukaryota > Metazoa > Chordata > Actinopteri > Cypriniformes > Cyprinidae > Ptychobarbus > Ptychobarbus kaznakovi. The sequence continues at coordinate 34,069,744 of CM049797.1, forward strand.
GATCACGTAACACTAAAGACTGGAGCAATTCATTACAGGAATGAATTACAACTTAAAATATACTGACCGAAAACAGTTACTTTAAATTATAATAATATTTAAATTCACAATATTAATATCCAAAACACTGAAATATCTTTCTGATCCTAAAACTTTTGAAACAGTAGTGTACACCTAGATATTTAGAGCTTAATACGTATTGCTTTTTATTTGTTTAAATATATATTTTAACATTTAAAATATTAATTACAATCATTTTCAGCAAATATAAAAAAGATACAAAGCTAAAGGTTTTTAATATAGCTAGTGAAAATCTTGGCAGCGCTGGCCCTAAATCAGAGGGTTATTCTTTTCAGAGAACCCTTATTAAAATAAGTAAACACAGCAAACTATTTTTGTCTCTGACTTCTCAAGCATTGCTGCGTAGGTGCTGTGGTGTGAACATACTGTGGTTTAAAGTCAAATAATAAATGATGAAAGACCTGCAGTGGAGGAGGAGTACTAAATAAATCAAATCCAGTGTGAAAACCACCTGAATGAGTTTCAAAACAGGGTCTGGTAAACTAATAGAAGAGCTCTTTGACAATGCCAGAAAACAGAAGCCAAAGCGGGAGGAAGCTGTGGCTCAGAATAGACAGTGCAGTCTGTACTCTTAAAAACAACATAGCAAAACCACTCAAAAGGCTCACTTTTCTTGGCACGGTCATGATGATAGGTTCACACTTTCTCTCATGCAGTTTGTAAAACCTGAGAACACACACACAAGCACACAGGTCTATTAGAACATGATCACGAGGGTAGCAGACGCTAGTGCAGGACTCATTTGGGAAGACAGAAGGTGCGAGACGGGGAAATACCACCGTACAAAAATAAAACACCAAGCAATTATGCGTGAGCCTTAGATACCCACAAAACCGAACTCTATTCATGCATCACTCCTCGTTAGAAATATACATTTTATTCTGGAGGACCCAGTAGTCTTTTGTTAAGCAGGTCTACTGCTGCCCTCTTTTGGAGGATTGGGACTCTTCTATCTTCCCAGCATGCAGTGGTGGTGACAACTAGCACTAAAAACAGGGCTCCAGACATAAAAGGAAAAAATAAATAAAATTACAGAGCAGTTGACTCCTATAAGAAACAGAATTAGACACCAAATTAATATTTTTTTAAACATTACATTTTCAGTCATACTGTCATGTGTTTATGTATCATGTTTTTTTGTCTTTATCAGCATTTTAATTAATCTTGTAGATGTCCTGGGAACTAAGGTTCACTTAAAGTGGGAACTACACGTCTTTTCCAGCTTGACAACTATATACAGCCACAAAAAACTGTTTATTACGCAGAATCTGTGACAATCACAGATATTTTTCTTCATTAGCAACATGCAATTATAGCAGGTGTTGAATTTCATCTTTAGCTCCTTGCATTCTCTCTTATCATGTAGACAACAGGTTAAGAAAAAATATAACTATGCAATATAGCGCATATATTTAGCAAAATGCTAAATATGGATGCTGAATGGTTATTCCGAGGTCAGTATATTATTACGTGGCATTCTTTACAAGCTTTACACGTTTGCAGCAGTTTGAAACACTGAGCGATTACATGAGACATTTCAGTAAGGTGTACTGTAGGCTCTCTTATAATATACTTTTTGATGACCATTCACGTTTATTTCGTACTATAGTAATAAAGAGAAAGATATGATGGGTTCACGTGCCGCTTGAACTGAGGTGCTAAAGCGATCGCTCATCCCACATTAAAGAGCGCCAAAACAGTATTTATTGTTTGAATTTCGTTATGAATTCAGCAGAATTTGAAAGCTGATACTTTGTTTATTAAAAGGTAACAGAGCACAAAGCTTACTGTGACTACTGGATGGCAAGTGCGCTACAAATATTATAAAGTTCACGCATTAACAGAACAGCATATAGACTAATGATCTTGATAATAAGTCATATTATTGGTATCGATTATAAACAAGAATGGTTATACTGCTAATACAGCTGTGTTAGTTTGTTCAAGTTGTGCAAGAAATAGACACTGCTTTTCTGCACTTTTGCTTCACACGTCTCCTTCATTTTCGTTCTCTCTCATGCTGGCACAACCGGAGCAGCAGGTGTGCGTCATCGCTGGCGTTCAGCAGAGATGAGGATCTTTTCCTCTAAAAACTTTGATGCGTATCGTCTCAGTTTATTACTTCAACATAAATGATGTGATCGCAAAACAAGCATGAAAAAAGGCATTACATGCAAATTCATATAGTCGCCCGTGGCGATCTCAGCAAAAACTTTACTAGCAAATTTATATTTTTGGGCAGTCTGGAGCCCTGACAAATCTCAGCAGTTTATGAAAAACTAGCAAAACCTAAACTACTACTTACAATAAAACAATCAAAACAGGTAAAAAAAAACAACACATGCAAATCTTACAAAGAAACATCCAGGTCATATTTCACCTTAAAAAAAAAAATATAATTAAATAATATAAATACATTTTTTACCCATTACATTAACACATTATTTTAATTATGCATATCCTCTATTTGTCATTGTCATTACTATAATAAGAAAACCATCCCGTATAAGTCAAACGAATGCAATGTGGAAATACTATATGGTCCTAAAAATAGGATAAAACTAAAATGAATATAACTTATTTTGGGGTGAAATATGACCTGGTCATATTCCTGATGTTTCATGAGAATCTCCCACATGCTGCTATCATCTTATTGTTTTTGTTATACCTTGCGATCTCACACTTGTTGACGTCCAGCCCTCTCTTGGGCATGTATCCCATGCCCCTCTGAGGCTCCTTAGTGATAAAGGTGCTGAGGTAATGGACAAAAGGAGCTTCATCCGTGATCTCAAAGTAACGGATACTGCTGTCACCCTATTAGAGACGAAACATCAGTCAGAACCAAAACCCATTTCCAAAAAAAACAATCATTCCAAACATCCAGGTGTACACTGCCATTCAAAAGTCAGTAAGATAATTTAATATTCATGAAAGAAGTCTCTTATGCTCACCAAGGATGCAATTTATTTGACTACAAATCCAGTAAAAACAGTAATATTGTAAAATGTATAATTTCATTCGGAATAGATTAATTGTCAGGAGCCATTACTCCTGTTTTCAGTGTCACATGATGCTTAAGAAATAATTATATTATTAAGCTGATTTGGTGTTAAAGAAACATTTCTTATTATTATCCATGTTGCACAATAGTTGTGCCGCTTCATGTTTTTAAAGGAAACAGCGATATTACTAAATAGGAATAGAAATTCCAAAACAACAGGATTTGAAATGCTTGAATCTTTTAACAGTCACCCCAGGATTTTGTACAGTAACGTATGCGCTGCGTTTACCTTCCCACACAGGTAGACCACGTTAGTATCGGGATCATAGAAGGGCAGGAGGACTCCGTTACTGGTGTCCATCTCATGGACAGAAACTGGCTCCTCCATATTGTCCTGACAGACAAACAGAGCAAATATGTGGTCTAGTTATATTAAAAATATAATGTGTCATTTTCTTAATTTGGAAAACATCGGAAAGATCTCATTTAGGTTAGTCTTGGCATAAATTCATGAGCAGGTGTTAGAAGGAAATTTGTCTACTTTTTTCCATGGCAACTTACCGGATCCCAGAGGGCAAGTTGTCTCTCGCTCATGCGGCTAAAACCAGTGCTGAACACTTTTCCGTCAGACAGGAAAATAGCTCTAATGGGCCTGGCACCCTCATGGGCCTTGTCCTTCTCCTGTCAGCGAGACACACCATAACACATCACAACACTGCGCACATTCACTCAAACCGAGCAGCGGAATTAACCGAGTCAACTAAACACATCAGCGCAAAAGCCAGAGAAACATGTCAGTCCATGCCATTCAGAAACTACAAATAAAATCCATAAATACTATCTGCATATTTGCAAGCACTCACCGCAATGATCTCCTCCTTGCGCGGGTCGATGACCCGGACTTTCTTGTCCTTGCAGGCGGTGCAGATGAGGCTGCCGTTGCGGTTCCAGCAGACGCTGAAGATGATGTCAGGGTGCATGTCCTCCAGCGTGATCATGGCTTCTCCCGTCCCCACATTCCAGACGATAACCACATTATCACAGCCTGCAGACAAGCCCACAAGAAAACTCACGAGATGGGCAAATAGTCACATTTGAATGTTAAAGACGCGGTTTATTAAAAAGCAGCTTTTTCCATTTAAACTTTTTTTGTGTGTGCTGAAGGATCTAAGAATCCTCAAACGCAAACTGTGTGTTGCATCAAGAGAGCAATCATACATTTGTGTGTTGTTTTTATTTTCTTTATTCATTTATCAGCATTTATTCATATAATCATAAGCCATTTATATAGTTTACAATTGTATTATTTTTATCTTTTATAATTTATTTTGTAATTTATTCACTTAATTTTATTGTGTTTTTATATGTGACCCTGGACCACAAAACCAGTCTTAAGTCGCTGGGGTATATTTGTAGCAATATCCAAAAATACATTGTATGGGTAATTATAGATTTTTTTTATATGCCCAAAATCATTAGGATATTAAGTAAAGATCATGTTCCATGAAGATATTTTGTACATTTCTTAACATAAATATATCAAAAATTAATTTTTGATTAGTAATATGCATTGCTAAGAACTTCATTTGGACAAGTTTAAAGACGATTTTGTCAATATTTAGATTTTTTTTGCATCCTCAGATTCCATATTTATTAATAGTTGTATCTCGTACCAAATATTGTCCAATCCTAACAAACCATACATCAATGGAAAGCTTATTTATTCAGCTTTCAGATTATGTGTAAATCTCAATTTCGAAAAATTGACACTTAAGACTGGTTTTGTGGTCCAGGGTCACATTTTTCTTATTTTTGCTGCTTATGCATTATTTTTTTATCTAATGATTGCAGGGTTTCATGAACTGTTTTGTCTGAATGATTAAGAAATAAGAGGGAATGTTTATGGAAATTCAAGATTTATGAAATGTTGTAAATTATTTTGGTATAACACTAGTTTTTGTGTTTGTCAGACAAAGTCTGAGCATTGAAACTAAGATTATAGAATAAACTCTGCTCTTTTTTATCATCATCACTTCGTCTCCTGCTTTACTCCGTCAACTCTTGGCTGATAGAAGACTGTTAAACACCAGACAAGACTTGCTGTTAACAGGTTTTGGGTATTAGACATTTTGCTGACTAGTTGTTCAGTTACTAGACAAAACAGATATTTTCTGACAGGATCTGGCGACTGGGGCTGGATCTAAAAACATGAACACGACAGAGACTGAGGTGCATCACTTCCTCAACCCCGTCTCCTCTCTGTTCCTGATTATTTCTTGTGTGCTCTATCAAGTTTCCTTCTCCCTGATGGATCGGGCGAGGCTTCTCACCTGCGCTGAGCAGGATGTTGCGGGCGGTGGGATGCCAGGTAATGATTCCCACTCTTTTAGAATGACCCTCCAGCACCACCACTGGCTCTGCCATGGGGGTCACCAAACCGTTCTCTGGGATCTGCCACACCTGAAAACAACAAATATTAGAAATATTACTGAAGTGCAGAGATACATGGCAGTGAAGTAAATCCAATCTGTTCACTTTTGGTAAATTAAATAATGTTGAAAAAAAAATGAAATATTACATGAAAAATGAAAATTAAAAATGTTGCAAAATAAACCTAAACAAAAATATTTTAAAAACTAATAAAATGACAGAGGCATATTACTACAATGTAAACAAAAAAATGAGTACTGAAAATATATACAAATAAATCTGAATAAATACCCAATAGTATATAAATAACACTAATTTAAACAATTATGTTTTATTCAGTGTTATTGTGATTACATTAAACTTCAGATAATTTTTATTTTATTTAATTTTACATGAGATATGTTTTGACTCGTTTCATTAATTTTCCTGAAGGTGGCGGCAGAGGGCAAAGAAAGAAAAGAGTCTTGACTCTGGGAAGGTAGGGCAAAGAAAAACAGTAGAAATCATCAACTTCCCAGACCTCTGTATTCCCCAAGAGAGGACGAGAGACAGTGTCCTATTAAACTCGACACTCGTACACATTACACGTACATGAGCACTGGAGTTACTGTTTTTCAGCACACTGGCCAAATAAGGGCTAGTAGCATGATAAACAGACCCAGAGCCAGCCAGACTGACCTCAGAACTATAAAATAGTAACTGCTGATTCAATGACTTCAGGCTGGGCTCAAACTAATCTAAAACAGTCCAGAAGAGCGAGCCTTCAGTTGCGCTGTGATACCATCTACTGCCGTTCACATGAGTCACGGGGCAGACTTCGCCAGCCACACATGGACTCAATGGATGGGTGGAGACGTGATGCCGGCTATTCAAGGAAACCTATCAACAAATGCTCAAATCCACCCATCAATAAACAAGCTTTAGAATGACTGCAGGGGTTTAGCTAGGGTTGCACTACATGCAATAATAATGAACAGCACAATGACATCATCTTGTGCGTTTCTGTACAGAATCAAATCTAGCTGCTATTCAACATAGTTTAATCAGAGTCACATTAAGTGTAGAAGAAATGATCACAATTAGGGGTTTGAAAAGGTGTTTAAAGGCAGCACAGCTATTTTGTAACATTATTTTTTTATTAATGAATGTTTCTAAAGCATCATCATCATATTTGAATATTTTTCTTAAGATCACGTGACATTAAAGATTGGAGTAATGATATTGAAAATTCAGCTTTGGCATGACAGAAATAAATTACATGTAAAAGATATTAAAATAGATAACAGTTGCATTCTCAAAGAAAGTTTTAGTTATAGCTATTAATCTCTTTGGCCTTATCCACCATGACAAATTCAATGTACCGTATTTTTCATTCGTTTAAGTAAATGTAAGGAAGAGTGACGTACCATCACGGTGCAGTCTTCAGATCCACTAGCGATGACCTGGTCATTGTGAGGGCACCAGTCAATGTCCAGAACCGGGCCAGTGTGGCCACACACTGTAGGGTAGGCCTTATCAATACGGCCCGACTGCAGAGAGAAAACAAAGACAAATATTAGATTATGTGAGAATTCAGCCCTTTGGGTGAATGAAATGAGTTCTGACAATGCCAGCCTAGCTCTGCGTAACACCAAAACAAACACTTATGCCCTGGCCTGCGCTCATGAAATGAGAGGGAGAGAAAGCCATTTCAATCAATAGCTCATCCGGTCATTCAAACTGACAGCAGAAACATTTACACACGACAGCTGATTTATAATGAAAACAGATTGTGGGGCTTTTTCCCCTCACAGCTTGGCTTCCAAATGCAGACACTCGGAGTGAAAGGTCACGAGGAGGTTTGGGTGTGAAGACAGTGTGAGAAAGCTAAAATGAGCCTGCCACTTCAAAAATGCAGATTTAAAAAAAAAAAATATCTAGGATAACAAAAAAATGACTACATTTACATTTAGCAGACGCTTTTATTCAAAGTGACTTACAGTGCATTCAGGCCATACATTTCCTATCAGTATGTGTGTTCCCTGGGAATTGAACCCACAACCTTTGCGCTGCTAATGCAATGCTCTACCACTGAGCCACAGGAACACAATTAAATAGCCTATTAAATTAAATAATAATGTTAATTAAATAAATAATAAGAATAATAAATAAGAATATATTTATTCTATTTTATTTTTGCTGAATATATACACACTTAACCAATAGAACAATTAATTACACTTTATTTTTGTTACCACAGTGAAACAATGAAAACATACAACATACTAATTCTATTTTATTTAGTTCATTACATTAAGAGATTTGTTTGCATCCAAAGTTAAAATTGTATATTATTTCACAATATTTAATTTAATATTCAAAATGCAAAAAAAAAAAGGGAAATAATATTGGTGCATATAAATTAAATTAACAGTGGATATTTTTACTGTATTTTACTATGCTATATTTCAATTACCAAAAGGATTTTGTATTTAAAGGGATATAGACTACTTCAAACGCAGCCAGATTTGGACATTCACATCCAATGCGACTGTTTGCATGCATGTTTGTATATGAAAAACAGTATTGATCTTCATTCTGAGCACCTTATGTAATACCATTATACAATGCACAGGCCTGAAGACTAGGGAAAAAATACAACACAAGATTTCCCTCCTCTCCCACAGCACAGCAAACAAAGAAGCCAAATAAAGGCACGGCTGCGGTCCCATGCCCAGTCAGCTGACTTCCTGATGACATCAGTGTCCTCTGCTCTCCGGGTCACGACCTTCGATCTCTGCACAGGGCTGCGTGATCTGATGGAGAGACGACCGCACCCAAACTTTTGTCCACGCGGCTGCTGTGTCTATGGTGCAATGTCTATGGCTTGCACAAAAAGACTCTACCCACCTGTGCGGAAAACCACTCCGTGTACACATTCCTTCTCAAGTCTGGGCATGGTTATAACACAGCCCTCTGAAAGAGAAACTATACCTCTCACAGCTATTTGTGAGCTAACCACCTCGTTTTCGAACGAATAAGGCGCCAAAACAGCATTTTGCTAAAAAACATCAAAGGTAATTGGAGAGAAAGGGAGATCGAGGAATACGTCAGATGATGTTCTTAAAACAGAGAAAATACTCCAAGACTCACACATGAGGAACACTGATTACCAATCACTTCATGAACAGCTAAACTAACACAGACATACTCCTACAGCGCTGCTGCTCGCCAATAAAAACTGAATTCACTTCACAATCCAGCTGTGGGCAGCAGTCGGTCAACCATCACATGCAACAAAAGACAACAAACCAAGATACGTGTTGGCATGAGACTAGTGTGAGAGGATCACTGATGTTGTCTGTGTTGTGAAGTTATGACGATGTACTGCTGGTAAACACGATACGTGCAGAAAGGAATGCAATGCAACTACCTGTAAAGCGATGAAGGTAAAAGTCACGTAAATAGAAAGTCATACATCTAGAAACGTATTAACACCTTTCAACGGTCCAAGAATTAGCATTTAACTGAAGAATTCATCTTTTGAAAAAAATCGAGATAAACATTTCTGCTTTTAAACCCTGCTTACTGTAAATGTAATAAAAACATCAAATGTAAAATAAAACATAAAATAAAAGACGGGATATAGGCAATCCGTGCGCAGCAGTATCATCATCACACGCCACAAGAGAAAACATACCAAGAACACTCGCTATCTCATGATCTTTTGCTCTGTTTAGTCAGTCATGTGGAAGGAAGCAGTGGCAGAAAAGATGGAGGAGGTGATATAAGGGCACTAGTTCTCTCAAGAGAACCGTAAGTAACCATAACTCAAAGCCTCCAAAAGAGGAGCATCAGGATGATGCATTAGCCTCTATATTGATTTCCTAACATTATTGTCATTTGGTTTTTATGGATCGCTGACATTGGAGCAGAAGGTCATCAGTAATCATCTGCTTATGGATTCTAGATCAGCTTGCTTTATTATTTATTAACGCATGCAGAGATAGTATATAAAACTTGTCTATGTGCTTATATAGGCAGGCTTGTGATCACAATCATGAGCAAATTGTAAAAACAGCCATAACAACAAAAAAGCATCTACAGAGTGGTTCCATGGAACAACAACATTTGTCGGCAAGACCTCTATATGACGTGTGCATGTTCACACACATTTTTAGAATGCCTGCTACTTTTTTTGTTGCAACGTTTATGATTGTGTTAAAATCCAGAGATAAACCCAGTATGCATTATGGTAAATTATAAACTTACAGGGAAGCTCTGCTAAACTTATATCATTAATATTTGTGTGAATTAATTATAGCTTACTAAACCCGGAGCCATCCAAAAATCACTGCTGCAGTGCAGCGAGTCTAACCTGTTGCATAGCAACTGTAGCATTACTGCAGATCCTCAGTCTGCCTTAACTCATACAATCAATAAACCAGGATTCCCCGCCTCAATGAAACCAGAGAGAGAGAGAGAGAGAGAGAGAGAGAGAGAGAGAGAGAGAGAGAGAAGAGAGACAAGGAAAGGAGGAAATGAAAGAGACAGAACGACGGGACACACTGTGGAGGCTGCCGACAGAAAGTATTACAGAAGCTGAAGCACGTCTGTCTTATCTAGTCAGTGTGGAAATTTCCATTTCCTCTGCGAGTTCATGAGGACCCAGAGGCAGCAGACTACAGCTGACCTGACTGAAGCACCCCAGCAGCCGTCCAACCACACGCCATGAGCCACACAAACAGCCAATCAGGAATGAGAGGGCGGGGCCAGCCGTGTGTCAGAATGAGAGCTGCTCAGGGCCAGCAGGTGCATGCAGTTTGACCTGAATGGAGGAGGGGGGTAGAATAAAGAAATGAGGTAGAAAGATCACCAGATATGAGAGATCCTGAGATGTGACACTATTATAAATAAACAATTCTGATAATTAAATCAAGAAGTCAATGACATTTGTACTTTAATGAAATATCCCATCTGGAGATGTAGTTTATTATTATTATAAATATAATAAAATAATAGATATTTATTTAAAAAATATATATATACAATTTTACTCTATTACCTTTAGGTTGTTCATCGAGAATAAGCTGTATAATAATAATAATGTTATTATTTTATTATTATTAAATTATGAGTATTATATTTGTATTGTCATAAATATGATAGATTATTATAAACAATAACAATTAAATAAATCTAATGACCACAGTGGACTTGACACATTAACCAACAAATTCCCTTCACACTGCCCCCTTTTCTTCTACGCTTCCATCAAAGACCCTATTGGGCGCAAGCACTGTGCTTCGGCCAATGGAAAGGAAAGAGGAAGTGTGTCTGGAAGCCTGACAGGCGGGAGCTGAGGATAACCATATAAGGTCAAATCTGCAGTCAGCAGCCGCCGGAGCAGCTCAGTCTCTGCAGCAGGAACAGTAGGGGGCTCCTGGAATACAGACTGGGAATCAGAATGACACATCCATGGCACACACACACACACACACACACACACACGGACACACACACGGACACACACACACGGACACACACACACACACGTTCAGTTCTGTCCATGTGGCAGCACAGGATACATGGAGGTGGACTCTGAGACTGAACTCTTCCTTCCTTCCTGTGTGCCCCTTTTCCTGTTTCTCTTTTCTCATTTGTGGTGCTCTCGTTCTCCTGCTTTCCCGCTTCTCTGTGAAGTGACCGTATGAATCAAATGGGTCTTCTCTTCACAAGGACCCAGTTCAGAGGCAGGATCCCCAAAAATATGTCCAACATATGGTTGGATCAATTTGAAATATTTTGGCTTTAATATGATTCTAAATCAATACTAAAGCAGCAAATAAACAGCCTAGGATGGCTGATGATTTGAAACTAGGGCTGTAGTACAGATCATTTCATTTCATTAATATCAGTAATTTGTAACCCAATCGGTTTTAAACTTAAATTCTGAGCAAATGTCATGCAAAAAGTGCTAATCTTTATTTTAATAGCCAAATTTAACTAAAATTCACATTGTTACTAAGGGCTGCCCAATGTTAAATCACAATTATTGTGTTCAAAAATTAAAATTACGATTTAAAAAATATATTTTCATCAGAATTATTGCACTTTCATATAAGCACAAATCAACTTGCATGGTTTGGGCACAGATTCAGTCGCAGCAAACAGCGCAAATGTTTTTCATGAAAACAGACTGGTTATATTTCATATAATTTCAGCAGAATATCTCCATAGAGATTGCTAAACTCCAACTTGCCGGTGTTTTTTCCATAACGCAGAGAGAGCGTGTGCTCATTGTTGTATGGTTGGGAAGATCAAGTAAAGCAGCGGGCAGAAAATATATTGATTTAATAGAAAAGCTCATTTCAGAATAAATGACCAGTGGTCTTTTAGATTCTCCATATCAGAGTTTCTATAATTGATTCTGCGATTTTCATCTTTATCTCTGTGAAGCTGCGTTGACAATCGGAATTGAATAAAGCACTATAGAAATAAAGGTGACTTAACTGTTTCTGAAACATCTCATCTGGATTAATATACTGTATTCTTCAAAAGTTTGGGGTTGGTAAGATTTTTCTCTAATGCTCACCAAGGCTGCATTTATTTGACCAAAAACACCATTTATTATTATAAAAAAAAATTCTTCTATTTTTAATGTATTTGAAAATGTATTTTGTTTCCTGTGATGGCAAAGCTGAATTTTCAGCAGTCATTGCTTCAATATTCAGTGTCACATGATCCTTCAGAAATAACTGTAATATGCTGATTTGCTGCTCAAGAAACATTTGTCATTTCTACGTATTATCAATGTTGAAAACGGATGTGCTGCTTAATATTTTTGTGGAAACGGAGATTCATTTTTTAATAGAAAGTTCAAAGGAACAGCATTTACTAGAAATATAACTCCTTTAAAGTATTTTAAATGTCTTTACTGTCAATTTTGATTCAAGTTAATGTGCCATTGCTAAATTAAAGTATTAGTTTCATTCTTTAAAAAAATCTTTCTGACCCCAAACCTTTAAATAATCGAGTACAGAAAAATGACAGATTTTACACAAAGAAACTCAAACGTCAACATTTGTCACACTGCCTAAACCATCAATCAAAAGGCCTGCAGATCCACCTTAAATCACTGTAGTACTACAGTCGATACAGGTCAATCTCCATCATCAGCATTCTGGTGCATATCATTCTAAAGTGACACAGATTACCGGCTTTACGTGCTCATGACAGGAAAGATAAGCCCTTTTATCACATCTCATCGGTCTCATGTTCACGCATATGATGCTTTAGTCTTATCACAAGTTTATTTTTTTTTAAGCTGGAAATTATTATCTGTTATACTCAACATTACCCGACAAATGCTGAATTCGAAGCATAAACTGCAGAAGGCTCACTCAAATGACCAGACAGTAAGTTTCAAAGTCACTAAATACATGCTCTGGAAGTCTGGTTCCTTGTTTCTTCAGGATTTGAGCTGCCAATATCATAACAGAGACTTAGCATAAGTCGGGCAGTTTCCTGTGCATTTTGTGTGGTCAGGCAGAGGGGATTGGTCAGTGTGAATGGAAAGCATGAATGCAATGTCTGCGGAAGACTTTGGCCATCCGTTTCCCACCACTTCCATCATACGTTAATGAGAGAACACAGCTGAGTGAAGGGGGAGGGTGTCGGGAGAAAGACAGACACGTGATTAGTTAAACACCTGATGGTCTCCTGAGGGGAAGAGACAATAAGAGTCTGATTCATGCTGTTCTGCCTCCCACACAAAGAATCCAGCCACAGCCCAGCTCAAACCCCCCCCGGCTGACAGAACTTCACTGCTCCTCACGGCAAAACACACCCGAGTCCGTTGAAACACATACAAATGCATTCACTGAAGAGTAGGGTATCGTGCCATGACATGCCACATTCAGGTAAAGATAGAAGGCAGTTCAGTCTATCAAGAAATAAACCAAAAAGAAGCATTTAAAATGAGCATATTGCATACATACAGTGTGTCTATATCAAAAACTGTTTGTGTGTCTGTCTATATAACAAAACTAACTGACACGAATGAGCATATTTAAGGAAATGACCAATATCAAAATCATACTGATGTAAAAATAAATAAATAATAATTTTGAAGATAACTACAGGAATGCTGTCCCAGATGCAGGTCAACTAAATGATGACCCACCCTGGGCCTGCTGGTCTATCACTACCTCATCAGGATAGTCTGTCATTGTTATTATTCTGTCATTATTAACACACTCATGTCGTTCCAAACCTGTATAACTCGAGAGCCTGAAGACAAAACATCTTCTGTTTGATGGAAGAAAGTTAATTAAACAGAACGACACGAGGGCGAGTAAATGATGAATTAAGATAAGCCTTTCTACAACTCTGGCCACTTACACTTCAAGAGCTTTGAACACTCAGCCAAACGGCTACCACTGCTGCCTGCTGGGAAACAATGGACCGATCCATGGGTTGAGGATTTGGGGGAATGACGTGAGGATGAGGAGTTCCCATACAGATTTGAGCTGGGAAACAAAGAGCAGTGCAGAACCTGGCATACGCACAGGGACAATAGCTCCCCCAGAGCCAGCTGTCCGATTGCAGGGGGCTTCTGGGAACGGGCGGCCTGGGAAGACGGACCATAGACAGATGCAGAGCTGCACTGAATCAGAGCAGATACTTAGGGAGGGGTGCAAAGCGTCAGATGAAGCAGAAGGACAGCAGACAGGACATAACAGACACAAAAGAACCAAAAAGAGACACTGGAGTGAAGAGTTTATTTTGAAGGCTAAATTTAAAGAAACTAGTGATGTAATGATCACTCAACACACAATGCGATACAATTCATGATATGATTTTTTTTTACAAAATGAGATTCAAAACAAATTATGAAACCGTTTCTTTTTATCATTTCTCAGACAAAATTCTGCACATTTGTTTAATTGAAATATGCCAAAAAAAAAACTAAATTGAAATTTTAAAACTAACACCAAATCAAATAAATCTCTTCATATAAACAAACTAAGGCTTTGCCTGTGCTCTTTCCTTTCTAGAGGTAACCACTGAATGTCAATCATGATCCAAACAAATGCTGCATACATGCAGCATGAGCAGTTTTTAAAGGGGTCATATGACGTTGCTAAAAAGAACATTATTTTGTGTATTTGGTGTAATGCAATGTGTTATGCGGTTTAAGGTTAAAAACACATTTTCCGCATACGTTGCATCACACCATGTAAAAATTACCACGTCTGCATTTGTGATCAAAGAAACAACACTCAGTAGCAAATTCTTTAAATATGAAAATGTACAGGCTGTGAGTCAGAAGCGCCAGACTGTCCTTGTAAAGTTAGAATTGCCCCACTTTATAGAAAGTCTTTGTGCACAGCTGGCGTTGTAGGCTACTCTTCCAGGTTCAGGAAATAGTCCTCTGTAAAATGCACTGCACACACTCTAATATTTGTGTTGAACTGTTCTGGAACAGTGTTACCACTGATTTCTAGTTGTGTCCTCTTTTGGAAGCCCAAACAAAGTACTTTCTCTTTCACAACGAAACACAGCGTCTCCAGGACATGGAGCCGGCGGCAGCAACAATACTACCGCGAGAATAAAAATCACGCCTTCTTTCATTGCGTAAACGTTTGGGAGGTGTTTTGCAAATCTTCCCACATCGTGACATAGACATGTGGGGGTGTGTTTAAATGAGCCGTTTTAGGGAGGCGTGGACGAGTCTTAACTTTGATAAAGAATATCTCTTTGGTTTTGAGACTTAAGTCTTTGTAACTTCAGGGATTTCATCTATGCATGAACAGCTTGTAACACTCCAAAGACAAAGCAAAACATGAAATCGTATCATATGACACAGCAGACAATCTAAATTAGATTGTATAATTTTGAAATGTGAAACTATACTACATTAAGTGCCCATATTATGGATTTTTGAAAATGATCTTTCATGCAGTGAAACACAGCTCTAAGTGAATGAAAACATCCGATGAGAACATCCGTTGGAAAAATGTATCGTTGAGCGAATCGCTTTGGAGTCAATGAGCAAGGAAGGTACAAATACTGCAAGGCCTTGTTGGTTACTACTAAAAGCAGCGGTGCGCTTATGAACGTTACTTTAATATGCATTATACAGAGTCAAGATGAAAAGAAACTACCATCTAAACTTTTCTAAA
Source organism: Ptychobarbus kaznakovi (assembly GCA_027422405.1). Taxonomy (NCBI): domain Eukaryota; kingdom Metazoa; phylum Chordata; class Actinopteri; order Cypriniformes; family Cyprinidae; genus Ptychobarbus; species Ptychobarbus kaznakovi. Next base: position 34,085,422 of record CM049797.1, read on the forward strand.
AACAGCTCAGTTCCCATCAGAAACAATTTATAAACTCCCACCCCCAACTGTATCGTGATTCATTTAACATCTCAACCAGCTTGAATCATCACATTTGTATTGATTTTTAACTGTGCATTGCTATGTCCCTAAAAGAATCCTTACAAAAAGCAAGCTATGACAAACTGTCTCAACTGATGCACATACTGAAGGTATACTGACAGTCTGAACTTGTCTAAACATGCACTAAACTAGGAAAATCTGTAGAATACAGTCGCAGCAACAATGATTAATCCCAGCTCATTTCAGTCCTACGTCAAAGGAACGGACAGATGGATCAAGCAATCCGCGAAGGGAAGACACAACAGTGAGAATATGAGGACAAAAATGACTTATTTCACAAATTAATAAATTCCCCTCAAGGTTGGAATGACAATGGATTTATACTTGTGTAATCAATCACTTTTTTAAGCTAACCTGAAACCTGAGCTTCAAGAACCTACAATAAAACCACTAAATGTAAATAACATAGGAGTCGTTTGTAACTGTCCTCCGTAGCCTGAGCTCGTCTGGCCAGGCAGCTGAGCGTTTGAGTGTGACATCAGTTACGAGCGAGTGCGCTTGTGTATGACGCTGATGACAGGCGAGAGCCCGAAGAGGTTTGGATGTCACAGTCATGTCTGAGCGCTCTCTAATTACAGAGAACTGTTCCGCTTGTCAACACCACCGCTCTGGGTTGTGTGCTAATCTCGCCAGTGTTACCGCAGTAATCTGAGATGTGCCAAATGACAGCATCAGATATATGTATCCAACACTTTCTACAGATGGACACCTGCTAAACAAAACTCATAACTATGGATGGGTACCGTTAAGGTTTTAACGGTATTACTACTCTTACCGATACTGCTTATCGATTTGGTACTTTAACGGTATTCTTATCGGTACTTTTTGTGAGACCAACTAAGAGCTGAATTAACATTGCTTTATATTCTGAAATGTAAAATAAATATTTAATGAAATGAAAATAAAGCATCAATTTGTAAATGCACCAGGGTGCAGGCATTTTTTGTGTTTTATACATATTATAAGATACAGTAAGAACATGAACAAAGAAACAAAGTAAAACAAACTGACAAATTCAATAAAACAAATATACAAATGAAATTAAATAAACAGTGTTTTTTTCATGAAGGTCCACTAACATTACTGTTCAGGTAAGTAATAGCCTATAAAAGAAATCTAAAAGTAATCAAATGTAAATGAACACTGCATAGTTTTCACTGTATGTGTTGATAGATTGATGCTTATTAAAGCTATAACGTTATACAGATTAAGAGCTGTGAATGATTTTCTCTTTGCGTTTTGTTCTTTGATTAACATTGATGGCCCAAGCACCAGTCTGTCACTTTAAGACAACATATTGACACGCATCGGATTTTCTCCCAACCGTTCTCATCCACTTAAGACAAACTGTGTTTAAGTGAATACTCTCCAAGCTGGCCTTTTGACATATTTTGTGTGTATTTGATCGTTTCGACACACACACACACACACACACACACACTCTTCAGCCTGGGGAACAGCGTCTCTCGTGCGGATTGTGCTTTCAACGTTTTATTAACAAACATGTCCCGCTATTTAGCAACAGTAAAGACGCATTTTACAACAATCACAGATTGAGCGGATTCTGGCGTTAAGATTTGGGTTTTAGTGAGGAACGAACGTGGAACGCTGTGAAGGGAAAGAGAAACGCAGCTATAATGATTTGAAGCCAAAATCGAAATAAAAAAAGAAAATTAGCAGCCACAGGCCTAAAGTGTAAGCAGATGTTTGAATGTTTAGTTCTCTCTTCTATCGTAATTAAACGGCTTTCATGTTGCGCGTGCTGAAGCTCCTCTGCATGAGCGCGATCTCGCATCTGAATTGCGAATAGCAAAAATGCATCATAGAAAAATGTTTGAATATTAATGTATATAAAAACAGCTGGTGACTCTAGTTAGATAGAACTTTGCAAGATAATGTGTATATATAGCAATAATAAATGTATGTGTGTTTTCTTAATTTCTCCAGTACCAATAGCAGAACCGTTAACGTCAGAGCTTATCGATACTCCGGTCTTTCATAATTTAGCCCCGAGTCCGATTAAATACCGGGTTTCGGTACCCATCCCTACTCATAACTAAGGCTTACAGGAATAGTTCGCCCAACCATGTCATAATTTACTCATCTATTTTATGGTGAACATAGAAGATATTTTGAGAAATACTTCAATGTTTTCTTTTTGTCCATAAAAGGGTAGTCACTGGTAGGGATGCAACAATACCATTTTTTCAGAACCGATCCGATACCGAAAATTCTGAGGATCGGCCGATTGGTATCCAATCCGATACCAGCTCAGTTTTTTTTTTTTTATTCTTAACTTAGAATTTCTATACTTCTCTGTGTTGACCCGATCGTCACTCTTCTGTGTGTTAAACACAATCTATTACAGTGTTTCTCAACTGGTCGGTCAAAAGTGCTGGGTATGCAGCCCAAAAGTGGGTTGCGAGACCATTCTGAGAGGGTCGCGGATTGAATACAGCCAAAGAAACGACATCAACAAAAAACGTAATTCTAAGTGCTTTTCTGATGAGAGACATTTATTTTAAAAGACGTGCATGAAAGCTGTTGACACTTCTGTCAGATCATCTGACTCCGATGCAGTTTAAGTTAAGAAAGAGTGCCTGAGAAAAAGGCTCTGTCCCGATTCAGTATCTGCGGTCAGATGAGATGTTGACAGGTTTAATGTCAGTGTAATTATTCTATCGTTATTTTCGTAACTTATGAAATAAAAAGTCTTTCACCTCAAAAAACAAACTGTCCTGTCAGATATTATAGTATGCTGGTAGTGCGCACTCTTCTATAGCACGCGCGAACGCAGCGCCGCGCTATACATCACTTCACTAAAGCACAGAAACTAGGAGCATGCTACAGGACAATAAAAGTACAGTACCAATAAATCACATAACTGTACTGCGTGTGTTAGCTGGGAAGGATTTGCATGACGTTTCCACGTTTCATTAACAGTCACCTTGGTTGTTTTCATAACCCAAAAATAGCATGTTATTTTCACTTTGTGTCATTTTGTATATGTTTAAATGAATGTGGTGGCTCATACCAACTTAATTGTATTAACAAAAGTGAGTTTGGGACTGCTATTTAATAGCCTTACCTTATATTTTATTCAGTCATATTCTTAACAGTCTTAACTTAATTTTTGTGAAATAAACTTGCTTTGTTTTTTAAACATACATACACATATACATACATACATACATATAATAAAAAACAAATTTAAATGACAAAAATATATATAATCATAATATTTGACAAAAAAACTTATAAACTAGTTTATTTATTTACTAGTGTAAATTATTTACACTTATAATATACATTGCGCTTCTTTAACTTAATCAATTGATGTGCATTAGATGATGAATTGACTAGTCACCTCTTGTATGTTATGATTTAGTCGTCAGAAAATAATTCATAAAGAATACATACATTTCTAACGTAAACTATTGAAGCCAAATACTTACATTTCCCCAAGCTGTTTAGCTGTAGTACAGTATTCATAGGCTTAATCAGGAAGCATACAGTGGCCCCACTTTTAACTCTTTATATTACGCTTATTGTAGATGGATGCACGGAGGAAGACAAGAGTAAGAAGTGCAACCAACACCAGAGAAGACAGATTTTGTCAGAGCCCTTGTTATTTTTTAATTTTGACACTAATTAAGACATATACATCGGTTCTCGGTATATTTGGTAAGAAGCTAGTCTGCACAAAAATCCTAATTTATAATTTTATTGAGCCATTGTCTGATGAAATCAAATAATACACAATATAAGACAAGACAAAAGACAATTCCTGTGCTGTGATTTCGGCTATATTTGCATATAAACTTAGTACAGCAATAATATCTCTTTTAACTGAACGGGCTGCTCCTCTCAGACGCTCACTGAACAGAGCAGATGCAGAGAAAGAGCTGCGTGCGCGCTGATCTCGCGCCGTTGCGGCAGTACCAACGATCACAGAGACTCGCTAAAGTTTGTCCAAGAAGTCGCTAGATTTGTCACTAGTCGCTTTTTTGGGGGAAAAAAAAGTCACTAGGGGGGTCTGAAAAGTCACTAAATCTAGTGACAAAGTTGGCAACACTGCGCACATCTCTACTACTCCCCCTCTCTCTCTGCCTGACTGCAGCAGCACACGCATTTTCAGACGTACACACGTACAGGAATATCTGGACCACGGCCAATCAGAGGGGGGGTCCGCCCTTCACTATCTCTGATTGGTTTAGACCACGATATGGGCCTAATGTTTGTCTACCACAGGGAGACTTTCAGAGTCGCAGAGTTTTTTTTTTTTCTTGAACGGCTGGTCGCACTGGTGCGACCTCCGATTTTTTTTTTTTTGCACTCTAGAGCCCTGCATCTAAAACAAACAAACATAGGATGCAATGGCTATATAACCACCAGGAATTCCACTTAAACAATGCCATTCAACAGATCTCTCACCTTATGAAGAGGCAAAACCATGAAAGCTCCTCCTCCGCTGGCTTCCACAATTATGGCAACAAATTTGGGGTTGACTGCGCAGAATGCACTATCCCACGTGACCCGGGACACCCTGATGTCATCATAGCACTGGTCGTTCTTCACCGCCTGGCCGAACACATGCCGGAACTTACTCTGTCGCACAACCCGTTTGAACATATCTGCAGAGAAAAACAGGACGAGAATGAAAAATGAAGCCATCACATGAACGCTCGAGTGCTTTCACTGAACAGACATGAGCCACGTACAGGAAGAAATGGTTGAAACGCCTACTAACTTTTCTTAAAGACAAGTAAATCTGCCAAAATTCGATGCATTTCAAGTGCAATTCAATGCAAATTTCAATTTAGGCACACCATGACATTAGTGCACTGTAATCTGTAATCCAATGGTGTTGTGTGTAAATAACACTTTTACAGTGCTTAAACAGGGTCTTAATCCACTAGCTAGTTTAAATATAATCCTAAAACGTGACAAGTGCTGCAACGGTTGCACTTAAAGTAAATAATTACCTGAGCAGAACAGTGGCACTTCAACATGGCACAGATAACTGCAAAAAATGCCAAACATTCACATGATTTCAAAGTGTCTGGCACATAGAACAATAATGAAATCCATCTCAAAGAGCTCTGCTGAAAAACCAAAACCAGTTCAAAGTGGGTTTTGACAGATCACCTTCCAGATGGGTTCACAATCACCAATGTGGAAAAGAACCAGAGAACGCATTACTCACCCTATTTCTCACAGCAAACTCCATGTCAGCATCAACACTACACATTGGTCTCTATGCTATCTGTTTCAGCTTGTCTTGCGTCGGTTCTAAAACAAACCTGAATTACGAGAACATTCTGTCTTCGTGCCATTTCACAATGAAAACAACTGAGGCCCAACTAAAACAGTAGAAACTCTTGGGCTGGATAGAGTCAAAAGACAAGACAAAGCTAAATATTACCATCATTGCTCAGGGCGTGAGAAACGACGTGATTACAGTAAGTCTGTAATGTAGTTAACACCCAGATAAGCACATTTACACCTGCATAATAATGAAACCGCTTCAAAATCTGGGCTGGTGCTAAATATTTTGGCAAGGGAGACTCTGTGCATGTTTGTAATTGAATTGATAATTAATAATTGAATGCCTTTATTGTCATTGTATTTAGAATACAACGAAATTAGGAGCACTGTCACTCAAATTACACTCCTGACTGGTTTTATAAAAACAAACATAACTACAGACAATACATAACACTATAAGACTGTACAATTTTACAAGAAAATATAGCAAGTTACTTGGGTCATGATTAGTGATCGATCGATATTGATTTTTTATATCGGCCTGGCTGGCTGAAATAAACGATAGACTTTTTATTTTGTCTATCCGATATATATTGTCATATCGCACAGCCCTAGCGGTCAACAGTGAACGGTAGAGGATGAATGTGGACAGGAAGCTGTTTGACTGAGGAGAAATGTGACCTTTGTTTCTGATAATACAGTGAGAAGCACAAAAGGTTTTACACCAATCACACGCTACAAATTATGTCTCTCAACACCATGGCTATCCCCCACCGTACAGAAGATACTCAGACATTAACTCCCATACAACATTTCTAATACATATCTGTCAATGTGTAAATAATCTTATCCCTTCATTTGATAAGACCGCTGTTACTAGAGGTGACATTCTACTGTGCTGCATGTCAAAACTTTAATACAGCATCTTAAATTCTATAAACCTCTAGAGAGAAAAAAAATGCATTGTGACTATCATCTTGTTCATAGATCAACAATTGTGCAGAGTCAACATAAGAACACCTCCTGTGTTAGATACTGTTTTAAAATCATGAAATGGATGATTAATGATGTACATCTGAATGAACTAATTATGGAAAAAAGGAAGGACTGGGTTCGCTGCACTGGATGTAGATTGGAGGCAAATGAAGCATGAATGTTTAATTTTAGTCCAGCATGCATCACCTGATTTATATTATAAAACATATGCATGGATAAATCATTTGCATTAAGATAAAGCATATGCATTCAGAAAGTAGAATTGCTGAATTTTCTTTTCATGCCAACTTATCCTGTAACCAACCATTCTTAATGCATAACCAAGATTTAAAATAAAGAAAAGAAAAACCACCATATAAAAATGCAGGGTTTTTTTGGTCACATTATGTATTTATTTTATTTGCTTTCATTTTTTTTATTTCTTATTTCTATACACCGTGACAGTGAGAGATGAGACAGGAAATGATAAGAGACTAGAGATTGAAATCGGGAAATGATACTAGTCAAGTTCACTTTTGATCTTTATATCGCAATGCTTGGAATGTCCATCCGAACATGTCTCAAGCGTTTTTAACTCTTTGGTGAATGAGTTGAATACAGTGAACAGATATTTATAGGCAATTTTTAATCATTTGTTACCGTGTTCTATTACAGCATAAATGTGAAACAGGTAACAAGAGAATTGATGCAGCAGTACATTTGGGTTTGATTTACTACATTCAGAAATATTTTTGTAGGTTAATTAAAAAAAGGCATATTTTTGCTTATATAATGCCATAGGTTACAGTGTGTCACTCTTTTTTTTTCTTAATTTTGAAGAAAACAAACATTATATTCTTGTTTTGAAGAAGAAAATCTTCATAGGGCTAGGCGATACGGCCCAAAAAAATTTATATTAGTTTTTTTCCATATCAATACCATATTGATATTTATCACAATTTTACTACAAGTGAAAAAAAGTCAATTTACACAAACAGCATTTTCATTTTTAAAAATGTAATGTTTGAAAAAATGCTGCACAACAAAACTGTATAGGCCTAAATTAAAATGGACTAAAAATAATATTATTATTGTTACTTTAAAGTATATTTTCACATGCAATAGTACTGCATTTCTGTCATAACTTCTTTAAGTTAAACCTAACTTTCATTTTGAGTTTTTTTAATTAAAAGGATTTTGACTAGCAACTCAAAAGCAACACACAAACACAAATCTCAACACAAACGGAGACCTATTAAAGGCGATTTTGAGGGGAGATCTGCCCCAGATGATCTCTACAGCGCCTACTCAAAATACCACGCAGCCATACACTCAACGCAGCGACTCATTCTCACCCTCTTCACTGCCTCATTTCCCATAAGCTGGTGAGGTCGACTGTCTGAGGGTAACATACGTTCAGAAAGAACTGCAATCTCTTCGGGAGCACAAGTGGAACCGAAAAAGGATGTTTGGGCAGCAGAGACAGCTCTTCTCAAGTTCTCAAAAAGCTAATTTGGCTTCAACAAACGGTCTTTTGTGCAAATAAGGATGTACACAACAACAGAGACCGGGAACATTGTGGTTACACTGCTTCTCTTCTATGTTACTGCTCAGCTGATTAAAGAAGCGAATGAAATGAAGCAACAGAGAGCTACAAGACAACAAACCCTAAATTCACCAGACTCAAACTTCTAACTTGCATAAGACAGTATGCTAGCTTAGCAGACTAATTGCATTGATTCCTAACTGTAAATTAGCTTCAAGCAGGAGACTAGGGCTGCAACTAACGATTATTTTGATAATCGATTAGTTGTGTATCGATTAGTGAAAATAAAAAGTGACAAAAAAAAGCTTAAATTGAATATAATTTAAAATGAACCGGAATCAACTGAATTGGGGAAAAAATGAATTGGACAAATAAATAAAGTGGATCAATAACTAAAAAGGGAAACGTGGGCAGATTAATACATGGAATTGTAAGAATTTAAAAAAAGGCATCACGCTTAACCTCACCCGGCTCAGAACATTTTCCTTTTCAAGCCTCTGCAAAGGTTCTGTCAAACATTCACTCTCGCCTGTGGCAACACTTGCATGAGCATTCAAGAGGCACTGCTTGCATTCTTTTGCCTGTTTTAATCAAGCACTACATCATCTCTATGACATAAAACAAGCTCTATACAATCCGAACAGAAAGGTGTAATTCAGAGCATGTGTAAGTCAATACCTCATGATTGTATCATTCACCAAAGCTCAAAATCAAGATAAAATCAAAGTGAATCACACTAGGGTTGTGACGGTGAGGACATTTTCCCACCGGTTAATCGACGTGTTGTCACACCGGTATCACCGTGGTGGGGGGTTGTTTGAGTCGTCCCTCTTTCCCTCACTTTCCTTTGCTTAAATAGCTTCTAAAAGCACCGTGCGCATTTTACGTTAACTTTGAATAAATTCAATTCAAGCAACAACAAAATACAACTTAGAACATCAAACTTTTATTAACAAAACAAATAAAAATACACCATGCTATATGCCTACTATAAAATTACAAATAACATACACAAAGTTTAAAAATACAAAACTAAAAATCAGTTAAGAATGAGGAATAAACAATTATGAAACGAAGAACGTTTATTAGCAAAAATGAATAAGAAAGTTTGCAGGGACTAAAGTTCACTGACAAGCTACGCAATATTGTGTTCATAATCGCAGATGAATCGCATTCAATTATGTGCTTAGCTTGTCAATGAACTACGGCTCAGTGTATGAACTGCCGCTCCATTTGAAAGCAGGTGATGGTGATTTATTGCCAATCACGGAACTGGCTTTACTGACGAGATGTGCATGAGAATCGCATGCAATTAATTGCACAGCCCTATTAGAAACAATAAAAGGCAGTAAAGACTGGAGTGAACTCCAAGAGAACCTTTGTAAAATGCATTCGAATTCCAATGACGCCCATAGGCTAAATAGAGCAACACAAACCGATCATGGTCAACACTGCTAACTATTAATGAGATAAGACTCTCGGTTGAGTCAGAGCAGCAAAGAGTTAAACCATTAAATCTAATCTAACTGAACAGTGTAGCCCAGTGCTTCCCAAACCTGTCCTGGAGGACCCCTGCCCTGCACCTTTTGTGTCTCCCTTATCTAACACACCTGATTCAACTCATCAGCTCGTTAGTAGAGACTTCAAAAACTAAATTGGGTGTCTGATTAGGGAGACATACAAAATGTGCAGGGCAGGGGGTCCTCCAGGACAGGTTTGGGAAGCACTGGTGTAGCCTACAGTCGTTTCCAGCTAAATTGAGGCCTATCTATGATATTGCTTTCTCCAGTGAAAAGGTTGACTTCTGAAAGGGAAATGTGCACAGATAAAGCACCGTTTACAAGAGAAAACGGGTTTAAACAAATATGTTGGTAGAGTTTAATGTGAGAGGACAACAGGGAATGGGCGTTTTCACTGGAATGAAGCGTTATTATGAATTATGGAATTTTGGCCAGAAGTGATGGATTACAGTTAAAGGGATGGTTTACCCAAAAATCTGTGCAAGAAACTGAACAGTATTTATATTGTTTTTTTTACCTCTGATCTGCCCGTCTGTTGTGTGAAGGAGCTCGGGAAAGTTGGACCAGGTGGCGGATCAGAGGTAAAAAGCGATATAAATACTGTTCAGGTTCTTGCACAGACCGATTGTTTCGTGTCTAAAGACCTCAATGTATCGTCAAATCGTCAATCGTTTAATTTGATTTTGTCTATGTATGTTTGTTTTTTCTCTCTCAAAGCCGTGAGTACCATTGACTGACATTATATGACTGACAGACTGCAACGGTTTGAGTAAAAATCTTCGTTTGTGTTCTACTGAGAAATAAAGTCACCTACATATTGGATGCCCTGGGGTAAGCAGATAAACATCACATTTTTATTTTTGAGTGAACGATCCCTTTAAAAAGCCTTAATGAAATTTGTGTAACAAACATGCATCATTTCACTTCACCAGACGTTAATTGATGGACTGGAGTAGTGTAAATAAGCCCACTTGTGAATTATTGTGATATTGCGTTTGGACTCATTCTGACGGCACCCATTCACTGCGGAGGATCCATTGGAGAGCAAGTGATGTAATGCTAAATTTCTCCAAATCTGTTCTGATGAAGAAACGAACTCATCTACATCTTGGATGGCATTAGGTGAGTACATTTTCAGCCAATGTTTATTTTTTACAACTATTACTTAAAAAAAAAAAGCCTAGTATTTGATAACTGATATTGTACCGACATATTGTGAATCCCAAGGATATAGAGCCCTGCAAGCCCGTTGGGACCCGATTCCATTCGGGCCGGGTTCGGGTCGTTTTTTTTTTTTTTGACAGATCGGGCTCGGGCTCATTTAGCTTCTCGCCTTTTATTGTGCCCAAATACGCGCACACCACACATGTACTGTATGAAATATTGTTATAATAATTATATTATAAATATTATACATCGCCTATGCAATAGGCAAGTAGCAACGCATATACGCACGCATTAGCATACAGGTGACAGTTGACCATGCAGAGCATCAGGGAGAAGTTGGAGCGGGGGGGAAGTTACTAAAAGTTCCCAATGCTTCGGGAAAAGCTGCATTTTGGCAGAGTTTTGTCTGTATTGATATCTGTGGGGATGATTGTCGGTGGTGGTAGTTATGTTTGAGGCCTATAATAAAAGTTTACCTCTTAGTAGCGTGTGTGTGTGTGTGTGTGTGTAGCAGAGACAGCACGCGTCAGAGAGCTTAAAGTGATATTGATGTTGGTCTTGGGTCGGCATGAATGTGTTCGGGGGATATTTTATATTAATAATAAACTAGTGTTTTCTAAGTCGGTGTCGCAAGGATGAAGTTGCAGATCCCGACTTTCCATCTCCTCATTAGACCCGCCTTTATGAAATGCATCTACGGATTATGATTATAATGAAAGAGTTTTTGTTTTCTATACGTTTTATTTCGTTAAAGTACTAATGTAAAGCTTTCTGTAGATATATTTATTATGTCTAAATTGATCGAACACGCTATGACCAGCTCACTGTCTGCCGCTGGTCGTTAGCTACTTTAAAAAACAAAAACTTACATTTAACGAATAAAAAAATGCTCCAAATGTTTTTCTAAATTACCTTAATAAAATAACAAAACGAAATACAACCACTTTGCCATTTCATACAAACCTGAAGTATTCTAATTGCTGAAACAGTATAGTATAAGCTGTTTTGGGAGAAGGGAAAAATAAAATACGGGCTCGGATCGGACTCGGGCTGGTAATTCTGATAAGCTGTCGGACACGGGCCGGGCAAGGGCCTGAGCGTCTCGGGCCAGGGCCGGGCTAGGGCCTATATTTTAGGCCCGTGCAGGGCTCTACAAGGAAAAGGTGCCGATAAAGTCGCATTTTGAAATATTAATACAAAGTAGTAACCCCACAATTATTGGACAGTTTCAGTAATGGCATAAACTAATTATGACTTAGGAACAAGTACCAAGTGGAATGATTCCACTTCCATGTGCACATGTGGAGATAGGATTCACTTCATAAATTAGAAGAGCTGCACTCGATTTGACATCTGCACCGCTCTGAAAACCTGACGTGGCATGTGAATCCAGATGAAATGTGTTGACCTTGTGCTCAATCTGCTCAGCACTATCCTGCTGCTAGTATTTAGTCTCTACGCCACACTGAAAAACAGAATGTCACACAACATCTCTTTCCACAAAGGCAATTAAGAGATACTCCGCTTCACACTTGCATCTGCTGTGCCAGAGGTCAGCATGGGGTCACAACCGTAGCGCTCTTGGCAGTCATGTTGCAGGCCAGGTGCAATGAGAAAAAGCAAGAGATAGTGAAAGGGAAGGAGAGAGAGGGGCGTGCGTGGTGCTTTGCGTAGATTTGAATCAGCAGGTTCATGTAGTCGAACTGTGGTCGGCTGTTTAAAGGTGGAGTCTGGCTGTAGTCAACGTAGTGCCAAGTAACACATGGTGAAATCCAGCCTGTATTTACCAACACTCACGAATCGCCTAGCAACACCAGCAAAATACCACAGTAGGAAAGAATGAAAGAAAAAAAAAAAAAGTAGAACCAAGAAGTAAATTTGGCCTTTTAAGTACAAAACGTACCCAGTTGATGCGGAGACTCAACACAAAGCTTTCTGAAATGTTACTGAATCACTCAGAGATTATTTTCAGCCAAAAAAGGCTACAGTACAAGGTCTATTTTAGCAGACAGGTCTCTCACAAATCACTCCAAAATCAAATAACCTGTCAAATGACTCCTTTACATCATCTTTGAAGGTTTTAGTTTACTTTAACCAAGTGCACACTATAAAACTGAAGCATTGAAGGGATAGTTCAGCTTCATGTCACTCCAGTTCTGTATGACGTTCTTTCCTTTTTGGAAATAGATGTTGTTTTGGCAGATGTATCAGTGTTTTCGGTCTATACAAATGGAAGCCAATGGTCACCAAAACAGGTTGGTTTTGGATACAAACGTCTGATAAATGCAAATGTAATTTACATTTTTTTTTTGTGAAAATCTAAAGTCATATAGGCTAGGTTTGGAGAGACCAGAGATAATCAACCCAGAAGTTGGCACACTTTCTTGTTCCTTTAAAAAAAAAAAAAAAAATACAAAACCACCTCATGCGAGCGTAAAAAAACTTTTTTGCGATAAATGGAAGTTTTTTCGAAATTGACCCATTTCCATTAAGCGTATTTTCAATTCATAATTTATAAATTGCGCAGTTTGAAGGGTAATGGAAACACGCCTAATGACTTCATCACTCAACAGCCCACGTTCTGACAAGCACAAAACTCAACATGCTGTATCACTCAGCGCACAATAGCCATCGTGACACTTCCGTGAGTCATAAGGCGGCCGCCTAGACCATCCAGCAGCCATTAAGACGGTTACATAACACTATAAAACATCCATTTATACAAATATAGTCCCCTGTATAACTTTACCACATAATCTGGCCATAATCAGCAGCTGAAAGGCTTGACATTGTTGTCAGCACATATATGTTGAAGAATCTTATTCACCAAGACACTGATTGGAATGAAAATGTGTCCTAAAAAGGCAACATTGAGCAATTGGAGAATGGGAAATGATAATTGTGCGAATTCATTGCCAAGCAACACGATATCAATTCACAGCAGGACGACAGAGCAGCACTCAGTCGCAAAAATGATGTGTGAGAAATGTTCCACAGCACAAAGAGAGGCAAAAAGAATTAGTACGAAAACAGATCCATGATAATCTGACCTTTAGCCTGCCGAACATGGATTTGTTGGGAAAACAAACTAAAAATAATGTTGTTTCAAACATTCAGTTTGAGTTAAAAGCTTAATTAATTTTCAAAATCGCATTAGGGTTGCACAATTTGGCCACAGGTATTGTGATTTGATCAATTATTGAACTTTTTAATGCATAATGACACTGCTTTAATCAATTCTCATGATAAAATCAAATGCACGGCTCAACAAAACAGATGGAAACCCTGATAAAAAAACTAACTCTGCAACAGGTCAATCAGCTCAAGTTCGGTAAAATGTGATAAATGACACTTATTTTTGCAGTTATCATTACATTTGGTTAAATCTCAAAGAATCAGCCTTGCTAAATGTTTCCAGCTACCCCTGCACTAAATGATAGTAATGCTGCCCACTTACACAATACAGCACACATCCAACAAACAAACACAAGACTGGGATTCCACTGAACAGCACCAGAAGTCAAGGTTTACTTCAGTTAGAACTTCTGTCAGCAAAAACAGAAGCAGACCGTTATGAAAGGAGTTACAGACGTTTCCACAAAACATTGTTCTTAAACATTTCACAAATCTTGAAAAAAAAAAAACGGACAAATTAAGCTACTCCCAATTAGGGATGCAACGATTATAGATTTTGTTGGTACGATTATAGTCTGAGGAATAAGGTATAAACATTCTTTATATATTAATTTTAAAATACAATAACCAATAATAAATAATACACATTATTTACACTGTGGCATTCTTTGAAGCTGTAGAACACGTGAAACTAGATCACAAATAACAACACAATACAGCACAATATTTAAAGACATGTACAGACTAATGAGGGGAATAAACTAAACTATTAGTCTTCATCCATATATTCATCTCTAGTTATGAGCAAAGGTCTTTTGAGACCAGCACATCTCGTCCAAAACAAACTACAGTGTGTAACGCAATTGCGCTTGAGTGATAGCCAAAATTATCCATCAGACTTGGCTAAATGAGTAACTCCTGGTTCCACCTCAGGTATTAACTCATAATAACCTTGTAAGTCGTCTACTGATAGAAAATGTGAATGCATGAAATGTCATGTGAAACTCATACCGTGTTGGTCATAGCACTAGTCTGAGGAATAAATCACGGTTTTATGATTATTACAATTATTATGCATTTATTAATTTCACAACATAAAATCACATAAACACTCTTTTTATATATTAAAGTGTTATTTATTGCTGTCTTTATGAAACAGAAATAACACAGTAACCAATAATACAGCACAAAAATAATAATACAAAGAAAGAAACGTCCATCTCTTCTATTGGAATTAAAAAGGTGACCTCTGCTCTATAAACATCCGAGTATTTCCCTTTTGAAAATAACACGTGAAATAGATCACAAATGTATTTGGTGTTTTCATTTAGTAATATTCTTTCTACATTTGTCTTTTGGACCTGAGGTACTTTTTTTTTTTTTACTTAAGAATAATACTATAACAGGGATGATAAATCACAAAGTTAATTAAGTATTATTAATTTAAGCACAAATAATAACTGCTTTTATTTATCCCACAGAGGACACTGTTACTAATGGTAAGGGATTTTAAACTAAACTATTATTGTAATCAACGGTCAGCCATTATATCATTTTTAATAATCTTATATTCATCTGATTTTACATATGACCTGAGTATTAAGTAAAATCATGTCTATTTTGGATTTGAGGTACGATTGTGAGGTGTGATAAGCGAGATCGATTTGACATAAACTTGATAGCAGTCTGTGAATATTCTAAGCAAATAGGGTAATGCCATGCATCCAGCAATGCTTTTCTTTCATAATGTGCATCTGTGTTGATCACCATAACGGGAATGCAAAACAGAGTAGCCGAGCAACCCTGGCAAAGACTTTGGGAATTTATTGCAACGTGAACACAAAATGCAAATAACATCTAATAAACATAATGGAGTAAAAGTTTCTGATTGCAACTACTTTGCTTGGCCATGCTTGTGTTCTGGGTTCGACAGTTAAACCTAGCCTAGGCACTAATGCATACAATTCGACAGTTAAACCTAGCCTAGGCACTAATGCATACAATTCCAGACAATGTCCAGAAAGCTGCTGGACAGTTTTCCAAGGAATGTTGTAATGAGAACAATGAGGCAGGGCTTGCTCTCACATTCTTCACCCATTAAAAACTGCACAAATAATACCACAAAGAACCGAGGACGGAATTTACACAGTCACACAGCCATGTTAGTAGACTGCCTACATGAACAAAAGTAGTTACAGATGGCCAGAAGTGTTGTCCTCCAAAACAAGCTGTGGTAAAAACAAGTTTGTTGGTCTAGGATTCTCAGCCACATAGTATTAGGAAAACAATTGTCAGATTAAGACGTTTAATCGTAACCTGCTTCAAGACGGATACAGCTTTGTAAGCTGGGTTACTGCGTCAAAAATCACAGTTTCCTCTACATGTTTTTCAAGACAGTCCTTTTCTGCAGGCCTACACTACCATTCAAAAGTTTGAGGTTGATAAGAATTTATTTTAATTGTTTTTTAAATTCATTCAGATCACAAATTATGACCACAGACAGAAATATAGTAAAATATAACTACAATAAAAAAAAATTTTTGTTTATTTTGATATACTTAGATGTAATGTAATTTATTCTTGTGATTCAAAGCTGAATTTTCAGCAGCCATTACGCCAGTGTCACATGATCAGAAATCATTCTAATGTTCAGATTTTTCTATTACTATCAATGTTGAAAAAAGTTGCTGCTTAACTTGGAAAATTTTTTTCTGAATTATTTGATGATCAGAACATTTAGAAGAACAATTGGTTAAAATGTAAACATTTTGTAACAAAAAAGTCTTTACTTTCACTTTAGATCAATTTAATCCTTGCTGAATAAAATTATATATTAATTTCCAAAACAACCAAAAACAACAAATAAAAAGTGTTGACTGACCAAAACTATTGAACTGTAGCATATATAGAGGCACAAGTTTAAACCTTTATAAACTTTACTCAACTTTATATCATTCCAAACCAGTATGATTTTTTTCCTCCATGGAAAACAAGAAGTGAATTATTTAATATCATCTTGGAAGCCCTTTATGCTAATGACTGGGTCTGTCAAGTGGTGAACTTGACTGAATGTAGAATATTTTTAGTAAAATCTGCCAGTCGAATGTGCCATACAGACATGCTGGCAGCCAAATAAGCATGCTTGACCGAAAGAGAGAGAAAAAAGATGATCTGGGCATGTCATGTTTTCAACGTGTGCACTAATAAAAAACATGGAATCAAATCAATAAAGCCTGAAAAGAACTACAGAGACTGCAAAGATGGGAAGAGGTTTCTTCTAATGAAAATAATGCCCACTCTTCTTATAATCCATTCATTTCCCGGTGGATAAAATCACGTGTCATCTATGTTTTTCTCACAGCATATTCACAGCTTCACTTGAATGTCAGCAATTCACGCCGACTTAAAGAAATGCCTCCAATAATTAGAACATTGGATCCCTGCATATGAAGAGAAAGATAAGAGCTACTTCATCAAAATCTTTAACTGGATACCAACTAATAAGCGTCGCAAGCAAGTGACTAAACGATTCATAGATTCTTGACCGCAAGCTCAATCCAGCTACTGTCTCCTTATGAACAGATGTCAGAAAAGAGCTGAGACGCTTGAAAGAAACTAATCGCGGTTATACTTGCACAACAGAAGTAGGAGAAACAAAAGAAGAACTAGGAATTATTTGAGAGACCAAAAGATGATCTCGATCAAACCTTCATTTAACCAACAAGAGAAAAAGCCTTTGTGATGACTCTCACTTCACATTGAGTTCTGGGCAATGAATCCGAGTGATACCGCCTCCACAACCATCTGAGGCGATTCCTTCACTTCCTGATCCCAGCCGTGCACAAAGGAAGCCTTGTAACGCAGCACCGAGGCATCACTGGTCTACTGGATTCATGGTGAAACACAGTGAAGGATGGGTAGGCCTTATCCAAAAACTGATGGGAGAACATTTCCATTTTTCAAAGAAAAGTATGATCTGGATCGGTATAGAAGGGCAACATCGTTTTGAGGTGACAAGAGTGTAATGTGCCCAGGGCAGATGTGCAAAAGTAGCACCCTAGGTGTACCCTACCATTCAAAAGTCTGAGGACAATAACTTTTAACTTTAAGCCATGAAGACATTCATAATGTTACACAAGATTGATTACAAATAAATGCTGTGCTTTTGAATGGTCTACATCAAAGAATCATGGGGGAAAATAGCACTTTTCTCAACACTAATAATAATAATAATAAGGAATGTTTCTTGAGCACCAAATCACTGTATCAGAATGATTTCTGAAGCGTCATGTGACACTGAAGACTGCTGGAAATGTAGTTGCGCCATCAAAGGGATAAATTACATTTCAAAAACATATTAAAGTAGAAAACAATGAGAACTTATTTTTTTATATAATTTAACATTTATTTTAAATATTTGTTAATAAAATATTAATATTACATCATTTAACAATAATAATAAATTAAATTGTAATAAAATTAAATAATATTTCATTATTATAGTATTTTTTACATTATATTAAAAAAACTGCAAAACTGACTCAATTTTATAATAATTAGCCTACATATTCAATTACACACATATATATAAACCTATATATAATATCTAACAATCCACAAGTTAATGATTGTGACATGCCTGCTGCATGCAGGTGGGCCCTTCCGTTGGCCAGTCATGTGTTTTACTGCTATAAAATCCAGATACATTGCTGGGTTCTGACATAACGCCGGCAGAAAAAAGGCACAAGACAGAGCAAGTGACAGCTCTAAATGCAGGAGTGTAAGAAAGTAAAAGATAGGGAGCGTGTTTTGGCATATAGTCAGACAGAGCCATTTACACTTGACTCAGTTCAAACACCATACATGGCTGTGTTTAAAAACCCATTATATATTCCAAATATTCTCAACACAAGCATTCCCATCAAACCTGCCAGCCACAGTCTCGTATAACTAGACCTCATTTGACACTACTGGGCTCATTATGGCACCCTGATATACACCACTACAAGGATACGGGAATATTGTTAAGGAAGTTCGCTGCTGCCATGTCCTGTTGTCTCTTCACCATGAAGGCCAAACCCAGAGGGAAGGTTACGTGTTGGGAAGCACAACCCCGATCAGTCCTGGCGTCATCACACCAGAGGTTGATACAATGTTTATAATCCAAATAAATGCATTCTCTGACTGAAGAGTCACTGTAATACACAGATGATTTATCTGCAGGCCCGCACGGAGTCTGAACCCACTGAAGTCTGCAGAGAGTTTTCCAGAAATGAAAAGCCCATACTTGACATCCCTAGCCCTTATGTGCCTTTGATATATTTAGTCTAATTTATTATGCTTTCAAAAATAGATATTCATAATATTGCTGAATTTTATGATGGTAAAATCACTTTAAGTATATTGTGAATATTCAACATTTCAGGGTCATTAAGTCATTTTTTTTATTCTTGGCATACCTAAAATGGTCCCACACTATGGACTTCAGTCATTCTCTGGTGGAAATAAAGGATCGCTGTTTGGTTCCTCTGTCATAGTTAATCTAGTGTGTGTAGTAGTCTCCGTGTCTCTGATAAGCACGGCATTGTAAGCTGGTGCACCGCTAGTGTAACTTTGTTTTTGATTTGTGCAAGCTGCAACAGTTCCGCTCCGTGCAACAGAAACACTCGGTTTAGCGGAGCCTTTACGATTTATTAACCGTGACGTTTTAAAAACCGGTTAATCGCTGCATCCCTAGCGCTGTGACGTAATTGTGACGTCGGCACAAAAAGGGTCTATACTATATAGTTTATAAATAAACAAATGGTGTTCATTAACTTTCTATTTATCAAAGAATCTTGAAAAAAAAATGTACCACGGTTTTAACCGGTAATGTTTATAATCACCAAATCAGCATAATATGATTTCTGAATTATCATATGACACTGAAGACTGGAGCAATATGCTGAAAATTCAGCTTTGCCATCACAGGAATAAATAACATTTTAAAATATAATCATATACAATTATTTTAATTTTCATAATATTTTACAATATTACGGTTTTACTGTACTTTTGATCAAATAAACGCAGCCTTGGTAAACTGAACTCAACCTTCTCACTTATTAAGCCACAATTAATTTACACAAATCATGACCTTATCATTCTCCTTGCTCAAGTTTAGCTTGTTTCATAAAACCTTTGACTGCAAGTGTGAAAATTTGACTATGACTTTCACTTAAACTGAAGTTGATTAGCTTGTGCTGAACCATGTTATGTGGATAGATAATACTGCTTCCTTCCTCGTCAGACAGGGTGTGGCTCATCACGCGGTGCAACCGGTGACAGCAAGTTTCTGTTCCCTCAGGCATTTCAGTAAGAGTTCATTTATCTGTCTTCGAGTCAGGGAATACCTTGGGTGGCCATGCCTGTAATATAAATCCCACACCTTTCTGATAACTCCTTAAATCTTAGTTTTTCCATATCCCTTTAGCCAATCAGTGGTTCAGGTATGCAAATAGGAGCCAATTCATCAGCCAGGCAATAAGAATGAATGGGGACAGCGACTTTCAAGCTTTAAAACCGTATACAGTAACACCAAATAATAAAAGTGGACTTATAGTGAGATAACATCATGAGCCATTTAGGCCACTTTTATGACACTTTGGGTCCTTTTTGAAGCTTGAAAGTTTCAGTGTCCATTGACTAATAGAAACGTTCATCAGAAATGTGTGCACAGTGGCAGAAGTAGTCAACAGCTTTTGAACGGCATGAGAATGAATAAATGAAAGGATTCTAACAGCCCGGTGAGCCACGGGCCACTCTGAATGCCTCCTAAATCCTCTTCCTGCTCCAGGGCCAAAGAGGGCAATTGTGATGGAATTCCAAACAGGATTGTGCTGCCTTTCGTAGTGTATGAGGATCTCTGCCACTGCTATCAGCTGCAATGAGGATACCACCAATGAAACACCAGCTAACTATTTTGCAATAAGGTCTAACATTAAAATGACGTAAAACTGACTTTAAAATCAGAGAGCAGTTACTGTATTATCACAAAAAAAGTTGGGTCCTATTATCTCTACATAAAACAAGGGCAGAATAACAGAAACCAGTCATAAATGATGGAATTTACTAAATATAGGCCTAGGGCCCTATGAAATCAATTTTATTTTTCCTCCAAATTCTGTATTTTTCTTCTTCTGCCAAATTCCGTTTTTTTGTTCTGTATTCCGTTTTTTCTGATATCAATTTTTCTAGATTCTGTTTTAATGGTTAAATATTCCTATTTAAATTTTGGCTTATTATTCACAGACATTAGTCCATAATGCATTTTGATTTAAGTGCATTTAGGGCTATGACCGCGGTTGTGTATTGCCACCGGCGGTGGTCACGTGACGTCTCACACACTTAATTTTTTCCGTGGGTGAATTTCGGCCGATTCAGCCATGGATCTGTATTTTTCATTTTGGATTCTGCCGAACGCGAAAGGCGAACAATCTGTGAATGAAACCATTTGTAGGCTTTTCAAAGAATATTGTTTAAAGGGCGAACACTTTTTTTCTGGTCATGTCACAGCCGTGTGTATAACTCATGTTTTTCACTATAAGCAACAGTTAAATAAAAACAGAATCTGAGTAATGACGGAGCTTTCGGCATTGACGCCGCAATTCTCTAAGAGACAAAGAGAGGAATCTACTTAAATATTAGCTGTTTTCATTTATTTCCTTTAATTTCTTTTGGCTTATTATTCAGTCGGTGCTTGAAAAAAGCCTTTGACTTCAAAGTTATATTTAATTAGGATTAATATTTAATTATTAGGCCTATAGCCTAATAGACAGTTTTAAATACCCTTTTTAAAAACATTAAATTGGGAGATTGCAGCGCGTAGTTAGTGCATCAGAATTATTGTGAGGCAAATTATTTTTTCCTTTAATTAATCATAAAAGTACCTTCATAATTTTGCCTAATTAAAAATAAGATTATAAAAGGCCCATTAATGAAACAAAACTGGTTTCTCTTTTGACTAACTTTCTAGTTGCTCTCACAAGCACAACATTTTATGTATTTATTTTTTTCAAAAAAATCAATCATGCGATTAACTTATATCATAGTTTATAATTGTAACAAAATTCTTTTTCGTCATTCCTCTTTTGCTAATTTATAAACCGGACTTCAATGCTTTCACTTTCGCGATTTTACCTTTTACAAGAAAATATAATTGTCTGTTTTGCTTGATTTCATTTTAAGACAAAAAGATGGATTATTTATTATTAATTAAGAAGCACAACTAAAACAGCAGGCTACCATGACAGCTGCACCATTTATTAACAAAAACATAAGATGAGGCTTGGCATACAGTATTTATACGGATTAATTAGCAAACACAGAATAAAAATAAACAAATAAAAGGAAGCCTACGTGAGACCAAAGATAGCTTTTTAAAATAAATATACTGGCTGCGGTGAATGCTTGATTTTTTTCTACAAGAATATCAAACATATTACCTTCTCTGGTTTTAAGAAACTGACTTTTCATTATTTTAGCGTGAAAACCAAATCCTCTGTCGCTAATTTCCTCAATATTGCATCATTTGCCGCTCGCTGTGTGTTCGTTCGCGCTGTTGACACGGCGAGTATAACCAGGTCTTCACATCTACCGCGCTTCCCTTTACGTTATGAATGATCCTGCATATAGGATTAGTCCAACACGTTCGGTTTGTAAACCGAACGGTTCAATATGAATACACTCACCACTGAAATATATATATTGTATGTATGTGTATAAAACCCCCACCGCACTCACACACACACACACATCACACACACATTTCACACACACACACTAAGACACTGCATTCTGCACACACACACCACCTCACACACACACACACACACACACACACACACACACACACCACACACACAACACACACACACACACACACACACACACACACACACACACACACACACACACACACACACACACACACACACACACACACACACACACACACACAGCCTCTGCTGTCTCACTATATGACGACATGAACTTTATCTCCAGAGCTGCTCCATAAATCACGTCACAAGCTTTACACCTTTGTATTTGATAAAAACTACTGTTAGATACAAAACGAAAACTCAAAGGTTTTCACTACAACTTGCAAAAATTAAGTTTGGTTTAAATTAATTTAATCATGACAAATATTATTGTACAGTAGGGGTGTGTAGAGCTGCAGCTAACGATTATTTTTTATTGTCAACTAATCTATCGATAATTTTTTCGATTAGTCGACTAATCTATAAATTATTTTTCAATTAATCTATTTATTATTTTCTCATCGGTTGATTAATTCTTTAGTTAAACTATCAATAAATAACAGTAAATTCTGCTATTAATCTTATTTTATTCAAACCTTTTCTCATAATTAACACTTTACAAAAAATACAACAACAAAGGAAAGATAAAGATAAAACAAGAAAGAGAGAAAAAATAACAATAAATAATTAATAAAAATTCAAATTAAAAGAAAATAACAATAACAAAAAATAAGAAATGAAAAGAAAAAATTGAGAAAGTAAACAACATGTGTCTGTATATTAGATGATGCAGGTCTTAAAGGCAGGTTTTGTTTTTCTTTAGATCAGCACGAAAACTATTTTATTTATCTGTGTTTTTTGGTGGAAAAGACCACCAATCACCGGGGGCCATCATGTAATCGAAAAGAATCTCGCAATGTTGGTTTTAAACCATTAGCCAATATATAACACAAAACGCGTTTGCCTATCAGTGATCGGAAGATTTCTTGCATGATTCAGACCGCCGTTTACGTAAGATATCATACGTATCACCATTATCTGTGCTAGTCGTTTGACGATCGTTTGACAGCACGTCAGTTGATTATGCTAGCAACAAACATGAATCCAAATGAATCGAGTGAGTTGATTCAGTGGTTCATAAACACAATTGATGAATGCCTGACTCGATTACTACGATTTAAAAGGCATTTTTTCAACATTTATTTGCCATGGTGTATTAGCAAGCTTCATTGTCTGTGTAAAAAATGCCGGTTTCTCAGCGTTAATACTTCATTTGAATGGCAGTTTCTGATTATTCTAACGGTCAAACCAGGTTAGAAGAATAACCATTTGTAAACAGTGGGAAATTACATCTGTTTTGTTACATAAAGCAACTCATTTTAAGTTAATTATCTTCCTCTTTCCAGTAACCAAGCACTTTATTTTGAGAGTTGTTTAAGTGAGAGAAAATCTGTAACTCAGTCCAGATTGGGGGAATTGCAATAATTTATTTTATTATGAAAATCATTTTTCGTTGAAATTTGCATAGATTTTTGTTTGTATATGCTGTCAATTATAGTTCTTAGAAAGAAAATCGGAATCGGCAAAAATCAGTATCGGCCAAGTATCGGAAATCGGCCAAGAAAATTGCAATCGGTGCATCTCTAATGAAAACTAAGTGCAAGATTTATGCTGGTGAACATCTTAATCAGTCATTTCACTATAAGCAGAAACTCATTCAGGGTTAAAAACAACTTGAGAGTAAATAAATTAATATTTTTGGGGAACTGTCCCTTTAATGTTCATAAACAACAAAACAAGAAATTTAATACAGTTACTTTAATAAGAATCAATGTATAATTGATTTAGGGTTTTATTTTTATATTTGTTCATTCAATCCCTTGAATTCTACTTATAAATACACTTACTGTCCCTGAAAAATAAAGTACTGTTTGTTTTATTTGTATATCATGGCAAAGAATCGTGATAAAATCGTGAAATTCCTGAAAAAAAGTCCATATTTTTCCATATTGCCAACCCCTATTATACAGTAAAATGCACTTCAAAATAATATCAACAACAATAATAATAGACTTATTAAAACACTTTTTAAGGGGTGTTAGATGATTTTTTTATCCATGCTTTTATTTAAACTGTAAACAGCTGTTGTGCAGCACTTTGTAAAAAAAATAATGTAATTATTCAAATTTAATTTGATTACATTTAAAGATTAAGTTCTATGCATTCATACATTACAACAGTTTTTTATTTTAAATGTATAATAAACCATAACCCACATAATCCAGAAATATTTAATCAGAAAAGCCAAATTTAAGGAAAATTGTAATAAAATAAATAAAGCTGATTGTATAGAGACCTAAATACGGATTATAAATGAGATTTATGACATCATAATTCACTTTAGGAAAACATTAGGTTTTACGGACGAATACATATGCGGGTTAAACTTTACAGCCTGTGAATTGAGCTTAAATATTTAGATTTATAAACCCAGTGGGCTAAACTTCCACACAAACTCACTTTATTTGTTGTAAAAGTGAGCCCCTGTCTTGCTGACACTTCACCTTTCAATGTGTTGACTATTCAGCTAAATGCCAGGCAGGTAAACAATGAACAGAAGCAAATCAAACTAAGGGTAGAGAGTCAAAAGACTTCACAGTGATGCTTCTAACCCATTAATTGCTGTAAAACTGTTTTAAATCATAATGCCACATAAGGCACATCTTTCTCAATTGAGCAACAAGAGAGTTTCAGTGAAGACAATGTTGTATAATGACAGCTGCAGCTCTTGAAAAAGGTTGTGTTTAAGTCTGCATACCTGCTGATGGTGAGGTATCCATCGTAACGCTCAATACTCTGATGAATGCAGCATAAAGGATCTGTTCCTAACACAAAATCGATATCTGGTAAATGTGCAATGCAAGCTGAAACTGTCAGGCCTTTAGAGGAAACAAAACTTCCTTAAAACTCTCAACAGATTCTCCCTGCGTGCCTATATATGTCCAGTTGTTTCTCTCTTCACACACACACACACACACACACACACACACGCTCTCGAAGCTGCATCCTCTCCAGCCTTGCGGCAACTTCCTGCATCTCCTGACTAATTTTACCCAGCGTCCTGACCCATTTCCCAAGGAGCACAAGCAAACAGGCACAGAGGAGCCGATGCAGTGACGTCCATACGCATAAACAGGCTGATGCATTCTGACGGCCAGCCCAAACATTACCATGTCAAGATTTCAGCGTGGCCTGCAGCTATATCATGCACCAGCAATGACTACTAAACAAGAACAAAGGATGGCCTCTTGAAAAAAAGAAATAAAAAGGGCTATAACTGAACCATAATGCCCTTTTATCCATGTACAATGAGTTCTTTAATCCTTCTGGTTCTATAAAATATACATTTGATAAATGAAATCCAATGGAATTGTAAACACCAGGTCAAAACAGACGGTCTGCAATACTGCAAACAGAAAGCAGTCAATGCAAACATATCTGGCATTTCTTTGATTTCTAAAACTTTTTTTATACCTCACAGCATTTGAGGTTTCATTTTTTTATATTCTTTCCTGCTGCCTGGCAAGTTAGTGAGTCAAACTGAAACAAGCCAGACAATATTACAGTGTGGTCGACACATGGGTAACCACAGAAAACCCAGCACGCTACATGATATTCACTAAAACACTAACCGGGTGTAGCAGCCCGAACACTTGCTCTCCTCCTTTGAGATAACTGAAGGTTAATGCAAGAAGTACAAATACAAGTTAATCTCCAAGAACGTACATTAACACTTTTAGGGTGGATCTGAAGGAGTCAAACTCAACGACTTAAAGCGAAGGAGCAATTTAATCTAAAATACCTTATAGTATATTACACTTATTACAGGGATAGACAGTAACCTGAGGCTAAGAGTCATACTGAATGGAACAATGACAACCAAAAAACTTTTGTTCTTCCAGCTGAAATTACAGAAACTTTTTTTTGCATCAAAAGAAAAAAAGTGTTTCAAAGGAAAGGGGAAGGTTTTAAACAGAAGCCACATTGCATTGAAGGTGCACTCAGCAAGTTTCTGTTCACATTTATCGTTTTTTTATTCATTAAAAAAATGATACATTTTCAGATGTTCCTGCATTTATTCTTATGATCAAGAACAATCACAGGTTGTCAACATGGCTGTGCTCATAAAGGGCGAATAAAACACCTTTTTCTTAAAGACTGATAAGACTTGACACTTTATCTCAAGTATATCATCACTTCAACATCATTTCTCAAAAGTGCTGATCATTTCATCATATTTAAAACTTTAACTTGCACACAGACATCACACTGTATTAAGTTTCAAAGATGATTGTTAATGCATCCACCCTCATGGATCTGACAAGATCATCCACACCTACAGGAAGTTCAGTCAACTTGTTTAAACACGTACTGCCACGAATCTCTACATTTTTCTCTGCATATGTATTGATTGATTAAACGAATTCGATGATTCTGCATATTTTCTGAAGATCATTTGTTCCAAGGCTTAACACTTCTATCTCCTACTGAGTAACTTACTGATATAAACTTCCACTTTTGTTCCGAGCGGTGAATAGAGGACAAACCAGACCAGACTGACAGTTCCAAAAACTGACTTCAGCCAAGCAAGCTAAAAGATAAATAAGATTGGCTTTGGTATCAAATTAAAGTGGTTAAACTTGCGCTTTATTTGTTTAGTGATCACTCACTCGTTCTCTGTTCTTCTAATGTGATCAGCAAACCAAGATTCGAAGATTCGAACATTCCAATTTCAAAATAAAGATTCTAACATTCTTAACTAGCTATTTAAAATAGAAAAATATAACATCTCATTTTATCATTCCAATTAGTGTTATTTTTCATTCAAAAATGGTCAAATTCATACAGCTGCAGCAACTTAACGTTACGCTTCCCACACTGTTCCAAGTCAAAAGGGTTTATCCATCATACATATCACAGCACTACATGTTCCACCCTGAAAGCATGTCAGGTCAGATATGAAACATCAGAATTTATTAAATCAATCGCTCGTTTTGAGCACTGCAGATCAGCCCATCTGGCCTGATCCACGCTGCCATGATTCCTTCTCATGGACAGATTCTTCAACTCACGCACAGCAATCTTCGCCTCGTGATAGTGATCCATACATTACGTGACAGAACGAGTATGCGCTTTTTCTTACCTTCTCAGCTGTCGTAGGAAAAATATATCCAGACCCGACTTTAATTTTGTACTAAAGACAGCTTTAGTTTCCCAGCAGCAGTCCCTGATCGCGCGTACGCTCCCAATGCCTCACTCTGCCTCACCGCCTCACTTGTCCGAGACTTGCCGGAAGCCACGCCTTGTTTCGTTTTCCCCGCCCCACGAAGAACGTGATTAGTCAGAGGAATGAGTGGCGTCAAAGATCACCAATCACAAGACATATTCATCGTAGCCCTGCCCACTCGGAGCGTAAACAGGTATGAAGTTCAATGTGGGCGACGTGACTCCACTTACTTGTCGAACCAGTTTGCGGACGTCATACATGCAGTGTAAATTACGTCGATTAGTACGTTGATAGTATCATGGTGGGAGTACTGTGAGGTATAAACACG
Organism: Ptychobarbus kaznakovi; assembly: GCA_027422405.1. Taxonomy (NCBI): domain Eukaryota; kingdom Metazoa; phylum Chordata; class Actinopteri; order Cypriniformes; family Cyprinidae; genus Ptychobarbus; species Ptychobarbus kaznakovi. The sequence continues at coordinate 34,113,548 of CM049797.1, forward strand.
AATTTTGGATATCAATTTTCTTTTTTTAAACTCAATCTATATGTTGAGGTTGATTTTCCTATACGGAAATTACCACAAGATGGCACCATTATGCAGGGATGGGAGACACAATTTCATTATTTTCTGCATACATACATCTAATTACATAATATAATTAAACAATAACTTTTTAAAATGTGGTTTTAAGTATGTTGAGAATGTTCCTCCAACATTAAAGTACAAGAATCTGACTATACGTCAATAATGATTGTCAATGGCTTTGTAATGCAAGTATGATTTTTTTTTTTAAGTATGTAAAATACAATAATATGGTACTGTAAGCATGCCATATTGGTCTGGTTTAATAGCAACACAATGCAACAGCAGGGGGTTCTGCTCCATCCCTCTATCCACCAAGGGGTCCATGCATTACATTAATAGCATCCCTCTCAGAAATGTTCCTACCTTTTCTTACTGAAGGTTTTCTCTCTAGCGCTTTGTCAGGTGATTTCTTCGGTGGATCAAATGCTGCTTTCATCTGTGACACTTTCACAGACTGTGTTGGATCTAAGGTCAGATCGACCCGGGCCTCAGCTGGCTTGCTCCACTCCTTCATCTTCTTCTGCAACTCGATAGTTTCCTTTATCATATCACAGACATGTCTTTTCTGTGGTGCTTCCATAATGGTGGTTGGGCTGCTTTCTATTGCGTGCTTTTGTTCAAGCTGGCTTGAATGTTTCTCCTCTAACACATGACAATTTGCTTTTGTCGACAGCTTGTTCTGCTCTTTATCGTGTTTCTCGTTAGCTTGCATACTTATAAGGCTGCACATGGAGGAGGAATATTGCACATCTTGTGCAGCAGATGTGTTTGCTGCGTTGTCTGCTAATGCAGCTCCGGCAGCACAACCATCCCGGACCTGATCGGATACGTCTGTCGGGCTTACAGTGGAATGGGTTGACACATGTGTTAAAATCTTCAAAAAACATTTTTCTTGAAGCTGAGAAGAACCAGACAGAGTGACTTCTGTTTTCCTGTCCACACTTGGCCTATCATCTATGCGACCTGAAGTTGTCTCAGGACCAGCAATGAGCTCAGAGATGGAACCAGTTGCAGATGTTTCCTTACACAAGCTGATAGTAGACTTGCAGACCTTGTCTCTCTCTGATGATGTCATGTCGCCCGAGTTAGCGTTAGCCTTTCCCACTAACCTCTGTTGTTTTGTAGGATCTTCTACATCAATCACTGCACTTACAGAAGAGGAACATTCTGGATCCATCTCATGTGTAGTATCCTTCACTGTCTGTGGAAGGGGTTTTATCACTGCTTCAGCCAGAAACCGTTCCAGACTTTTCTCTGTGTGTACTTTGGCCTTTGCTGAAAGAGGGGAATTCTCTTTTTCATTTTTTTGCATAACTTGAACATCAGATTTACACGGGGGGTTCGAATCGGTAATGTCTTCAGAGAATGCAATGCATTTCTCATCTTCATAGCTTTGTAGCCGTCCTTTGTTTTCACCCAGCATACCTACACTGGCAATATTAGATGTCACAAAACAACCCTCTTCCGTTTCTGTTCCACGCAGAGAAAGATCTTTTATCTCGGTTTTCTTTGCATGGGAATGATGGGGACCTTTGAAGCAGATTCCAGATTTTCTCTTTCTTCGGTCTCTCTCATGCCATCTTTATTTTTATGACCTCCAGGGGGTGATCTCCCAAGTGAAGGTTCCTCTGTCCAAGGGCTCTCCAAGTCTGACACATTAAATTGCCTTTCTTTCTGAAGCCGGTCCTGTGTGAATTCACCCGCAGATATTTGTCGATGGCTCTCTGAGTGACCCCGAGGTGACTTGGATGCCACTTCTAAGGCGCTGAGGTCCTCTGGGCTCAGACTCACAGCTTTGCTTTGTAAATCCGCACATGCCAGAGATGAACTAGTAAATCTGGTCTTTATGACATCATCTGTTGGCTGACGCCCTGTAACGTTTTCTCTGGCTCTGCAGACATCCTTCATGGACCTCCCCTGGGTTTCTGCATTCATCAGGGACGTGCGTTCAGCGCTGGAGGTTTCTGGTTCTCTGGCTCCATAGACATCCTTCACTGACCACCCTTGGGCTTTGACGTTCTTCAGGGAGGAACGTTCAGAGTTGGGAGTTTCTGTTACAAGCTTATCTGGATTCTCTGGCAGCGTCTTCTGTATTTTTTTGTTGCTGTGCTGAATTGCCTCAGTGATGTCCTTTGATGTTTCCGCTTGTGAGTTCATCACGAGGTTTGTTGTTGTGGACTTGTTAATCGGCCTCTTGTTTTGCGATTCAGTAATGCTGGTCTTCAACTTGACATTTTCAGTAATGACTAGAGCTTGGTCTTGAACTGAGAAGTGAAGATTGGTGTTGGCGTCCCCACCACGTGGTTTTGAAACGTCCTTCCCTTCCAGAATCTCCAAGGTAGGGGCTGTAATATCACAGGCAGCATTTCTGTCCTCTTCTTGTCTCTTTAGCTTGTCGTCATCTCCACAGACAGACTCCATTTTGTTCTTTACATGTGAAGCGCACTTCTTACTCCTGTTTTCTCCTTTGCGACCGCTTTCAACTTTGTCTTTACCAGGAAGGTCACACCTAAGTTTCCCCTGATGGTCTTCTAGTGTACTCTCCAAGTCTTTTCTCTCGTGGTCTTGTTCACTGTCAGACTGTGCAATTCCATTCAGCTGCTGTGGAGCCAGCGGTCCAGCCCTGCCTTCCTCACTACTCGTTCTTCCTCCCTCTTTCTCGCCATCCCCTCCCTCCGCAACCCCCCCATCCGTGGGAGCGCACACCTTATCATGAGAATCCAAACCATGCACTGGTGGAGGTGATGGTGACTCCCTGCCTGGGCCTCCATCCAACCCTCCACCGCCTGTGTTCTCCTCATCTGTCCTGACACCATGAGTTTCAATGGTTAGATTTCCTTCCTCTTTGGCCCCCCCTGGGTCTGGGCTTGGTCCCTTTTCCTCTGGTCCTGCAGAGCTGTTGTCCTGCCCTAGCTCCCCCTCCTTGCCCTGGTTTTGTCCCATTCTGTGGAGAAAGAAAAGTGAGAGAGATGTTACTGCATTGTGTTGCTGCAGACCACAGGATGTTAATGATGGCATGACTCTGGCATGCAGGTTGTGCCAGTGTTAATCTGAAATTATTCCACACTTTCACTCCCCTGTACACATCTTTTTCACCTATCTGTCTCTACTTATCATTTCGGATGAGCTTATTCTTACAATCACGATCAAATCTGACTGGTTCTGTTTGCTTTAGCTGATCTTTTGCTCCTGTCATCTTACTTTATGACAAGTCTCGTAGTTTCTGGTATTAACTAAAAAGCTCAAAGTGGGGGTTGACAGGGTTATTATAGTCAAATAAAACTAAAAGTAAATCTCAAAACATTTCTATTACTTCAAATAAAATATAAAAACCTAGCTAGTTGCCAAAGCAACATTTCATCATTTTCATTTAGTTTAAAATATAAATCTAAAACTGAAATAAAAATTAATAAAATAACAAACACACAACTAAATTTCTAAAACGTAATTTAAAACTTAATTTAAAACTTAAATTAAGATTAAAATAAAAATGGAAAACTAAATAATTAAAAACAAATTCAAAATGTTATAATTGAAAAAAATGCTATAATAGTATCTCAGTGATACTAAACTAACACTGGTGGATGAAGAACACATGACATATGAAAATACATGAATGCAAATACAGATGACCTGCTGAAATATTAACAATAAAAGTCCTTTTTCACTTGAGTAAAAAGTATATGTGTCCATGTTTAAGTATAAACATTTTACTTTTGAAGTTGAAATTTTGATTTGATTTTTTTATTTGAATTTGATTATATTTCTACCATGTAAGAAAAAAATCATACTTTTGTTAGTCATAATTTCAATATACAAATTCATAATTATGACATAAAAGTCAACATTGTGAGATACTCAATAGGTAAAATTAATTAAAGTAAACATTAGGACAAATAAAGTCATAACTATTAAAAAAGTACTCTAGAATCTCAACAATTCTATTCATAATTATGATTTACCAAAGTTATGAGTTTAAGTATAGGTTAGAGCTCATTATGATGTTGTTATAAATTATGAGGAGCATACTTAAGCTTTGAGGATCTATTATTATTTTTTATTTTTTATTTATTGCATTGAGAAAAAAGGATCATATTACTCCTGGTTCACTCTTCGTCATTTTGAATGGGACAAGCCCAATTCAGTTGTTTGTTAAAGAGACTCACTCTGACCGGGTCACTGGTCAGTGAATTGTTCATCAGATCTGACAAATTCACAAATTAATCATTCAGTGCAATTTATGAATAACCAGCTCAAAAGATTGATTTATTCACTAATTTGATATTACATTTTGTTGTTTTTTAAGTAATAAAATACTTGAGTACAACAACAAAACGCAAGTTACTGTTCACCATTGTACAAAACTATCCAAGTGAAACAGCAGCAATGTGTTTGACTTGAGCCTCGACTCTGCTGGGAACAGTGTTTCTTTCCTCCGTGTCTTGTGACTGCAGCGTATCTGAGCGGCCAGCCATCGGCTGTTCATGCTTGTCTCGTTACTTGAACTGTACTGTCAGGAATTAGAGTCATGAGATTTTGCAGAAGATCTCTAAAGCTCTGTCAATCACAGTCCTCACAGAATCGGCAGGTTCACACCTACATCATACAAATAATGTATATTTCATCCATCTGTTGAATTGTCAGTCAAAGAAACCCTAAAAAGACTATTTGATGTTGTTCTGAACATATAAAGTATATATTGAGATAGATATTGTCTATTTGATGCTTGATCCAGTATATTAAATGTTTAAAGCACTAGATTTGAGAGGTGAAAAGAGTCAGATTCAATCCCCAGACACACATTTGGATCATAATCTCGTGCTCTGTCATGTATCATTTGAAGGGCTTGTGGGCTCATGAAAGCCACTGATGAAATCTTTACTTTGGGTCACACTTCCTCTCTATTTCCTGTCTGCACATCTCCAAAATAATCTCTTATTCCTCATCTGTCAATGCCTCCTCTCTCTGACACAAAGGCAGCGTGAACTTAAAGTTACAAAAAAAATTATGTCACCATTACGGCATTTTGGAACATTTATGGCTAGTTCATGTCCCATTTACTAATAATTCCGTTTTTGTTTTTGTTTTGCCAAATACTACTAGTGATATTTTGTCTCAGAATATATATTGAAAATGATTTCACAGCCATTCGATATTTGAAAAACACTTTTTCAGCAAGGACATAATAAATCGAAAAGTCTCAACAAAGACATTTATATTCTTACAAACAATTTGTGTTTCAAATAAATGTTGTTCTTTTGAACTTTCTTTTCATCAATGAATTCTGAAATTCACAACTGTTAAAAAATTACCTGTTTTAAAAATGTTTTAAGTAGAAAGCAGTTATATTTATATCATTTATCTTGCATTGCATATTACTATTGAATCTATTAACTACTGTGACTAACTTAGGCATCCTGATATTTTATGATCCATAACGACACACGTCATTTTCTGAGAAAAATCTGCTTAAATTTTAAGTGCAGCTGAATTTAGAATCAGTCTCGACATAACATGTCGAATATATGCATACATTTACAGTAGGAGTAATGCAGAAGGCCTCTACTATAAACACATACAAATATAAGTCTCTAAAGTGACAATGTGTTTCCTGATCATCTGCTTTGACAGCCCTCACAAACACGTTTACAGGAACTCGCACGCAGAACTGGAGGCTTCCTCGTCATATGACAGAGTTCAGCAAAGTTGAAATGTGGCTATACAGTGACGTTTTCAATGCTTTCCTGCATGGGACAGACTAGAATAGACCATTCATTTGCTCATATTACATTGTCTCATATTAAAAACTTTGTTTAACTTCCTCCAGGTTTTATCTTTGTAAGATCTGTGGTTTATATAGCAGACAGTTGTTAAATGGGCTAGCAGCATTAATCATTTGTCAGACTTTAAACAGTTCCTCATTAAATTCATGCAAAATGCACACAGACAGCGACAGGATTCCCCGTGCAAGACCATCCCATCCTAAACCTCCACAACGGCACCATTGTGCTGCATCCGTCACCCTGACACTTAAGGCAAGTCACTTGATTTCCTTGTGGCTCACCGCCTCTCCCATGTATGCAGAATCCAAATAACATGAACAACAACTATATGAAACATCTCTCCACTGTCTCAGAAAGTGTATTGTCTCAATCAACAAGTGTTCCGATCCAAACCCGAGCAACCATAGGTTCTACTCAGTGGACGGCACACCACAGAATCAACCTCTAAGGTAACAGTTTGTCTCAAGTAAAGAAGTGGATACTCACCGATACTCCTGTGACTGCTCTGGAACTCCAGGACAAGACCACTCTTTGTTGGATGGATGTATGTTCTGGCTGAGTTCTGCTGGCAAATGGGCTTTTATTACTCTCTTGTGATGTCACAGTCACATTTGCCTACTGCAGTAAGTTAGTCCCTCTCTCTGTATAGAAGCACAACAACTTACTGCATTAGGCAATTAGACACTTAAAAGAGCGTTCACCCAAAAATTACATGTTTGCCTTCGTTTGTTCATCTTGTATGTTCTCTTTTGCACTGAAGAACAACAAAGGAGATGTTAAGCAGAATGTCCACACTGCTATTTTCCATCCCATAAAAGTGGATGGACAACAGGGAGTCCAAAAATGAGAAAACGAATCATAAAGTGAGAGTCATTGTTCATGCTACACTCATTTATGGTTCAATGAAGAACCCTAAGACTTTAAGAAAATAATGACTTCCGTTCGGGTCCATTTCTCACACAAGATCATATGACTTCAATAGACTTGAAATAGTTTTAATGGAGAGACCATTTTTGCAAGATGTAACGTGTGACCCTGGCTGGACCACAAAACCAGTCTTACGTAGCACAGGTATATTTGTAGCAATAGCCAAAAATACATTGTATGGGTCAAAATGATCAATTAAAGATCATGTTCCATGAAGATATTTTGTGAATTTCCTACCATAAATAAATTAAAGTCTGGGCAAACCGGAAGTTTTTTCTGTGTAGTGAGTAGTGACGTGTTTCCAGCAGAAACGGAATATTGAGTAGAGGGCGGGGTTTTATTTCAGCGCTCCTCCTCTCTGTCGCTCACTCAATGAAACCTCACGGTCAGAGGGGCGTGTTTAAGGATATTCTGTCCAAGCCGTCAAACTGACGTCATCAAACCGGGACGCCATTCCAGAGCGGAGGTATATTCAGATTGGGATTAAAGATGACCAAAACTAACTATTTTTTTCAGCGGATTAATTTGCCCCGATTAATTGTTAACATCATTAGCCATGCGTGATAGTAAAGTAAATCAAGTCCATTTTGATTTCATGCCGACTTTAAAACTTAATTTTTGATTAGTAACATGCCTTGGTAAATCATTTGGAGTCCAGCTTTAAATACAATGCCGACTTTAAAACTTAATGTTTTTTTTGATTTTCATGCCTTGTATCTCGGTCGAATATTGTTCTATCCCAGGGGCGGGATGAAAATCTCGTAAATCTAGATCTAATTAGTCACGTTGTTTTTGTTTTATTTATATCAAAAACGATGTAACATGGAGCGCAGTCACACTCACGCGCTGAATGTTTCATTCATTCTCGAAGAATGTTTCAGAAAGTCCAAAACGGACTCGTATGAGAAGTAATAGTAACGTTTGACTGGAAATCCCGCTATCGCTGTAGCTAAATAACAAGCAATAACGGATGAAACATGAAGACGATATGGTTTGTGTGTTTTTCAAGTCTTCTCAGGTAATAAATATGTTTTTCAATGATCAGTGGTAATTGACAGATTTACAGTACAGAAGCTATACAATATGTGACCCTGGACCACAAATCCAGTATCAATTTTTCGAAATTGAGTCTTAAGAAATATTGTCTATTGGTGTATATTTTGTTAGGATCGATCCTATTTAACTATTTGAATCTGAGGGTGCAAGATAATCTAACTTAAATCGCTTTTAAACTAAAGTTGTCCAAATAAAGTTCTTGGCAATGCATATTACTAATCAAAAATGAAGTTTTGATATATTTACGGTACAAAATATCTTCATGGAACACGTTGTTTACTTAATATCCTATTGATTTTTGGCATAAAAGAAAAATTGATAATTTTGACCCATATCATGTATTTGTGGCTATTGCTACACATAAGACTGCTTTTGTGCTCCAGGTTCACCTAACGTTATCTGCCTTATTCTGAGATAAAAATGGAAAAAGTGTTTGTAGTGTATATATACTGATTGTACAATCATAACCATATGATGTTATTGTCCAGCAGTATATTTTATTTCTTAGCAAATGAAAAGTAAGAGATAATACTTTTTGTCAATTATACATACATAAATATTATAATACTTATTATTATTATTATTACTACATTTGACATGTCTGTCCCCCTCACTTCTGAAATGATTGCTATTCCTCTGCCCTGTAACATCTGAATATAAAACTTTAGCTATATGCCGTGTTATCTTTATTTGGGCATCAAATATTTTGTGGCTCCACATGAATTTTATTCGGTAGGAAAGGGGCCAAAATGGCTCTTTTGACATTGAAGTTTCAGCTCAAAATACCCGACAGATCATTAATTATATCATTTTGAAAATGGCTGTTTTGAGTGGAAGCAGTAACATGCTGTTCTCTTTCATGTCTTATTGCACTTAAATTGTCAAATACAGACAAGTTTGTTATAATATTTTAATAAGATCCCCTTTCTACGTCACAGGGGGAGTGAAATGTGAGCAGCTTGTTTTTTTCACAAGCTTTCAGAGAAAGGCTTACCAAACATCATTTAGTGGGTTGTTCTTTTTCATGTTTTCTGGGTTGATATGCACCAGAGACCCGATTATAGCACTTAAACTCAGAAAAAGTCAGATTTTCATGATATGTCATCTTTAAAGTGTTGGTCATTTTTGGAGCTTGACAACTCTTGATGTGCAAAATAGCAACATGAACGGCCTAACAGCTCATTTTATGTTCCATGAAAAAGAAAGACAGGTTTTAAACAAGACGAGGATGACAGATTTGTCTTTTTCTGCTGATCTGTGCCTAATAAAACATCTGACTTAATAGTATTAATAATAACAGATCTGTCTCAGTCCTTCAGAAAACTGTTTCTCAAAGCAAAGGCCTTTATTCAAAGCACAAAACATGACATCATCCGACTCCTCTTTATACCCGCGGCAGCTTTACTGAGCTGTGATCTGTATTTGCTTTATATCCTACAACACTTCACAGTTATTCTCAGTTTAAGAATCACTCCCTCTGCGTTCAGTTTGGTTCTTTTTTACCTAAAGCTTAAATTGCTCTGGGACTTTTCTTCTCGAGCTGCGTTCCTTTGATCAAATCCAACACACATTCCACCAAGGGTGCAATGATACAAAGTAGGAGTGAGACTGACTGGGCTCTTTGCTTCTCTCAAAATAGCAGTAATGTTAAAGTCTGTGTAAACTGAGACACTAACAGTCATGATAACAGAGATACAGGACGTGAGGAGAGCGTGGTATCAGTCTGGTAGCACCCTGTCGTGCACCAGTCTCCACGGTCAAAGTTTAGTGAAAGTTTCCTGATATGATTCACAAGTTAGGAGGGAGTAGAGATCCTGACTAAAGTTTGCCTGAAAAGAAGCTGCAAAAACAAAGGAACAAAGCTTTATAAATCTCCCTGTTATGCGACGGGTCGCCGTGGCAACGATCATAACAGGATGCTCTCGTCCTCTCTCAGATAATAATAAAGGAGAAATGACTAAAGCACACAGTTCACCAGACACCGAGGCCGAGGAGAGAAAACAGGCCACACAGACGTATCAACCTGCTGAATATCAAGGTATTTTACAGAACTTAAGTATTTGGAAATGTCAAACCAAGGCATTTATGAGAAAATGCCATGAGAAAATGTCAAACCAAGGCATTTATTGTTAAATAATTATAAATCATTTTCTTTCTTTATTACTTAATAATACACATAAAGATAGTATGAAGTCAGTACGAATTTCTTAAGAGAAATTAATATTGTTATTCAGCAGGGATGCATTAAATTGGACAAAATTGACAGTAAAGACATTTATAATGTTCCAAAACATTTCTATATCAAATTATGTTATTTTGAATTTTCTATTCATCTACTACTCCTAAAATATTTTAATATGAATATTTGATTCTTAATATTTAATAATATTAATATACTTTCTGCAAAAATATTAACAAGAAATGTTTGCATGCCAAATCAGCATATTCTTTTTTTTTATTGTTTCTACAAGCATGTTTTAATCAAAACATACCAACAATGTGTTCAGTTTAAACTGATAAAACATCACATTAATATATAATGGCATTTAGACACTTTGTGTCCAGAAATGTTAAAAAACGTCTAAAGCCACATTTGTTTGCAGATGCCATAAAATATCTAATGAAATGATATTCAGACATTTTTAAATGTGACAAGTGTACAAATACACTTTAAGGCCACTGCTTCACTTACTTGCCATATCAATAACAATTAAATACAAAATCAAATCAAAACATTGCATCTCTATCCTCAAATCATTAATGACAACAAATGTCTATTTTACTTCACCATCATAACTTTATTTCTGCTTGCAGTTTTTTTTTCCTTTACAAAAAATAAGTTATGAGGTACCAGCTAAAACTTTATCCCTATTAACAAGAAAATGAAATGCAACGAGTGATCTTGTTCTGAGAAGATCGGATGGTCATTAATCACGTCTTTCCTACTGCCTCAAAGCCTGTGGTTAAACCTCTGACGTCACGTATGCAGGGAGGTCTAGCCTGTAGTTGCATAACTGCACAGCCATGCCAGAATATACTGACAGAGCACAGATGGCACCCTATGATGTCAGAATACTAACGTGCCCTCAGCCAATCAAATCAAGCAGTCACATTAACCCATTCTGCAAGTAAATGTAGCAAACATGACAAGAAAAACAATACAGACCGAAAGAAAATGTTTATTCCCATAATAAACACATACAGTACATTATCTACAAAGTGCAATATGCATTGAAACTACAGCAAATCTGCAGTACAAAGGACAAAATTACTGCATACTTAATAGCGATAACAATGGTGACCGGATGAGGAGCGAGCGCTCCCTATTTGGTAAGCATCGCAATTTAACAGCATTGCTATTTGACAAAACAAGAGGCTCGATAACCAACTAGAGGAAAGTCAGTGGATGATTTGGGAACAGACCAGTGTAACATTCTGGAAAAAAAGCCACTGTCACAATCTTTCCCACGCAGATAGCTCGAATCTACAACATCAACAAATGTGGCATTTAATATTGATCCTCAATGCAACTTTGGTTATCACTTCATACCTGAATAGCATCAAATATTTCATGAGTTTGCAGTGTCTTCTTTAATTAAAAGGAAATAATGCCAAATATTAATGATCATTTTCTATTTTCTCTAATACAACAATAAAATGTAGGAGTGTATGACAGGAAAATGTCTGCCAGCTTTAAAATGTGCCCATGTAACCCATTGGCCCCTGCCTTAACTGGCAACATTGTCAAATAGGAGTCAACACAGAACAATGCCTCTAGTGCTTCTGGGTAAGGCACTTGATGTTGATGACACGAGACAATGCAGGCAACCAATAACATTTAATCTGTGACTCATATTTGACCTCAATATGGCATCAGACACAAAATGGCAAAGACTTGGGCGAGAGGAGGAGGACTTGGGGGACATTTAAGAAGGATGCAAGTAACGGTTCATGACACTAAACAGCTTTCTGGCTTATTTCTCCTCTCAGTTTTTATATACAGGCCCCAGAAGGAAGATTATAGTGTTGAGACTCGTTCAATAAACCAGAAATCATTCAGGAGAGCATGTCCTACAGGACAGGGGAACTGATTCTGGTACCATGAACTTCCAGCAACTCTGTTATATGACCAACATACATATTTACATACAGTGTATTGCTGTGTGTGTAGAGGTGGAGACTGAGCCTGCTCATGTTTTTAACATTAAATCACACACACACACACACACACGCACGCTGAAAGGGTTTTGTGTTCATAAATAGTTCACAGTAACGGTGTAGATGTTGTGCAAGGCACCGCTCACTCGCACACACTCGCAAACGTCACATTTCTGTTGCTCAAACTCCAGGTGGTAGCATAGATACATGTACAAAATCAGTTTTCAAAAATATTGGAAAAGTATGCTGCATAATAAACCTCAAGTACTTCAACTCAAGCTGTAATCAGCCAACTGATTGGTAAATAAAGGCCTGTTGACACATGGACATGAACAAATGTCATTTATCAAAGACACATAAAGGAGAATCTCACTCAAGAACCATGTCTGGGATAAATTTCAAAGCAAATATAATATAAAATATATACAATCCAAAATAAGAAATTACATTTTGCTTCAATGTATAAAATGGTTCCTATTTTTTCCAATTCATTTTCAATTCAAATAATCTAACTTCTTTTAACTATATTGTAAAACGATATATTATCAATGCATTATTTAGATTAAAAATATTTATAAATCATTGTAATGGCTTTTATTTTATGCCAGTTTAAAAACGAATATTATTGTACTACAGTATTTTGTATTGCCCTTCATTAATGATAATCAAAAGGGAATCATCACTGAGTAATGGGAATTACAAACAAACAAAAACAAAACATTTTAAAAATGATATTGGTTATAAAAAAAAAAAAATTGTTTTTTAGTTTCATACATCCGAAATATAATTTCTTATTTTTTCTCTTTCGTGAGCAGGACATGCTTTTGTGAGATTCACCCATACAGATACACACACACACACACACACACACACACACAGTTGATTTTTCCATGCACTCATAGTTGATCAATTGATTTCACTGCGGAAAACTGACAGCATGTACAAACAGTACAACGAGTTAAAACAGTAGAGCCATAGCACGATGGGAATCAGCCTCAGCTCAGGTGGGCCAAAACAAGCCACTGCCTCTGGAACAAAGGTAACGAGTCTTGAAAAATAACAGTCGTTCGATATACCTGGGTAAATGACTGATTTGTATCGCATTTAAAAACGTGGAACAGAGGTGCTAGAGAAACTACAATGGAGGAGCTCCCTTTGATATAAAATCTGTACAAGTACATGTATGTGCTATTAGAGACTGTAACGGTTATAGTGACCCAAACACTTCCCAAAAGCCCTACTGCTATTGTGATAGCAACATGGACAGTCACATTCATGAGAGCAGCAACTGCATGTATGAACGTTTCAGTGGAAGGAGAACAGCAGCTTGATGTCGCCTCTGATTTTCTTTATCCTTCGAAATGATTGTCTTTCATCACCCTTCTCGTCAAGTATTAGAAAGATGGAAGAATCCCAAACAAACGTGCTCTTTCCTAACGAGCCTCACACACACACACACACACACACTGAAGTGCTGCCAGGCGTCCTGTTTCGTGATGAACAGTACTGTACTGGTATGAGGTATTGATTTGAAACCTGCGAGTGAATCATCAGTGCTCTGCAAATGATAAAAGAGTCCATCGGCACACAAAGAGCTTTCCTAATCACTGCAAAGAGTCCATTTCCTTTTACTGTCCAGCCAGGAAGCAAAAACATAGCAGGGGGTATGATTTGAAAACTCTTTTCAAATGTGTGACCATGTCCGAAGGAATCTGTGACTCATACTGGGCCCACAAATAAGTGATTTATGGTGTGATAAATGGGTGGGCTGATGGAAAAATTACACAATGGTCTATTTTGACGCTTTCAAGTAACAGCCTCTGGGATGGCGACTGCTTATTTTGCTTCAGAACAGCTGAGAGGAAGAGCAGTGTAAAGCTCACGAACTGTTCGTTAGTCATTTCAATACACATCAATTTGGGTTCCATGCAACGAAAGCCTGTCTAGAAGGTTACCTATTGAATATTATGTTTATATTCATAACAGAAAGCAATTATTTTGTAGAAGACACTCTTCCACTCATGTTCACTCTTCCGTGAATGGCCAATGTTCCCAAGTGGCTGAAATGTTTTAAAAAAAAACTATAAATATCTCAGAATAATTGCTGCAAGTGAAGCTGAAACCAAAGGTACTGTTGCACTAAAATCTCCCGCTGTCAGCTCTTGGACTCTTCAGGTCCTGCTTCACCTTGGTTGAAGACCTCCGTGTTTGTGGAGGTCGAGGTGGAGGAAGAGGGCCAGGGTCTGGCCCATTCTGGGCTGAGCGAGCGCTCGGGTTCTGGGGACAATGAGAGCATGAGAAGGGTCCCAGCATCGGAGGAGCATGCCGAGCACAAGTCCTCAGATGAGAAGGTTAGGCTGCCCAGTTTGGCGAGTGAGTTGGAGCGTTTCAGTCGGGAAGGTACAGTAAGTCCTGCGAGTCGCATACGGGCTTCGATTTCTTGTGTAATTTGGCGCACAAGGCCCGGTTTGCCATGGACGCTGCGGAGGCTGTCGCTGCTGGAGCTGCGAGTGAGCGTGGAACCATGCGGGGACGAGACCGGTGTCAAGCCACCCGAACCGAGGACCGCCAACAAGGCCTCGTTCGTCAGCGGCACCGCCGCTTCGGTAGCGAAATCTGCCCGTGCTCCAAAGGGCCTGTGGAAAGAGTCGGTTGAGTCACTGGAATTGTTCATTGCATCCTCAGTTTTGCTTGAACCGGCTCCCCGTTGCTCATTTGCACATGCACGCTCCTGAAAGAGACCGGAAAGTTTTTCCAAGCTCTCTTTTCGCCGGCGAACGAGGCCAGAGCGTTGCAGCTGTATCAGAGTCTCTTGCTGTTGCACAGAACAAGATGCCTCTGCCTTCACCAAACCATTTATCTCTCCTTCGTTCCTGAATAGAGCTGAGGAACCATGTGCATCAATCTCTTTCTGCCTGGAATCTCCTTCCCCTTTGGCTTCAAGCAGCATTGTCCGGTTATCAGTTTCATGTTCAAGAGATTTGCTTTCTGGCTTATCTTTATGCCCTAAGGGCATTACATTGGTATCAAGGCACGGATCTGAGGCAAGTTTGCCACACTTGGCTGTCACGGACAAGTTGGCACAGGGTGGCATCTGAATTGAGATACTGGGCACACTGTTGAGTGGTAAAGGGGCAAGGCCTCGCCTGTTAGCCTCCAACAGAGCACTCTGGGTGGGCTTGGAAGTGAACAATGAACCAGAATGATGCTGCTTCAGATGGGCACTTTCCTGAACAAGAAAAGACAAGGAGAAACTATGTAACACAAATGATTTGTAACGGAGCAGTGATACAATCATGTGAGATACTCACTGTAAGATTGTGTTGCGTTGTGAGGTGGTTGTTGTTGTTGGAGTTCTCGTTGCACAGATGGTTTAGGCTTGCGAGATCAGTCCCCTTTTCATGTGACATCTCTTCACTATCATTCCCATCTCCTCTCTTCGCTCCCTCTGCTAACGCCTCCATTTCTGCTTGCTCTTTCTGAGCCTCCTCTTCATCCTCCTCCTCCACCGTGCTGAACTCCAGCCGCAGACGTAGTTCCTCCAGGGGCTCTGCCCCTCGAGAACAGGTCTGAGCGGCTGTGCCCTCTCCTGGGACACCGAAGTGTGGTAAAGGAAGAGCCTCACGCCCCTCGAAGGTTTCATCGTCAAGGAGCGCATCTCGCTCCACATCTGCAACCTCGATGTAGGCGCGATCTACGTCCACCAGAGGCGGTGCATGGATCGGTGTGGAAGGGTCACTGTCGAGGGCTGAGTCTGACAGGTGACGGAAGTAATAGTGGTAGTTTTGCGGGTGGCTGGGGTCCAGATCTAGGCTAATTGGAGAGGAGTGGGCGGTAGGCTCGCAGCGTACGGTGACTCTAGGGTTCGAGGGCTCTGGAGTGACATGATCCACAGTCTCTGAGTTTACACAGCACGGGGCATCAGCTTGCTGGCAATCAGGATGATCGCAATCTGAATCAGGGTGCCACAGTCTGTTATGGCGCTGTTTACTGAAGGGAAAAGTATAGAAAGGGTTATAAAATTATTAAAGGGATAGCTCATCCAAAAATTAAGTTCCAACATTGGACCCTATTGACTTTCAAAAAAACTGTAGAAATGTGTACTTAAATGATGTAAAAGTGTGAGTAAATGATGACAATTTTAGTTTTGTGACTATTTTCGATTTAACTACAAATATACTCTCAAACAATAATAAAGGAAACTTCTCTAGTACCTGGCATCCAGTATGCCCTCATACTCTCCCAGCTGTCTCATGAAGCTGACATTGGGACGGGTGATACTCCGCTTCTGTTTGACGAAGTTATACGCTTTCTCCAGAGACCAGCCGTACTCTTTCATGGCATATGCTATTACTGTAGAGGCCGAGCGGCTTACACCCATTTTGCAGTGAACCAAGCATTTGGACTGATTCTTTCTGCAGAGTACAGAACACAAGAGTGTAAAAAGTCACATTGAAAGAGCCAAGTACGTTACTTGTTTTAATGAGAAAATCTAAAACAGAGCCTTACTTTGCTTTGACAATGAAGTTGTAGGTTTCGTTCCAGTGGGCCAGTAAGTCTGTGGTCTCGTTGTCATACACTCGGACATTGTGGTAGCAAAAATTTCCCGGGAAAAAGTTATCTATTTCCCTCGTAACATTTAAGATGTGGCCCACCCTAAAACAGCAATGTATTTAGAGATCACAAATGACATCAGGAGGACAATAGAAAATCATATGCATGCAAGTTTTTTATTCCTTAGATCAGGTATTAAAAATAAACCCTGCTTAAAAAGTAACAGCTTTGATGGATTTACTCTGAACTTTAGCTGAAACAGGAGAAAATGTTGCCCTTTAAAAGGCGATACGATACACACCTACCTTAAACTTTCACCTTTGCCTAACATTAACCCATTTAAAGAAGCAATGTCTTGAGAGACACAACAGCACGGGAGGAAAGCAAGCTGTGGATGTCAGTACAGGTAAAACTCACCCAGTTTCCTGAAGCTCCTCTAGATTTGAAGCATTCCATTCAGAACCCTGAAAGATGAACGATGCATGTTGGTGAACGATGGGAAATTGGCATCTAGTGCCCCATATATGACAAAAACCATCTGTCCTGCACAGAACTAACAAGCTTTATATTAAACTTCGTATCAATCCAATGCTTCTCAGTGTCCCCTGTTTTTATTTGTGCCTATTAAACTGATAAGCAGCACTAACCAGATAGAGGTGGTCAAAGATGAGCGTGGCTTTGTCCATCTGCCCAAGAATAAGCAGCATCTCATTGTCAATGAACTCTTTATACTCTTTCAGGTTGCAGTTCATCTGTTGCTCCAGCACATTACGAATCTAAGGAAAAATACACACGGTTATTGAGATCCATCTCAGACAAGCTGATCACAAGTGGTCAGCCGAGACGCATTGCTGGATCCTGTGTCTCCTGAGACCACTTGTGATTGGATTTTGAGGAGGAGGGCCTATTGTGTCACTTTTTATGCACTCTCTACATTTCCTGCTGACCTCTTTGGACGTGACATTTTCAAGGTCCTGGCACATCATGATACTCCTGAGTTTGGCTTTGATTAGACATTCTGTTCTCTCCCTCTCTGTTGGCCTGAGGAACAGAAACATCAAAAGTCAAAATATCATATACTGTATACAAAGAACAACACATAAACATGTCTTCTGTTTCATCCTATTTACAAATAAAAAAAGAAGAAAAAAATATTAATTACTCATTTTTACAAAGAAACAGAATTGAGTGTATAATTTTTTATGTTATGTTTGACGATCACATTTGCCCTTCGACAGCAAAAATTGCAATTATACACTTCTGTTTCAAAACCTGCATCTCCTCAGTTCCTGTAGATGACCGCTGATTATTAAACAGATCCAATATTAGATTAAATTGTGACAACAAATATATCTGGCTTCTGCTCTTGGTTGGTCACAAAATAATAATAAATAAAAAAAACTCACTTTAAAAAAAACGAATCATCTAAATGTAAATCTGCTGGTGGGTCAAGGACTCTGGGCTTCCAGGGCTTGCACTCACTTGTTGACGAAAACTGCAGGAGAGTCTGGTCGCAGTGTTTCCAGATCCGGCATGGCGTTCCACTCATTGATGCAGCTCTGTTCAGAGCCGATACAGCTCTCGTAGTACCCCATCCACGTGAGCGCCATGCCACCAGGGAAATAGTTGTACCTTCGTGACACCTCACACGCCTTGTGTAAAATCTGCAATGCTGACCTAAAGGAACAGCAGGTTAAAGGTGAGCACGATGGAGAGACCTTTTCCAATTGTATCAGAAATTAGTTTTAAAGATCATGGTGTGATCTTAAAACGAATCAAACTGTATCTCAAACTTGTTTTTGAATAATTCTACACTTCAAATCGATGATAAAGAGCTTAACCACAACTGCAAAAAGCAGTGAAAATAACATAATAAAATAAAAAAACAGCCAAGATAGCAATCATTCAGCAATGTGGTATATATCAAGGCATCACTTTAAACAGGGTTTATATCAAACAACATCTGATGATACTATATTCACTGTACCACCATGGTACTGCAGTGGTACTTGTTTTGAAAGAGTCACCAGATGGCAGTACGGAGCTCTATTTTATTTTTTATATATACGTCAAACTCCCAAAGCACCCGTGAACATCTAAAAACAGTCCACTTACATCATCTTCAGCCCCCTGAGGAGCTGTTTTATTTCTACCCCAGAAACAAACAAGAGCCCAAATACACCCAGCCAAGCAGACAAAGGGTCTTGTGGGAAAAAACAATGTAACTTGTCACCTGATTAAGAGAGATGACTGTAGGATTTATCATAACATGAAAGATTGTTTGAAAGCTTTGGCTTAATCACTTAAATGATCACACCAATCATTTAAAAAAAAAAAAGTAAAAAAAAGTAATCCGTATTTCCACTACAGACTGAAATGTTCATTATTTGATGTTATTTTCTCACCACATGGCCTGGACTGACACCGGCTTGAAGATGTGCGTGCGCCCGGTGGTAGTCACGCTGAAGCCCCTGGAGACATGAGAAGGGAGGTTAAATAAGGCCATCAACACCATACGTCATTACAACCTTTCTAAATAACAACAAAAACGAGGAATACTTGTTAAGATTGTCAATGGCTTCATTGACAAATCCATTCAACACGGTTTATAATCCATGCTATCTAGATCGGTGCATCAAAAGTTGAAGTGTAATCAGACCAGCAACAGCAATTCCTTTCCATTCCCAGAGGGGGCAGTACTCACCCATCACCGTCTAAATGAATCTTGGTGTCACTCCACAGTGGCAGCACCATCCCAACAGAGCAGTTCTTACTGTAAGTGAAAAACACCCCCCCTTATCGGACTTAATGAAGTGTGCCTGCAGGAGGTAACAAACTTTTAAACTAGTCTGTTTGATGATATGCTAAACTGTATTTGATTTGGTCTCACCTGTCTTTGTTGCTGAAGTCCATGCCCAGCAAGATGTTTTCCTCAGTGTCTTGACGGCCATTTGTGTAGACTACCACCATGTACCGCACACGGTCCGACCACACGCTCTCCAACCGCACCGCCTGAGGATTACAGTTTGATTTGTGTAAAAACAGGGCCCATATAATGCATACACATGCAAAAGCTAAATCTATCAAACATTAACATACTGAACTCTAGAATAGATCACCTGAAAATAAACAATCTTTCTCTCCATGTAAGACAACAGGGGCATTTTGAAGGATCTCCATAAGCTCATCAACCTTGTGCTCTATATATTAACTCTTCAAAAGCCGTGGCTCTCAACCTTTTTGCCTCTAAGGTCCCTCACTGTCAAACAATATTATAATAAGGCTCTGCTATTTAAGCTGATATGCACCTGTGGTACTTCTATTGTAATAAATATAAATGTAAAAAATGATGTCAGTTTAGTCTTTATTTTTTATATTACTACCCTAGTAAAAAAGTAATCGATTTAAAATACATTTATTTCATATTAAGTATGTTCAAATCTATTAACATAACCAACATAGCTTGAGACTTACTGATATAAAAACTGTAATTAAACTTTATATAGAGTATCACTTGTGCACAATGCACATTTCTTAATATTAAAGCTAAAATGTGTTTTAATGTCACTATTGATGAGGACTGTATGATCTCTGAATGCTATCAGTCTTTAAATGCAAGGTATTTAAAGTGTACCTGAAGTATAACTGCAATAGTTCCACTTTAGCAGAATCAAATATACTTCAGTATATCTTTAGTTAAATCTCAGCTCTACTTCCGCACAATTAAAGTGCAGTAAGTGCAAAATGAGTTGATCTAATTTAGACTAAGTTTACCAGTTTAGTATACTAAAAGTACAACTGCAGGTTTTTTTTATTGAGTATACAAATGTGTAAATGTATTTGTAGTGTCTTAGTATGAAATAAATGTATTTCAAAAACATTTAGTATATTTATTTTTCACAAGGGAAAACGTAAATCATTTGGAGACTTCCCTCTTGGGCGATGTCCCCTGATTTGAGAACCACTATTCTAATGTTATACAGGCATATTGCCTCATGCAAGGAACAGACTTTTTTTTTTTACAACTGATGAACCCTCCAGTGCCCTCAAATGGACTTAAACATATTTTTTTAGGTCAAATGCCACTGATATCATATTTGAGAGAGACATCAGAAGCATATAATAATAATATAAAATGTGCCTCTTTGTCACATAGACCTATTATGATTTTGGAATAAACTTTGAATTCATCCTACAAGTCACAATGAACCACTTTCATTATGCATTTTTGCCGTCACCGATGCTTCAAAATTCTCCTGTTGTGCTCGGCTTGGAATCTCATGAGGTTTAGTGAATAATGACAGAATGTTCTTTCTGAAGACAATTGCAGATCCATTCACGGTAACCGACACGTCACAAGTGACTGACACCAGTATTAGTGCATATTTCACCATGGAACAGCAGGTAAGACAGTTTAACATGCCTTATTAGAAAAGAAAACAGTCTTCAGGCAACACTTTGACATTCAGCCTGACTGCATGTAACTTACTGCCAAAACGTTAGTCATTGACAGCTCGTGCTCTCTCACCAGTTTGATGCGATCTTCAGATCGAAGAATGTTGATCATCACCTGCAGATGCTGAGGTAAGTCCCCTGTTGAGTGAAACCAGCATTACAATTCAAACAAAACCATGACTGCTTCGTTTACATTGACACCAGCGGCGTCTCAAAACCCTGTTGAAAAAAAACACCATAAAAATGAACAAGATAACTAAAGGTGATGTCATATTAGTGAACTAAGGTTAATAAGAGAAGCCGAGCCAAGACGAACGCCCGCTGAGTGATACGAATCAGTCTTTAAATGTTGGGTGTGCTTTTGATTAACGCCTTTATAGCGCTGCTGATTTTACTGTATTCTAGAGTATAAAGTGTACAAACACACATGGATGTGGAAAGATGTGAAAAATGAGTTCTCATGTATACATATCTCAGATAATCGTGTTTAATTAAATGATTAAGTGTGACATGACTAAGTGACTTTCGGCTGCATTGTGAACAGGTATGTGCAAATAAGTTCTACGCTTTGTGCCAAAGGTATCAATAATTATAAATCTGACAGCATGTCATTCAACTAACTCTAGCCCCTCCCCTTTTGATGCAAGTCAATAAGAGATACCAAACAAGCTCTGTTTACATTTCATTCTCCTCCTTAACACAGACAGACTAACTCCTCTGACCTCTGACTGTGGTGCGGTCCTACCCAAACAAACCTCCTCCTGCTCTTGTGAGCTTTGGCAGAATCCGTGAAGCAATGATGTAACTGCTGTGGGACGTGTGGGAGGCCAATCAAAGTGTACGAGCAGGTTAAGAACAAAGCCAAGAACGTGAAAAACAAATAAACCCAAAGCTTAAGAGGCAAAGCCTGTCATGTACACTCAACACAACAGATGATGTTCTCTACGGTTTATTGAAACGTATGTTTGGAAACAGCATATGTTTTCTCCTCCAACAAAACAAGCCCCCATTAGTCTCCTGGGTCTCCATGACAAGAATTTACATAACTTTACATGCTTATCTGATAGAAACTGCTATGTAAAAGAATCGCTGAGGCAGCGCAGGATCCCAGAGCACAGCTTTGATCAGAAGCATTATCATTATAGTTTCCTTCCAACTCACTGTAAGTGCACAGAAAAGAGCGACCAGTACATCATTTACAACCTTAGCTTCACCGAAGAAAGACTTTCAAGTTTGCAACAACATGAGAATTTGCTTTTCTGGATGAACTATTAGTTTAATAATTATTCTAAATAACTTTTCTCCATCAGTTATGATTTTGACAGCATCATCATGATGAGTCAATCCCTATGACTGACACTGAAAGAAGATGTTAAAAATCGAAGTATTCTAAACCTTATTCTTTACCAAACCTACTCATAACAGTGATTTCAATTAGATTTTTATTTCAATCGTCTCTTAAAACATATCTTTTTTCCTTGGCCTTTGACACATGATGTTGATATTTGGGTATGTGTGTAATTTTTCTATTGTCTCTATTATTTGTATTTTATGTTTTGTATGAGTTGTATTTTTCTGTACAGCACTTTGGTCCACTTCTGTGTTTTTAAAGTGCTTAATAAATAAAGTTTGATTGATTGATTGATTGATAAATGAAAGGTCAAACAATTGTATCTCTTTTCAAAACCGCACTCATTTAAGGGAGTCATTTTAAACATTTAAACCCAATCAGCATTTTAGAATTATTTCTGAAGGATGGACGGAGAAAATTCAGATTTGCCACCACAGGAATAAATTACATTTTAAAATATATTAATTTAAAAACAAATTATTTTAAGTTGTAATATTTCACAATATTACTGTTTTTACTGTACCTTACCTTGGTGAGTGTAAAAAACGTCCTTCTAAAACAACAAATTGTCGCCGACCCCAAACATCTTAAAAGTAGTGTATTTTCATAAGTACATTGAACACTTCTCAAAAGATTAAGAAAAATGTAATTCCTTATGATATGCCCCATTGAATTGTCTTTGTGTTTTACTTGGTCCTCAGACAGACGAGCAGTACAGGTGTGAATCCATCTGCAAATACTTATGGTGTATCTTGCTTTAGGAAGTTGGGCAGTGTTTAATAAATCACCACTGATGCTATTTATGACCGTCTGGCTGCCGGCGCAATGAGAATGCAAATAGAGGTGACTGATGACGTCCAAAAATAATAATAAATACAAAATTAAAAAATGAACAGGACAAAAATAAGATTGAAATCTATGTCATCAACATCTAACCGCGAGGACATTTAAAGACGTCAACATGGAGAGAAGATATTTAGAGCTCAACTTACATTCAGAACGAGCACCGAGGATTTGCCTCAGGAATAAATGTTAAACTGTAAGAAGGTCTTGTTGAGAAAAAAGCTGAGCTATTCTCACTGTCAGAGAACATTTTGTACTTCGACTGTCACAGAGGAAGAGAAACCCTACATCGTCTAGTCTAACACAGACATCCGCAGTTTCTCAACGGAGACAGCTGACTTCTCCACCTTTTAGTGCCGATGCAATTGTACTATTTTCAAATGATCTAATTCTCGTAATCTAATTCCAGATCTTCTGGACTGTCTGCATAAGTCACTTGTAGGAAGTCTTTGTCTTGTTCCTCTTGTGATTGATGGGCAGTTGAGTTATTATCCGTACACTGTAGAAAAAGCTCATGACTCAAGCGACGCTCCAACCCCACAGGCCCTGAGGTCAGACTGTATGTAAAAACAAAACCGCATCGACTGCAGCTTTCACTACTGATGCTTTCAAACCGGTCAAATCGAAACTTTGCATCTCAACAAGAAGTCAGGCGATGGTGTAATATTAGCCAACTGATAAAACCGATGCTTGATAATATCAGGGGTTTATAAGAGTAAAAGTCGAAACCTGCTGTGATATGACAAGCTGTCTGAAAGCGTGGCGAGGTAGTCAATGCATAAAGCCTGAGGACTTGATGTGTCTGCATGTGTTTAGTTTCTCTCATAACAGGTTCAATTCGCCCGGAGCAAATCTACACCCCTCTGTTTAGCAGTAAAACATGTCTTTTTAATAAATTCAACATGTCACACGTGTTAGACAGTGCTGGATGGATGGCAGCTAGGACATGTTTGCGCTGTTGTTGCAGACATTTCTTGATTCACTGATTGATTAAACATCTAACGAAATTAGTTACACTTTCACTTTTTACATGTTTTTTCTAGCAGTGGTTTCGTATTGCTGTTAAAATTGCAGTTGTATTGTAGAACAACTACTGTAGTTAAAAACTTTGTGAATTTGATCTTCCAAACTAATATATTGAAATCACTATATTTGTATAATATTTGTTGAGCAAACATGTGAGAACATCATAAAACCACACTGCTATATCATATATCTTATCTATTCCTATATTTCAGGTATAATTTACCAAAACACATTTGTATTGGGGCAAAACAATGCTTTTATATTTTTGTATGTTATCTTTTAATATTTCTGGCGTTGGATTGGTTGTCATAACCGTTTTACAGTTTGCATTTTCCTATAATAAGATTTTTAACTGGCAGATTGTGACAACTTACCCCATAAATGACAAAACATGCCTCACAATTGGTATGCAAGTTTAATATATTTATATGTTAAGTATGCAGCTACTGTATAAAGTATGATAGCCTTTCTACTCATATGTTCCTTTCTTGTCTAAACATTCCTATAAATGAGAGACAAATAAAATAATTAAAATAGGCAGACTAAAGGTAACTTTGCAACTACCTCTCGTTCAAGTATTAAGACTGTCTGATTAATATCTTATAACACTTACAAGCACACGTCAACCCTCCTCTATCCCTAACCTAATAGGGGACCATAATAATAACCAAACAAATTATAAAAAGTGTTATATTTTCCTTTCTGAACAAACAGGAAACTGTTCAGTCTATATTAACATATCTGCACCAAAAAAACCACCAGGAAAAACATAAACAGAGAGACATCCCATGTGCCTTGTTTGTAAGAAGTGATGTTCTCACATTGCCAATGTGCTGAGCTAAACTGCTAATCCACACACACACACACACACACACACACACACACACACACACACACACACACACACACACACACACACACACACACACACACACACACACACACACACACACACACACACACACACACACACACACACAATGAGTATTCTGTAATTCCCAAAATTACGCCTGTGTGCTGTGATAAAAATTCAAGTATACTTGTTGAATCTTTGGCTGTTCATCTAAATGCAGAAACTCACTAATGTGTGATGTGAGAAGATGGATTTTAATCGTGCAAGCATGGACTCACCTGCATGTTTGTGGTGAGGATGACCCCTCTGACCCTGTGGACAGCTGCCCTGCTGCAGAAACAGAGCGGCCCCCTTGACCATGAAGAAGCTCTCGCTTAGACTGTAAAAGGGAAAGAAAAGGTAGAGGAGACAATGTGAGAAACATGGCCAACAATGAAACATGCTCTCGTGACATTTCAGAAAACGTAATACAACAAAACCCACAGACACCTAAAAGTTGTAGATTCGGATTTTTGGAAAACACAATGCACAACATGTGGGTTTTCTTCCACAACAATAGAGAGAGAGAGAGAGAGAGAGAGAGAGAGAGAGAGAGAGAGAGAGAGAGAGAGAGAGAGAGAGAATATTAATAAATGTTTTGTGAGTATAAAATCAGCATGTTAGAATGATTTGTGAAGGATCATGTGACACTGAGGGCTAGAGTAATGCCTGCTGAAAATTCAGCTTTACCAACACAGACATACATTACTATTTAAAATAAATTAAATAAAAAACTATTTTAAATTGTAAAAATGTTGGACAATAATATGTATTTTTGATCAAATAAATGCAGCCTTGATGAGCACAAGAGATTTCTTTCCAATATGTACACACACACACACACACATACATATATATATATAAGACATCAAAATCTGTTATTATTCAGTCACAATAAATTAAAGAGAGAGAGGGTTTCTGATATATATATACAGTATATGGACATGCGTCCATTCTTTCCATATAAAAGAACAACATTATTTTGAAAATGAACTATGATTGCACATCTTTAAAGCTCTGGGGTTGAGTTTTGCATCTTATCTAACCCATCTCACCATCACTCACATGTGTGCTCACGACAGGTGCTTTGAGTCTGTGGTTTCAGGTGTGGCAGTAATTAGCCTCACATGCAGTTAAACACGCTTCTAGAAATGTGAACCACCTGTGGCTCACTATTATTCTAATGCACTGTGACACAAGTACATCTTAACAAAAACTCAGTGCTGGGAAATAACAGGACTACAGCTGGTAAGGTGAGAAATACTCTCAATATCTTGCAGAGATTACTGAGCGGTCAAGAAAACACTAGTCTATTATCAGACTGTCATGACCGGGCAGGGATGCTTCACATTAACACTGAACACGGTGGAGCAGAACATGACTTTGGTTGAGTTTAATGAACTTGGTTGTGTTTGTGTATACATGGCTTCTCCCTGCCCTAGGTTTGGTCTGTATACATAATGTATATTTAAAAACAACAACAAAACAACGAGAGAAAGTGAGAGAGTGACAGAGTAAATATTGTGCAGAATATTTTGTAGATAATATGTTTTATGTTTACACTGCATACAAGTAATGCCTGTAACCATAACAACAGACAATGTCAGTAAATATCAAGTCTTTTTATTACACTTTATCCTTAATTTTTGTCATAACTGGCCAAACATTAGTGACTGACAAGTACAAAACATCCTACATTGCCCACATGCATGTCATATATATGTCAATGACTTGACGAGCTGTTGACTGTGGCTCCATTCATGCAGCGCACGCTCTCTAAATCACTCTCCTGAATATTTAAAGCCGTCACGCCAGTTAAAGAATGAAGCTGTCACTCTCTTTTATAAGAGAACTGTGATTAGGACTGGTCTACTTGCATGAATGTAAGTATTTATTTATTTATGCAATATGTTCGCTACTGCACATTTGTCTCTGGTTGTTTTTCTAGGTAAATATAATTCACACTAAATCGGCGACAGCAGCAAGACGATGCTTTTCTTCTGAGATTCATTACGGCCAACTTGTAAGACAACCCAGTGGCTAGAGAGTATGTAGTTTTGCACATCCCTGCACTATTCCACAACTTCAGTTCATTTCAGTTTAGGAGCGGCTTACTCAAAACCATCATGCTCAAGGCAGGCTAAATATTTCAGGGTCACATTGTTTCCTCGGCCTGCTGTGGCTGTGACCCGTTGCTGACTCATCCCTCTCATTTTTCCTGACTGGACTTCCAGTGTCTCAGCATTCAGAGGAACAACCATCACATGATAAGCAACCGGCAACAAAACTGCTATTGTACCCCCGCATCTCTGTATTTCTCTCCTCCTCCTCCCTTTCTCTTATTCCCCTCTTCAACTTTCTCACCCTCCCTCCAAAGGCCTCGAGGGTTTCAGCGGATCACAGAGGCTTTTGTCTCCATCCTCGTCTCTTTTGTTTCTCCTCTCTCTGAGAGATTTATGTGAAGGCTGGAAGCAGCTCAGCGCCGTTGGGCTGATGGATTGAGTCATGACAGAGACAGACGGCTGTAAATCACGATACACGAGTCCTGCGCAGCATACGCTCCTCTCCAAGGGTGTAATTATAATGTGAGTAAGAGTTTTTAGAAGTAACCGCTCTAAAACGCCTCGGTCCACGTTTCACTTGTATGTTTAGAGTCGGCCGCAGATGGATACGTGGTACCTGGTGTAGGATAAACAGAAAATCTGGAGTCAAAACTCACCACAAATATAAAGTTGTCAACTTTCTTTCCTGACAAATATCACACAAATTAACTCAGGTGTACAGTAAAACAAAGTTTATATATATATATATATATTTTTTACAGAAAATAAAAGGATACAGTAAAAAGCTGGTAATTGGTTAACTGTACCATGTTACCATTACATGCAATTTTATTGTAAATAATGTAAAATGTACATATTTTAAAAGTGAAAACTACAACCATAGAAATATAATTCCTTGCACGATACAAAACATATAATGTTACTTTATTTTATTGTTCAAATAAATTATTTAAATAAATGTATTTGCTTAAATAATTGTTTATTTAAATGTTTATCATCAGTAACATACATTGGGGTGTTTTATTTATTTGCATTTTATGTTGCTTAGTTAATGTTTGTTGTATTATTTTAGGCGTATACTGTATATAATCAATATTTTGAATTTTTCTTAATAGCTTAATTTCAATCAGAGAAACAATCACTTGAACCAAATTGTAGTAAAGTATTCAAAACATTTAAAGCAGGACATAATCAATGTAGATGTTATAATGCTAACGAATCACTGAATCAGAGTTTTGAATTGATTCAAACAGACAAGTTGAACTGATCCATGAAATAATACTGTTAATACTGTTTTAGCTACTGGAGTTTAAACTTAACTTTACATTTTTAAGTTTTAATGCTCACATGCTCATCATGAGTCACAAAATGATATGCAAATGAATATACCTACAATGACGTGCCTAACTGATATCCCAGTAATGACCATGGCTGGATACAAGTGCATTAAAACAGATGCAATTCTCATTGTGTTGCTTAATTTTATATTGACAGCAACTCATCAAGCATATCTGCCCACCCAAGTAGAGGGCCAACTTCTGATTAACTCTTACTCTCTTTCTCCCAAACACACATTTGATCAACAACAACCCCTCCACAAATGCATAAGCCAAAAATACTTTCCATATCACAGCAAAGGACGGTATCAAACAAAGCACACATGCAGGCCTAACAAGCCCTCATACTGGAAGTGTTAGTACATTCATGTGAAGGTTAGGACTCATATGGCACTGCATCATCTCCGTCTGACAGTATTTGTGAAATGACCATCTGCAGGAACAAAGTGGTACATTGACTCTTATATAATGCACATAATTTGCGCCTCAAACACAACCCAGGGCAAATACAAATTGCAAAACCAGACAACCGCATGACTTTCATTCCGATATGCAAACAACATCACTACCTCTCTCAGGTAACACTGGCAATGGTTCTTACGTAAGAGCAAACAAAACTCTGTTCGGATGAGGCAAGACAAGATTTCACAGGTCAATGCAAATCTATAGTATGTGACCAACATAAAGAACAAACACATGCAAGATCAAACAGCAAATATAATTGCCTCAGACAAATATGAAGTATGCATGAATGCTGCCAGCTGCTATCATCACTGGGTCACACATCACCTGTAGTCCAAGCTGACGCTGTACTACAGTTACTACTCAAGCAATTGTCCAGAAGTTACAGTGGGGTCCAAATGTCAAACCACTAATGAAAACACTTTATAACGTTTTTTATTAAGATATTCTTTCTTTTATAAAGAAATTAATACTTTATCATGTTACAAAAGATTTCTCATTTCTAAAGTATCCTGAAATAGTGTATTATGGTTTCCACAAAAATATTTACTAGCACAAATTGTTTTAAATATTGGTAATAATAAGAAATGTTCTTGAGCACAGAATGATTTCTGAAGGATAATGTGACACTGAAAACTAGTAACAGCTGCTGAAAATTCAGCTTTGCATCACAAAAATAAATTATATTTTAAAATAGATTATTACAAAAAAAACATATATATACAGTTGAAGTCAAAAATGTACATACACCTTGCAGAATCGGCAAATTTTGATTATTTTACCTAGTAAGAGGGTCTTAAGAGGGATCCTACAAAATGCATGCTATTGTTTATTTAGTACTGACCTGAATAAGATATTTCACATTAAAGATGTTTACATGTAGTTCACAAGAGAAAATAGTTGAATTTATAAAAATTACCACATTCAAAAGTTTTTTTTTTTGTTTAGTGATAGTTGTTCATGAGTCCCTTGTTTGTCCTGAACAGTTAAACTTCCTGCTGTCCTTCGGAAAAATCCTTCAGCTCCCACTAATTCTTTGGTTTTCCAGCATTTTTGTGTATTTGAACCTTTCTAACAATGCCTGTATGATTTTGAGATCCATCTTTTCACACCAAGGACAACTGAGGGACTCATTTGCAACTATTACAGAAGATTATAGTTGATTATAATAGTAAACTATTACAGAAGATTCAAATGCTCACTGATGCTCCAGAAGGAAAAACCATGCATTAAGCCGGGGCGTGAAAACATTTGAACAGAATGAAGATGTTTATATTTTTCTTGCTTTGCCTAAATATATATATTTTTTTCATTTAGTACTGCCCTTCAGAAGCTTCAGAAGATAGTTACATGTTTTCCAGGAGACACATTAAGTTAAATGTACCCTGATCTTCAAATTCAAAAAGTTTTTGAATGAATGCATGGTTTTTCCTTCTGGAGCATCAGTGAGCGTTTGAACCTCCTGTAATAGATGCTCAGTTGTCCTCACTGTAAATAGATGGATCTCAAAATCATACAGTCATTGTTAGAAAGGTTCAAATACACAAAAATGCTGGAAAACCAAAGAATTTGTGGGAGCTGAAGGATTTTTCTGAAGAACAGCAGACAGTTTAACTGTTCAGGACAAACAAGGGACTCATGAACAACTATCACTAAACAAAAAAACATAGCAGTGGATCATTCAGGTAACACAGTATTAAGAATTAAGCACATGTAAACTTTTGAACGGGGTCATTTTCATAAATTCAACTATTATTTTATCTTGTGAACTACATGTAAACATCTTTTATGTGAAATATTTTATTCAGGTCAGTACTAAATAAACAATAGCATGCATTTTGTAGGATCCCTCTTGGTAAAATCATCAAAATTGTGCAGATTCTGTATTTTTTGTATGCAAACTTTTGACTTCAACTGTATATTATTTAAAAATAAAAATTCAACCTTTGTGAGACTTCTTTCAAAAACATGAATAATTCTACCACCCCCAAACTGTATATTATTACCATAATAATTTGAGTGAAAAGTTAAACTGGAAGTAATCATTTTCAGACGATTAATTAACATTCAACATGTCTTAGCATTCCTTTTTTCCCCTTTGTACTTTAATGACAGCAGAACTCCTGCAGTTGGAGCTCTATAATAAGTTGGTGTAAACCTGCTGATCATGTTCTCCAGCATGATTTGAGAATAATCCATACAGCATCTTGAGCTTCAATAGAAGAAAGAACATCTGACCATCTGTAAATAGTTCACTTATCGCAAATTTGTTTTATTAGTAACCTAGAAATATTACTAGAATCTTAAATATTTCATATTAACTGCACACCAAAATCCTAAAACACTGTTCATTTCCAGATTAAAAAATCTGAATCCCTGATTTCTGGATCTTACTGTGCAAGCCATGCATCACAAGAATCAATCAAAGCCGTAAACAGCACTGCAATCTGCATCAGCGCCGATTTCACTCAAGACTTCGATTCACTCACATGTGGTAGATCTGCCTCTGTGTGACGAATGCATTATCCACAAAGTACGGTAGCATCTTCAACACAGCGTCCTGACAGGAGTCCACGACCAGATGCATCCTGCTGCTGGCTACAGGGAACTCTCCCTCGCCCCGGTCCGCAGCAGCACGCTTCTCTCAGATCACCAGCTGCTTACGGCAGAGGGAGAAAAACAGCACGCAGAGGAGAGGAGGAGCACATCTGCAGCCCCTACCTCAGTCTGACGCTCTCTGAGAGTGTGTGAGTGAGCCAGTTTCTACTGACGCACACCTCTCTCTCTCTCTCTGTGTCGGTAAATAGAGAGAGGAGGAAAAACCTGTTCCCTTGTCTTTGCAAGAAGGGATGAGGCACTCGGTGCGTGTGCGCATGAGATCTCTACACTGAAATTAGAGCACTTCAAACAACTCTGACACTGCAAGAAGCCCAGCAGGCCACAGAGAAATAAAACAGCTTCACTCCAGCAAATCTGACAGGACTGATAAAGAAAAAGCATAAAAATCCCACTTGTTCCTAAAGACAATTAGTCAGACAAATAGGAAAAAACACAGGCTGCTAACAGCTGCAAGAAATGTGTTGACCTTCTTAGCTGGGACTCCTCGTTGTTTGCCACAGCCTAATATGATCTGTCCCAGAATCCTCACATGGGCTAAGCATGGGCAACAGTGCCTGCTAATGTCGGACAAAGCAAGGAAGCCTCTTTAAAATCTCATTAGGAGCAGAGACGGGGGATGAGCTCCCCCCTTGAGCGTCATAAGTAGACTGCAGTAAGTGCAGAGACTGGCAGACGTCTGTACTCCACTGTCTGAGTGAGAAGGACAGAAGTACACACACACACACACACACACACACACACACGAAGAAGCAGTCCTCAGATGAAGAGGGTTGACTCTTTCTGTCTAAAAGCTGATTAAACTGGACAAAGAGTAAACTGAGACACCAAGGAACAGAAACAGCCGGGGGCAATCTACAAAAAAGGAGGAGGGGGAGCTATTTAAGAAGGAAGGAAGGATGAATAGAAAGGAAGATGAGGAGAGCCGTCTAAAATAACTAAAGAAGCAGAGTGAATGAGAGTTACTGAAGGGCATTGCTTTCTGGATCGGTGAGATCTGTGAAACGAGCAAACAAAAACAGCAAACAAACAAAACGCTGCCAGGTTACACTGTTTGAAGGAATGTTCTGGGTTCAATACAAGCGCTATGCTGTCAATTACCACTAAAACTAACCCTGACTTCGTCCCTCAGTTTATCAAAATAAGCAGAAAACCATGTGTACAGTAATGAACTTGAGTAACACTTTCTTTTACGCTGTCCTTGTTACAGGTTACTTGTACTTACTATTATAACAATAAATTATGCATAATTACATGCAAGAAACCCGAAGCCAAACCATATAGTAAGTACATGTAGTTAATTAATATTACTCTGTACTTAAATGTATAATTACACTGTTACAAGGACACCTTAAAATAAAGTGTAACCTGAACCTGTAATGGAAGCTTATGAAGCAAGCAATTACGATGGTTTCTTTCAGAATGAGGGTCAAATATTTTTGCCACATTATACACTGCAAAAAATCATAATCTTAAGTGTTTATCAAAATATCATTAAATACAGATTTAAGAATTGGGGCTTGTTTTCAGAGAATATATTTTTTAAATTAAGTTCATTTTCATACATTTTCCAGATTTTTCTAAGCATAAATCAAACAAAAATGATTAAGTTTTTTTTATATACAAGATGCCAATGGGGTGATAAACATAACTTACTGTATTTTTATTTACTGTAACATAACTTACTGTATTTTCAAAAATACTGCATTTTTGATCACATAAATGCATCCTTGATAAGCATATAACACTTCTTTCAAAAACATAAACAAATATTACAAATACAAAATTCTTCAACGCTAGTTTAAAAGTAACTATCATGTTATAAGGATATTTTATAGCAAAATAAGAAACAAATACTCATTAAGAAAATTATTTTTGCTGCATGGTTATGTGTTACAGAGAAAAGATTTTTGCTGTATAATTATGTTAGCCAAAAAATTCCTGTGGAAATTTCAAGGGTTTAATTTGTTTGTTCAATGTACAAATTAAGGAAAAGGTTGTCTTGCTTTGAGCCTGGAATATTCATTGGTTAGGTCTCAAGATGTTTGTTTTAAATTCAGAACAACTCCTCATACATATGAGCATAAACGCTTTCTTAATCTGGAACGATTTACCGCCGATATCGTTTTTCAAATTTCAGTCTATCCCCTTCATCCTAACAAAATGCCCTAATAGACTACAACAGTTGACCATGTGGTACTTGACCAGACATTCTTCTGTCTACTGTAATATATATAACCAGGTGTGAGTGTTTAAATATATTCATGATGTATATCCCAGCTCGATTAGCCTTACTTGCTCACTCTTGAAGTTATGAAGCACATGACGACACTTACGGAGCTTCCCATGTGACTCAGCATAACCATGGCAATGCTATCAGGCAGACTCCAGAACTCCTGACAGGTGTCCCGATTAAAGACGCCTGCATGTGGAGCTTTAAACAGATCAGAGTGTGTGTGTGTGTGTGTGTGTGTGTGTGTGTGTGTGATCACTGGATTACTTAAGTGTGCTGAGACTGCACTAGTACACAACAGTGGCACAATTGCTTTTCTGCACACACAGGCACAAAAAGATTAAAAGCTTCTTTTCTGGGAGCAGATGTTACATAACATTTCCATTATATATTTGCCAAGCAACGAAGGAAAGACGCGGGACAAAAAGAGGCAGGAGGGCAAACAGCAGACCAATCTTTTCTCAGGTGTCAAAGCGAGAATGATGAATTGCATATGACATCAGTGTTATTATCGTCTTATTAATTCATCATATGAATGACCACATACTTCGGCCTGAGTTTGAATGAAAGCAACTCGTCTCAAGAATTAATATTAATGCAGTGCGATGCACATTCATGCAATTTGTGCACTTGCAGTAAAACATGTGATTCTAAGAAAACAGTAATTTTATTTTAAAAGAATAGTTCACCACAAATTGAAAACTTGCTGACAATTGACTCACCCTCAGGCCATTCAAGATGTAAATGAGTTTGTTTCTTCGTTTACTGCAGAGGATCCACTGAATGCAAACAAGCGATGTAATGTTAAAATGTATCCATATCTGTTCAGATGAAGAAACAAATGCATCAACATCGTGGATGGCCTGAGTGCATTTTCATTCCTGGGTGAACTATTCTTTAACAGGCAGCAAAAGAAATAAAAAGGTCATGCTATTGAATGTAGATGCCATGCACAATAGACCGATTGCTTGCTCATGCAGATAGGTCACTTTCTATCCTGGCTGACAGGTCACATTTGTAATTGGTTGCAGTCTTTTCCTCTCATAGTTTAATATGTTAAGCAGTGGATCTTTCAGCGTTGTTTGATTTCTGTGCATATGATCATGTTAAGATTAAGATGTAAATACCATGTTTTGGTATCCTGCTGAAAAAAGTTGGTTTGCTGTTCTTTGGTTTGCTTAATATTTTCTCACAGGCTGACCAGCCAAAAAGTTTCCAAAACTGCTCTGAAACCAGCCAGACTGGAAGACCATTTGAGACCAGCAAACCAAGTAAGGCTGGTTTTAGAATAGGTTTTGATCAGCAGGGATGGTAGCAAGATATAAATGTTATCATTGGCTGAAAATGCACTTAAAAAAAAAAAAAAAAATTTTAGGTGAACTATTAATTTGAACTTGTATATTCCCTAACAGATCAGAGACATCCACACACCCAAATACTCAAACCCTGATATGCACCCAAACATAAACACAGATTGCTGTGCTTGGCTGCTCCTGCCTCGGTGTCTGTTTGGTGAAATCACCAGCTGGCTCAATGCTGTACCGCCTGGTTGATTTCACAGGAGAAGTCTTTGGCCGGTTCAACAGGCATTCAGTACATCTCGCAAAGGGTAAGATTAGGGTTACAGCTATTAGAGGGGTTCGGTCTCTGATAAGGGTAACATTTGGGGGGCTCCTCTGTTTAGCCTATTTATTCATCCAGATACCACAAAATACTTTCTTATCCAGCTATGCCCGTTTCAAAATGCTTGAAGGCATAGATCACAGTAGAGCTGCACAACTTGGGCAAAAGTAATCAGATTGCAATTTTACGGATAAAAAAAATGTTTTTTTTTGTGCAATTTGGCAAAACATTGTGACTATTTATCAATATGACTATGAAATGTTAAATACCAAATATATCTTAACCATAAATCAATGTGACCACAAAATATTAAAATAACAAAACTAGTGTATTTCACTGTTAAAAAAATATAAATTCATAACAATTCGACTTTTCAGTACAACAATGCAATTACAATATTTATTAATATATAGAATTTTAACAGATACTACAAATGAAAAAGATTTAATATTGCACAGTAATTTATACAAGACTGATGTATTGTGCGTCGCTGACAGTAATAATTTTCTCATGTACAAACTGGGCTATTTATGTTAAACATGTTTAGGTCAATATGTGACCATAAAACTGCAGTAAATACAAACAAAACATTCTCATTTGCATGAACGTGCTATATATCTGCATTATAAATATTCAAAGCCATGATATTCACCAGCCCTTTCCACAGAGTTCACACTAAACCACAGCATTGCAGATTCACAACACAACTTTTGCACAGTATTTCAGGAAAATACAAGATAAGTCAGCCTTAGGTAAGAGAAAAGGAATGTGTCAGGTTCAAACCGTCTAGCAATGGGTGTTACTTCAAGAATCAAAGAGCTCAGGCAAAACGACAGGTCTTTACATGTGCGTATAAACGAATTACATCAGATACTGGGTATCTGTCACGTTCTAATAATTGCACAACATTGAATGGAACAAGCTGGAATGCTCAGCCCAGGACTCAGACTCGACCTACTCCAAAACTAGTGTTTCAGTTCCTTCTGACGTTCATCCTAAACTTAATCTAAGTTTCATTGTCTAACATGGCTGTTTGTGTGGAAGTGCTGATGTTCTTACATTGTTTTATTTAGCTCCATGCATCTGTTGCACTAGTGACTTTATCTGAACCTTGTTTTTCCTCATTAAAAGAGGATTTGTTTCACATGAGCTTCTAGGACATCCTGTTTCCAGCAAGCACACACAACTTT
Source organism: Ptychobarbus kaznakovi (assembly GCA_027422405.1). Lineage (NCBI taxonomy): Eukaryota > Metazoa > Chordata > Actinopteri > Cypriniformes > Cyprinidae > Ptychobarbus > Ptychobarbus kaznakovi. The sequence goes on from CM049797.1 coordinate 34,150,198, forward strand.
TCTGTGCTCTGGATAGTTCCATGAACACACAGATTTTTAGAATAAAGGTTGAACATTAGTCAAATTTGAATTTATATTCTGTTTTTAGAAGATACAGTGGCCTCATTAAGTATTCAGACCAATTCAAGTTTAATAATGAAATTTGCTGACAATTTACTGACCCTTGTGCATCAAAGATAGATGAGTTTGTTTCTTCATCACAACAGATTTGGAGAAATCTAGCATTACATCGCTTGCTCAATGGATCCCCTGCAGTCAATGGGAGAGTCCAAACAGCTGATAAAATGAGAGTTTTAGGAGAGTCCAAATATAGCTGATAAAACTATTTGATGAGAATGAGTCCAAACAGCTGATAAAAAACATCACAATAAACCTCAAGTAATCCACAAGACTCCAGTCCATCGATTAATGACCTGTGAGGTGAAATGTTGCAATGCAAATGTTTTGTAAGAAACAATTCCATCAAACAATTCCACTGGTGTTTGTCATTAAGGAATTTAATATTTTACCTTTATTTAATTTTTATTGTCTAACTATTATTTATTTTAGTTCCTTCAACTCGACTGTTTACTGCCACTAGTGGCGAGCCAGTTTGTCAAAGATAATTTAAGATATTTAATAAAAAAACATTACATGCAAGTAGACAAATAAAAAATATAATCTTTATAATGAATTTAATACTGTGGTTCTGGGCCTTTTACCTTTATTTAATTTTGAAAAAAACTATTGTTTTCAGCAGCGGACATTTGGGACCCCTTTGAGTAGCTTCAATACCTCGGTTATCCGAGGACTGACATATCCAAACACAGGTCAAGAAAGCCAGGCAAAGGAACTCCCTGCAGTTCCTTCAGGGGCCATTAGCCAGTGTGGTATAGCAACGCCACTAGGGCAGGGGTCGGCAAGAAGGTTTGGTCATCTACCTCATAAAAGCAGAGCGCTAAAATCATCAAGGCCAAACCCTGGTAACAATTTCTGTTTATTTCGCCACTAGATGGTTTCTTCCCTCGAGCTCCTAAACCAGTCTCATAACATCATTACATCCACAACTAAATTTAATAAATGTAAACACATCCATTATTCTCAATAAGTCTATGTGTAAACCCGGTACAACCTATAATTTAAGATATTTCCACAGATAAAAAATCCAACTATAATTGTTCCCTTTTTCATTCTCACCTATATTATATATATATTCCTGTGACTGACTTATGTTATTTTTATTTTATTGTTATTATTATTTTTTTTTTGTTAAGGGGGTCGACCTACATTTCACACACGTATGATTGTGTATGTGACAAATAATAAAGAAGACGAGAAGCGCAGCGCCGTGTCGCGCCATGTCTTTAAAATTTGAACACATTGTTTTCTATGCGTGTACGCACACCGGCGGCGTCATTCGGCGTCTGTCCGCAGCACCCAGCAACGACTCAGGACGCGGTTCAAATTCCTGCTGCGCCACAGAGCGCCATCTGCATTGTTTTATATTAAATAACATCATATTTGTCTCAAACCGTTGTTAATACATTATACCAAGATACCACTGCTGCAAAATACTGTACACATTAGTTTTACAGCTTGAATAAAATGTAAACATATATAATTAAATGTATAATAAACATAATCCTTTATATTTCTCTTGAGACATTTTTACATACGCAAAATATTACAGTATAGGCCTATGTCACAATTGTCGTGATTACATTCACTGTCGTCGGTTGCTACCTACTGAATATACCAGGACACAACCGTTACAACACACTTCAGGTAATGTATTAGTATAGAATGTGCGCGTCTGGTGTGCGATACCTCGAGTTGTCCTAGACGCGGGTGCTGCGCTTCTCGTTCGGTGTACGACCCCCTTTACAGTGGATTTTGTAACTGGTAGTGAGCTGTTACTCTGTGTAAAATCCTGCGACAGTAATTAACTGCACACTGGTGGTGTTTAAGGAGAGACCCCCTCACATGATTGTAAAGCGCTTTGGGTGTACAACAATACACAATAAAGCGGTATATAAAATGCATCATTCATTCATTCATTAACAAGAAGCCACATTTGTGTGGCGGTGTCCGATCGGAGTATGTGAGCGGAGTGACGCGTCAACAATTTCCCCTCCGCGCATTTAATGACGCCACGCTCACTGATATCAGAAACACCGCTCCGCATCTAAAGTATTTCAGTATGTTTGAAATATCACAGTTCTGTTCATAACGTACAAAAAAAATTATAAATAAAATACAGGAGAGTTTCAAAGTGGCTTATTGGAACACTAGTGTGCAAACCTTTTTCCTACCACATGACAAGCTTGACAATTGCTGCTTTCTGCAGTGCAAATTTAGTTTGTGATGAAAATAACAGTACGTTTTCATCAGTTATTTTACCTATGGATCGATGCATTTCTTGCAGATTTCTGCTCATTTGAACAAATATTCAGAAGGAACAAATAAATTCCCTGAGAACTAGAAGTTCCCGCTCATGTCCACTGCAGTCATCATAGCCTTCACATTCTTTCTGATTTGAGTGATCCTTTTCTATCTAGCTAGCTAAATATGTTTAACACGTGAATTCTGTCTAAATATGCAGTTATATTAAGGGCCGTTGGCCTGGAATTGTACTCGTGATGGAGCGCTCTTGGAGCGAGTGAAAACCACGACGTTCCGACTTGTAGAAAATCCACTCCTCACTCCATTCAGAATCACACCGCTCATACTCTGATTGTGAGTAACTGTTGCTGTCATGACAGATCTATTTCAGAACCAGCCGCTATCTAAATAATCTGGCTACGGGCGCGGGCCAGAAATTATTGCTGGCGGGCTAGTTTTGGCCTGTTGCCGACCACTGCTCTAGGGGTGTGCGAACGCCAGTTTGGGAAACCTGCATGATAAGATAAATGCATTAAAAGTGGTGCTGAAACAAATGATGCTGAAGCTCTTCTCAGAACAAACTTTATTTTCTTAGTCACTTTTGCAATGCCTTTTACCCAAGCGATCTCAAAGTGATTTTTGCAATTACTTTCATTTGTTTTTAAGTGTAGCTTAAGTGCCCACAACTTTTTGGGTTCACTGTATGTTCTCTCTAATTGGTCTTTGAAAGAAGCTCTGTTTGGTTAAGAAGTGCTGAGGGACTGAAGTCTTATCTATGAGTCACAGGAAGATACAGAAATCAGACAAAGCCTCCATTGTGTTTGCAATCGCTAACGCTGGAATCTCAGAGTCTTTTTCTCATATCCTGTTTTTACAGAAACACTAAGCACTGCCTTCTAAACCAATCACAGGGCAAACAGAGCGAGAAAGAGACAGAGATGGACAGAAAGTACTAAAAGCACTTAAAATTAGCTGAGGGAACAACTGCTCTTTCGCTTATCAGATGACCTGATGTAGTTCACACGCAACACATGTGCTGACATCCAGCAGAAAACAGACATACGGCGTTAGTGGGTTCATTCAGGTAACTGGCACAGTAGCTCCTCCACTCCCTTTTCTAAGATTGATCAAAATAAAAAAGACCCATTTCCTTTTAGTCTTTAACAAAGTACTCATTATTCTCTGTGTTCACACGCCGTTCATTCACAGACACTTTTACTAAAAGCACAAAACAAACAAGTCATTATAGTACCTCTACTGTCATTTAGACAGCAAATGTAAATGTAGGACAAAAATTGCTATTGATTCATCTTGTGTTGGGTTTACAGTCAACACAAGAGTTATTTCCTGAGCAATGTGACCTTTGAGGATGTCATGTGACCTTTAGAATGACAAATCTTCCTCTGCACACATCCTCTTCCTTTAGCTCCTCCATCTGTACAGAACATAAGAAGTCCATCTGTCCTCACAAGTTGTTATTTGACCTTGTTTGACCAATACCTAGATGGCAACACTGAAATACAGAGCTCAGAGTTTCACAAAGTACTGCACATCAGAGAACGACTTGTCTTTTAAGAACTTTTCTTCCACCCTTAGTGGTGGCCTAGATTCAAAGTTTGAAAGGACTGGGACATTAGTCCAATCCTAGAAGACACAAGCCCTAGTTTAATCCATCCTATATGTTCAATGAAAAAATGCTGAATCTAAAAACAGTCCGGACAAATGCCCTCCCTACTGGAAAAGCCATTGCCTTCCTTAAGACCAAGGCTGTGAGTGACTGTAAAATTATATATACTGCACTGATTCTTGCATCAGAATATTTTACATGTTTGATCAATTCAAGATCAATTAAAGCAGAAATTTATCCACTACCAGCGTCAATAAAAACAGAAAAATAATGATTTTCCAAACCTTCATAACGTCTAGCACCAGTCAGAAAATAGATATTTTAACATAAAAAAATACACTAAAATGTCATGAAAAAGCAAGACAAATATGCTCAAAGTCCAAGACCAACATTAGAGCTGCCACACTGAATTACATTTACATGAGAAATACTTAGAACTGTTCTGCAGTTTCTCTCTCTTATGTGTTTGATGCGGTTTCATTCATAATTTATGATGCACTAAAAAGTTCTGAATCAACATTAATCTGAGTGAAATGGTTGCAAATGCAACAGTAAAATAATAACAAAAATATGTCCCAAACCTTCCTCGGACTCGCTTGTGACATTGAATAAAACTGATTCTGCAATTTGGCAAATAAAAACAGAAATCCGGGCTCATTGGACAAATATCCCTGTGGCAGCATTTCTGCACAATGATAATGCGTTGCTGTTTGCATGTTTCACGCCACTTTCAAAGTGAAATGTCCAGCGAGTGGCACTAAAAGGAAACATACCACCTAGACTCACATGAGCATTAACATGAGAAAAACACATCTGCTCAAGCAATCACACCTATTTAGCTTGCGTACAAGACTTTGAGCTGTTTTTGAGCACTTTGTGACAGGTGACCAAGTTTACTACATCCAAAAAGCCATAAATGAATGCCTATGCATCGCAAATGGAACAAAAAATTAACTGTGCAAAAATAAGTATTTGCTAATGTTATTCAACAATCTGTCCCGGCCTTAAGTCAGAAGAAATAAAAGTTGTTTAACTGATACTGGTTATTTCAGCAGGAAACCTCAGCGAATTGTATGTATAGGTACAATTTTGAAGTTTTGCAAAAACTGTAGGTAAAGGCACGTTTTTCCAATGAGCCTAGATTGAAAAAGGGTCAGTTTGGCTCCTACATTTGTCATTTTAGAAGCCAGTCCAGTCTGGAGCCCTGCAGAAGGTAGTTGCAATACCCAACTCTACTAAACATTATTTCACCCATCTGTCCACTAGTCACTGAATTACAAGGAACCAGATAGCAATAATAATACAAATATTCATTAGGAACGATAAAGTGTCTGATATGGGAAAACCAGCGAGATGTTTGTCTCAAATTAAATCCACTTGATCTCACTTCAGTCGAAGAGGAACTGAAACTGTAATAAAAACCCACTCTGGTGTTAGAGCTGCTGTGAAAGCAGTGATCAGACGCCTGGGCTCAGATATCTTTGATTATATGTGTTAGAACGTCTCGCAAACTACAGGGTGCGATGAAGACTCCTCCCATCATGGAGCTGACAGACTCTTCATCATCTGCTTCTGACAGATTGGACCTTGGGACACACACACACACACAGAAAAACTTGCATTTAAAAGTCAGTTGTTACCTCTGATTTAGCCGGCGCTCATCGTCACTTCCAAAGTCCTGGAAAAATAAAAGTGTGAGGGAAACAGAAGTTAGTCATCTAAAACAATACATCACTAAGACTTTTGTCCACACTGTTCTATTTTAATTGTATTGCCTTGAGAATAGAGCAGGATGTAGGATTTTCTGATGTAATAAATCTTATTATGTCTTCATGCATCTTATACCTAAACCAAATTATAAGTTATAAATTCAGCATCTGTTGTGAAAATGTCAGAGAGGCCAGAATCCCTCGGAACTTTTCCAAATTCCACAACATCACCGACTCAAACCCAGCGCAACGCACAACAATCTGGCCAAAACACGGTTCTTTCCCCTACACAAGCTCTCTCTCTTTCTTTGCTAACTGTGTAACCTTAAGCACAATACAAGACCTCTGTGTCCCAAATAACAAAAAAGCTTTGATATATCAGTATCCACAGCAGCGTAATATGACAAAGAAATGTTCTTTCAAAGCTGAAACATGAAGAATGGGGCCTCACCTTAAGATAAGGTTTCATCATAACAAAGAGTGTTTTTAAAATAGTTCTTCACTGTATGTGAATGGGGACGGCCCTGATTATTAGGCTACTGATCGTGGTATGAGCACTGAATGAAGGCCGGGGAGTGTGCCATGGTCAGATGTGACAGATGCCTGAAGGCGAAGAAACCGTGTCGGGGGAATTGGCTGTGCCAGGGTTTCGGTCACGTACTAAAATGCATGCAGAAGCTAGGCTTAGAAAACTTTATAAGCAGGGCAGAATGAGGAGTGGAAACCATGAGGTTTGTGAACCGAAACACATTTTGGAGGCGTGACGTTTTCCTGTGATTTATAACAAATTAAGTGATGAACAGATTGATAGCATGGGGCGAAAAGGTGAAAAATAAGAAGACAGAAGTCAATATGTTGCTGAGCATTCGAGTGAAACTGGATGTTCAATTCAATTATCGCCTAAAAACAAGATGTAAAATACAACCAAGAATGTTAATTGAAGTAGGCAACATCTTTTTGTTGTTTATGTCCTCATGGGGATACTAGATTTTCACATTTTAGAGAGCACAGAAAACAAAAAGACTTTCTTGATTGTTGTCATTGCACAAGACAATGATGCGTCATCATCAGTCGGTCATCATGTGCGATTTTTTTTTCATTACTTTGTTTTCTACATTATTAAATAAACTAAAACTTTTTTTTATAGATCCTTGAGTTATAAAAAATGTTACAATAAAAATGAAAGACCCATTTTTCCTAAAAATGATAAAGATAAAAACTAAACTTAACTAAAACCTTTTCAAGGCAATTAAGGGTATTAACAAACTGAGTTAAGTTTCTCAGAGTAGAAATATTGCAATGCAGCAAAAAATGTCTAACAGACAATAAGCTCTGATGTGATGGACATATGTGGGTTTTCTCCTGACAGTAAATGTGTGTATGTTAATCGTGTGAGTCCTATTTTCCATCAGGTGGAAATGATTTGTCGTATCACTTAAAACACAAGACAATTAGGATAGACAGTTATAAAATGTTCACCCAAAGATTAAACTACTCACTCACTTCGTTCCAAACTTGTAAGACCCTCATCCATCTTTGGAATACACATTAAGATATATTTGATGAAATCCGAGAGCTTTCTGGTCTTACATATACAGCAACGCCACTTCACGACAGTAGGTGGGTCAGAAAGCTCTCGGATTTCATCAAAAATATCTTAATTTGTGTTGCAAAGATGAAGGAAGGTCTTACAGTGTGGAACAACATGAGGGTGAGTAATTAATGACAGAATTTTCATTTTTGTGTGAACTAACCCTTTAACCGCTGAGGCCAGATCATTGAATCAGTGATTTGAACTCTAGAACCAGATCATTTGTGACTAAATGATTAAGAATAATTATGTGAACTGGATCAACAGAATAGATGCAAAGCTATACATTTTCACAGGTTTCAGAAAATTTGTAACGCAGGATTTATATGGACCACTCCCGAACTAGGCCTACTTTTATATTGATTGTTTTTTTGTCTTCAAAAATTTAACTTTAGTGTTTTAGGCAAGGTCATACAAGTTTGGGACGACATGAAGGTGAGTAAACAATGAAAGCATTATATTTTATAGTGAACTAGGCCTAATACTTTAAATTTTCAAATTTCAATTTTGATTTCATGGTAAATTTAACCCAAATACCACACACAAAGCTTCTGCAGATTTCTACCCTTGAAACCTAAAAACCATTATTCCTCAGTTTTTTTTTACATCTCTCTCTCTCTCTCTCTCTCTCTCTCGTTATCTCTCTACCCATCCTCCCTCTCTCTCCCATCCTCCCTCTCTCTCTCCCTCTCTCTCTCTCTCTCTCGTTATCTCTCTACCCATCCTCTCTCTCTCTCTCTCTCTCTCTACCCATCCTCCCTCTCTCTCTCTCTCGTTATCTCTCTACCCATCCTCCCTCTCTCTCGTTATCTCTCTCTCTCTCTCTCTCTCTCTCTCTCTCCTCTCTCTCTCTCTCTCTCGTTATCTCTCTACCCATCCTCCCTCTCTCTCTCTCTCTCTCTCGTTATCTCTCTACCCATCCTCCCTCTCTCTCTCTCTCTCTCTCCTCTCTCTCTCTTATCTCTCTACCCATCCTCCCTCTCTCTCTCTCTCTCTCTCTCGTTATCTCTCTACCCACTCTCTCTCTCTCTCTACCCATCTCTACCCATCCTCTCTCTCTCTCTCTCTCTCGTTATCTCTCTATCTCTCTACTCTCTTATCTCTCTCTACTCTCTCTCTCTCTCTATCTCTCTCATCTCTCTCTCTCTCTCTCTCTCGTTATCTCTCTACCCATCCTCCCTCTCTCTCTCTCTCTCTCTAGCTCTCTACCCATCCTCCCTCTCTCTCTCTCTCTCTCTCTCTCAGTCTCTGCATGAGATGACATCACTGCAGCTGCATGTTCCCCAGTCCTCCTCATGTTTGAGATTGTGCTGTGAATTCTAAATAGTGTGTGTCCTCATAAGAGAACATTTCGCAATTATTCTTAAGGCCGTTCACACAGAGAGCAATAACAATGAGGATAACTTCATTAGCATCCACACCAACACACAATAACATTCCATTTATTATAAGCTATCGGGCTGCAGTTTTGACATCTGGCGCTTGAAATGCTCGAGCTCTTTAAAGCAGGATGGATTCTGATTAGCCATCAATGTTTTTATCATTCATCAGTAGGAACAAAATCATTCTGCATGTGATTCCAATGTTATCGTTCTTTTGTGGCATAACCATTATAGTTGAGATGTGGATTCTGCTTTTCTTTTAAATTAAGAATGATATTTAGAACTATAGCTTCATCATTATAGGCCTAGTCATTGTCCTTTGTGTAAATGGGCCATTCAATTTAACACAATAAAGATTTAAACATTAAAGATCTGAACCTAATTTTGAAAAAAAGGTTTAGTACAACTAAGAAGCAAAAAAGACCACATTAACTTTCAAGCACACAGACAATCAGATAATCTGGTACTGATACTGAACTCATCATAATAATAGTATTCAAATATCTAAAGTATCTAAGTAATCTGCATTAGTTAGTGTCAAAGTAGAGTATTCATCAGACCATGTGACTGTGCTGTGTGCTCTCCCATTCAAATGTGTAGAGATAGCGCTCCCTACTGGGGGTAAAACGGATTTCTAAGGCAACTATGATGTCAAAGAAACTATTATTAAGGTGGGGTGCTTTCATGAAGGAAAGACAATTAAAGCCTACAAGAAAATAACTTTTCACTTTGTATAACCACCACCTGAGAATCACTAACAATGAAAGGCAATACAGCTCTCCTGGCGAGACTGGCTAAAAGGGTCTCGCTCCTAATGAAAAGGTAAAAACAGGAGGCCTTTCATCGCATGAGAGGAGCCTAGCTGTGATAGGGCTCAATGACTTAGATTTACATTTCTGTCGAGCAGAAGTGCAGGCCTCAAGGGGCAGACCTTTAACTTTCACTCAAAGAATGGCAGCTCACGAAGAGCCACTAGAGTAACAAAATTTGACCGCATGCAAATCTGCACCATACAGATATAGTAGTGATGTTAATGAAATTATAACATGTGATTATGCTTGGCAAGGTGCATGTGTGGAAGCACAAATTGATAATTTTGCATTGATTAATACTTGATTAATAAAGCATTTCATAAATTAGGAACAGTGTGGTGTAGGGAAGGCAATGCTTAGTATTTCTGTTGTTGGATAGTTTCTTTGTATACAGAACAGCTCATGACTGAAAAGCACCCAACCTTTTGACAGTTCCACTTTTAAAATAGCTTGACCAAAAGAATGGAACACAGTCCAACACAAAATCATGAGGTGCAAACTCCCTCTACTACTACCACCTAAAATGACAATATTTCAAATTCAATTATATTTTCACACACACAAAAAAGTTTAGCTGGTTCCTATTCATCCCACCAATAACAACTTTTACATTGTGTCTGTATGTAATTAATTGTGTTTGTTTAGTTTAGATAATTTTATTGAAATTCCGAAAAAGAAAGATTAACATTAGTGTGTAAATACAGTTTTCAAACAGTCTTGAAAAACCTCAAGCGACGCTGTCTAATCTCAAACAGTAGCGATTGTATTCGGAACAGGACACAGAAAAAAAACATGCTAATAACTTTAAATATATAATTCACAGTTCATAATAGATCTCAATACAGCTCATTAGTAAGTGTCTTTGAATATTTAATTATTAAATATTACGGGTATTCTATAGTCTTTGCTATTGCACTAGTAATTTTGAAATATATTTTAAGAATGTATTATGTTTTTGTAACAAATACCATTCCTAATACAAAGAACATAGTTTGTATTACTGGTGTGTCCATGCTTTGCATAGCACCTCGCACACTGACGCACTCAACTGCGTGACAAGGCTGGTCACGTGATGTCAACATTGCGGCGCGACCCGCTCCATATAAAATAAAACCGATTTTTTTTTAATGAACGGCTGATATGTCTAAAGCTTTTACCTTCTGTAAATTTCATTATTTATTTTATTTTTTACAAAAGGCGTTCTTCAAGTATGTGTATACCGTTTAAGTAAAACATACTGAGTCCACCTTTATGGCTTGGCATGATATCCATGAATAATACTTAGTTAAACCAATCTGTACAAAGCAAAACGGTGTTTTTGTATTTTTTCACAAAATCAGAAATATTCTTTCGCAATCATTAAATCACAAATTGGAGGACAGCCTGGAAACAAGCCATTATTACCTCAATAAAGTACAACAGCCCTGTCAAACACTTTCTCCTGGAGACAGAATTCAACTCAAGAGCATCACTACCATAAACACTGTCTACCAACAAAGATTAAGCACCATCACAAAACAGACAAGATTAGGGTGAATGATCAAGTTAAAATTAAGAAATCACGTCAAGAATGCCATGTATAGTGCACAAAACGCCCAAAGGCGAATCATGTCATCTCACAACAGCAGAGAGACGCAGGGACACAGCGTTCAATCCTCCATCAACCCTGATGACATCCCGCTAGTTAGCTTTCCAGCCTGAGCTGTATTAGCATTGGGCCTACGTGACTCATATATATGAGTCCTGTCGGGTTTTTATCAATCATTACATCTCATCTCGCCGTGTTTATTTCCGCTTACCTCCCCCGCGTAGGTGGTGGCGGTGCTGGAAGTGGACGCCGCGCTGGGAGTGGGCGAGCGCTGCAGGGTTACCAGAGCCATGGATGGAAATCTCCCAGCACAACGGCCAGTCTATCTGTCACGAGCTAAACCGACTAGCGGATTTCCCCTAGCAGCAGCGCCAGATACACGGGGATTGCGCTCGATGGGACCGCTGTTAAAAGGCCATGGCTGAGCCACTGTTCGGCGTTTTTTGTGTCGCTGATTCCGTTTTGACATGAGCTGGATGATGTTTTGGTGCTTCTCACTCTCACTCACTGCCGCATGTGGCTGCCTTCAGCTCACACAGCATGTAGCGTTATCTCTGTTGAGAACGAATCGGTGTTTTTTGAATGAATCTTGTAAGTGAACGATTCACTTCCACAATTTTCGGTCAACGAGTCTCTCTTGAAAGCGCGTTGACCGTTTTTCTACCTTTAAAGACTGACAGTGGTATGGACCAATAGTATTCGAGTACGAGCTGTGTAGGCGCTTATCATTGGTTGAACTTACTGAACAAACACGCCCTTCACTGAACGAGTCAGTGTTTTGAATCTGAACGAGGCATTTTGTTGGGCATTTGAATGAACTGGGAGTCTAGTACCTCTTGTATGTGGTGATGAAGCTCGGTTTATTTAGGCTCCTGCTCCCATTGTTGTTTTTATAGCTTGATAAAAGCCATGCCATGCATTGGACAAAATTAATGTAGAAAATGTATATCTCCAACTGTGGAAAAAACGCCTATAGATTGTTTCTGTATTTCTGATTTGTAGAGGGTGTGCTGTTGCGGTTGTAAACAACTCGGTCGAAAAACAAATCGGATGAATGGTTGATTCAATAACTTCAGTGATTAAAAGTCGCACATAAAGACACTTGTCGCCACCTACTGTCATCACTATGTGACGTGCCGGGCCACTGGACCAAACTAAACGAATCTTTTTCTCTCCCTGAAAGGAGAATCAAAAGACAGGAGCTACTGAATCAAAATACCCACTAGGCTACTAATAAGAATAAAATCCACTCAAGCATACCTTAAGGGTGGTTTCCGGTAGAAAATTAATTTTAGTTGTCAATAAGGTGTTGTGAATATTTGTATAGTGTTGTTAATTACCAAATAAATTATTTAATGTATGGATTATTAATCTTGTTATGTGTATTTTTTAAGTTAACATTACATATGAATACTACTGATGATGCTGATGATTAGGGTAAATATATTTGCTGAAGTTAAACTTTTACAGACCTCAAGAGGTCACTAGAGGCTGGTTCTAATCCGGTGGACTTCACCCCATCACCAGGCTTTGTGTGAAGACATCGTATGAATAGACTCAGGCACTTGTTGCTTACGTTATGGGTGTTAGGTAATAAAGTATAAGTTAATCAGTAAATTCCGTTTTCTGCCTCAATCCATCTGTGATTGCATTGCACACGGCAGTGTATATAAGAGAGAGTGAAGAAGAGGCTTGCAGGATTGGAGATAACGTCTGGTCAACTTAATTCAGGTGAGTGAAACTGTTTAATAAATTATTTGTATTACAGTACATGCAGTGTAGCCTATTACCTGTTAAACCATACAAAGCTTACATGAAGGTGAACAACAAGGAAAACTAAAATAATTTCAAGTTTGCATATAGGATTACAGTATGTGATATTTGGTTGTGCAGATTTCTCTGAAATACACATGCAGGTTTTTGCACGTTATTTACAAAAATAGTTTTCATTAATATCAAGTCAGTTGCACGAATAAACACGTGGCAGCATTGATTTTTAAAATAGAAAGGGCTACATTTTATTTACACATAGCAGGATAAAGCAGAAATTCATTTTAGAAATAAACTGAACTGCTGATAAAGAAATACAAATTAATAGTCTGTGGGGTTGTACAGAGTACTTTCCCACATATACAAAACTAATTATGTTTTCAAATCTGCAAATAGATTTACTAAAGCCACATTTGCTTATTTTTCTGGACACTTTTTTCTGCAGACATGAGGGTGTGTATCATTGGAGCGGGGGTCATCGGCCTCTCCACCGCTCAGAGCATCTACCAGCACTTCCACAGCAGGATCACCCCCCTCACCATAGAGGTGTATGCTGATGTCTTCACTCCACTCACCACCAGCGACGGGGCAGCTGGACTCTGGCAGCCGTATCTCTACGACAAGGGCAACGTGCAAGAAACGTGAGCTTTCATTTGTGTCAAGGTGTCTGAATCTAAAAGTGCCAGTGAATCGGTTGAAGCACGTCCTTATGTTTCTCAGTTATCCTGAAGAACCCAAGATGCTGTATAACCTAATGTTTTATTTCCTTTTCTCAGTAAATGGAACAAAGAGACGTTTGACTATCTACTAAGCTGCCTCCGCTCTCCAGATTCAGTGAAAATGGGAATCTTCCTTCAGTCTGGCTACAATCTGTGCACTGAACCCCTGCCAGTGAGAACATTACCTTTCCATTGCATGTAATGTCATTATCTACAGAATGGTATATAATAAACCACAAGTTCTGACACTCAGGACATACTGTAGTATATTGTCAGGTAAATGATTACACAGTTTGGTCTCTGCCTGTAGGCCCTATAGTATGAAACATGTTCCAGTCCAGTGCAGGGCCTGTTTGAAATCGCACAACAGAGCATAAATAACCTTATTGTAAAGCTGAACAAAAGAAGAAGTGGTCAGAATTAAGAGACCTGAACATCCACTTTATACTGCTCTCTGGCATTGGTTAAAACCAGTATAATATAACTGACCCAAGAGAGAATAGTGAAAATGTCTCCATCTCTCTGCTCTCCTCAAACAGGAGCCCTCATTTAAAAACGCTGTGTTGGGTTTCCGCCAGCTGACTAAACGGGAACTAGTCATGTTCCCGGGATACAGGTACTTATCACCTGCATCTCATCACAAGCTATTTCTGTAATTTGATCACGCTGACTTGTTTTGTTGTTTTAACCTTTGATGGTTGTAGTAATTATTTTTGTAAAATTGCATATGCTACTTTTCCTTTTTCCTTCTATCTTTTCAGTTTTGGGTGGTTTAACACTGCTCTCATGATTGAAGGAAAGACATACCTGCCCTGGCTTATGGACTGGTGAGAGATTGCTTTATCTAATCAGTAACCAACATTAGAATTGGAATAAAATAGAATATACAGTGGAGTTCAAGAGTCCACAGTGATATCTCAAATTCAAACGATAGAGATCCAATATACTTAATATGTGTATTTACTTTTAACAGTTAAAACTCTTCCTGTAATACAATAGTGTTGAATCTGTGGCCGTCTAGGCAAATGATCTGATATACCGAGCTGTGGTGCTAATTATAATCTAAGCTTAGAAACTTCTAACATTTAAAAAAATATAAAACAAATAAGCATTTTGACTTAATTACATGTATATTGTGTGTCTAGACATCTTGCATATATATGTGTGTCCAATTTTTAGATTCATATTTTTTTACTGTATAGGAATAACTCCAGAATAACTTTTATGCATGTATAGAGTTATGTAAAATCTGTTGTGAATCTGTTACTCTTTTCTGGTCTAACAATGATTAACACTATCTTTGACGCCTTGGTCACATTCCTGGGCTTTCTGCAGGTTAAGACAAAGAAAGGTCCAGTTTTATCAGAGGAAGATTGGTTCATTTAAAGAGGTCTGAGTAATTCCTTTCTCTTTTCCATTCATCTTTTTTAATTAAAAGATCAGTATCTTAAAATTTACACCACCTATTAAAAATAAATAATTAATCTGATCACAATTAAGTGTGACAGTTGAGACATTTACAATGTAACAAAATAATTATATCTCAAATAAAGACTGATCTTTACAACTCTCTATTCATCAAAGACTCTTGGAAAAAAAGTAGCATCATTCCCACAAAAATATTAAGCAGCACGACTGTTTTCATCATTGATAATATATATGTAAAAATGAAAAATGTGCATATTAGAATGATTTCTGAAGGATCATGTGACACTGAAGACTGGAGTAGTGACTGCTGACAATTCAGCTTTGACACCCCAGAAATAAATTAATTTAAATAGATGTTAAAATATATAAAACAGTTATTTTGTAATAATATTACAATAATAATATTGCAATATAACACACTATTACTGCTTTTATTGTGTTTTATACAACATAAGAGATTGGACGGTAGTGTATATGTTAACTTGATTGTTAATATCAGTAAGAAAAGTGTAGCATCTGGTTACCTGATCGTAGTTTTAACATAACATTAGTAGATTATCTAAGTCTTATTTAATTCATTTAATGTTCAGATTATGCTTGCCTCATATATATACTGTTAAAAAGTAATCATTAAATGTGTGTATTTGTAATGACCTCGAAAATGGGCTCTAGTTGGCAGATAGTGGAGCTGATGTTATCATCAACTGCTCCGGTGTCCGATCGGGAGACCTCCAGCCTGACCCTGAGCTCCAGCCAGGCAGAGGACAGATCATTAAGGTGAGGTCTAGTGGATAAAAGTCAATCAGACTTTACATGGAGCTGTTCTGATCTCGTTTTTTATATCAACAGGTAGACGCTCCCTGGTTAAAACACTGGATCCTCACACATGATTCCTCTTCAGGAGTCTATAACTCGCCGTACATCATTCCTGGGTGAGCCGCTTCATGACGACACTCTACTGCATTTACAGTAATATAAAGAGAGCTCAAATCACACCAAATGTAAATAGTAGATAAAAAACAAACTTCAGATATTAAAAATGTTGCATTGGCGACTAACTGGAATAAGTGCTAAATGACTAAAGCTAGTAAGGCAAAGCAAACGCACACTTATAGAGGTGCAAGTTGAAGGAAAAATATATATATATGAACCATATATTTGCTTAAGTAAGTGTGCAGTTGTTCTCTTTTAATTGGTTCATATAAAAATTACTAAAGCTAAAATAAAAATAAACTGAAGCTAAATATAAATATTAAAAACTAATACAAATGACAAAGGCACAACAATACTGATTTAAAAAAAAAAAAAAAATAATAAATAAATTAAAATATGAATAAAAACTGTGATGGTATGTAATACTAAAATAAGACGTATTAACATAAGCATTGTTGCTCATTGCTCCCTTGTGTTAATAGTGAAGTGCAGTGTAGTCTTTCTTAGCAGTGAAGTACTGTACATTACCTGCAGGAGTCGTTCAGTCACTGTGGGGGGAGTTTTCCAAGTAGGAAACTGGAATCTGCAGAACTGTTCTGTTGACCATAAAAACATCTGGGAAGCCGCCTGCAAGCTTGAGCCCAGTCTACAGGTAGTTTCAGCCATTTTAGCCTTGCTAAATTAGTGCTTCTTTGAGTGGCACGAGTGAATATAATCTCCTTTTTTCTCCAGCACGCGCGGATAGTAGAGGACTGGACTGGTCTCAGACCCGCTCGCAGCAAAGTTAGACTGGAGAGAGAGACCATACGATCTGGACCAACCTCGTTTGAGGTGAGCTCAAAGAATGACCATTACACTTCAGATCTGATGCCATTTTACAACATGAGTGTCCAAGATAATATATGATTAATAAAGAGCCCCTAAATGGACGTGTTATTGGAAAAATATGACATGGGAGAAAACACGGTACTTCTACAAATTAAGTATTCGAAAGAGAACATAAAGGTTTTGCAAGTAAATGCTGAAGTTTTGCCAGTGAACATAAAAGTATTGCAATTAAATGCAAAATATTACTAAGCAAAAGAATAACATTGTCTACATTGGACGATAAAACAATAAATCCTTTATAAAACCCCATTAACCCACTAATCTCAGACAGCAAACTGATGCATATTGTATTTAAGACGAACTGACACAAAGAACAAATGATTTGCTGTGGTTGCTTTATCGCATCCAGTGTAGACATCTTCTAGCGTGATACAGCACGAGTGACAATGATCACGTCCAGTGTAGAAACAGTGTAAGGCTTTGTGAACGAACAAGTTTTTCAGGCAAGCACAAAAGTTTTGCAAGTTACAATGTTCCACTTTAGTTTTCAGTTTTCAGTTTTTTTCCTTGATCATGATGTCCCTTTAGGGCTCCGCAGATTCATGATTCTCTTTTCACACACCGTGATTTCTGTTTTCTGTCACCTCAGGTCATTCATAACTACGGACATGGAGGTTTTGGACTGACCATCCATCGTGGATGTGCTGAGGAAGCTGCTCGTCTCTTTGGACAGCTCCTGGAGCAGAAAGGCCTGCCAGCACTCTCTAGATCACGTCTCTAATAGATCTGGCCTCAGGAACGTTATCTACGGTATCAGTTCTTATTCTCACTAATCTAATAACATCATCACACTGATTCCACCGAGAGATAATGAATCTTCAGAATTGAATACATTTATCTGCAGTGATCTATCTCATCCAGGTGGATGCTGCACATTGGTGGTGTTTGAGGAACCCCCCCCCCCCTTCTATGTAAAGCGCTTTGAGTGCCCAGAAAAGCGCTATATAAATGTAACAAATTATTATAATAAAGATACATATACTCGCTTTCTTTTGTTGAAGCATAATTTATTGTTATCATACATGTACATCCAGTGCAGTGGCAAGAGGTCCGTGCACACAGACACAAAACGCAGTACTAAATCGCAAAAGGCAGGCAACTCTCTGCACTCACAGGAACAACTGCACACTTCCCATCATGCCACACACATACCCACTGTACGCTTGAAATACAAATGACCGAATATAGCGTTGAGCTGAATAAACAAAGATTGTTGCTAAATGTTGTGTGTTTTGATGCAAGCCGTCGTTTGAAAAATATACTTGAAGCCTGATGTGCTAGAATAGACAAGAATAAAACATATTTGACCTACAGACCTGTTCTGATGAAAGCCACTTGCTATAGTTTTATTGTTATTGAGCTGTATTTTAAGATAAGAATCCAATAACCTTTGATATGCCGGATTATACGGGATCAACTGGAGTTTATACACTTTACATGAGTGATTGCAGTTGGCAGCCGGTGAGAGGACGAAGAGATATGCTCTCAAGTGCTGAGCGGTGCCAAATGAAGACTTTGGTGTCCACTAGATACATCACTGTTGTCAGCAAAAGTCTAAAACTGTGAATGGATGACATTTGACCAGCTTAAAGTATGGTAAAGGGTTGAAAAAAGCAACATAACAGACCACAAACTGGTGCAAATGTCTGATTAATAGCAGCATCCGGTCTCTGCTTCAATGAAGAGATAAAAGTTCTCATGACTTTGTCAAAGGAATGCAGGAGTGTAAAGCCCTCTTAACAAATTAAACAAACCCTCTTTCTGGTGCTTTCATACTAAACCTGCTGCAATCGGACATTATATTGTGCTATCTTTCAGGTTCAAATCTTTCGTTGTTCAAATGCTCCTCAGATCCTCTAAACATGTGAGAGTGATTTCATGTGTTAAACTGCATAATGCAGTTTGTCATGTTTTAGATCCATTTTCAACCCATTTCCTGTTGTAGTTCCTTAGGGCAAAAGGGGAGTATTATGTGATGGGAATCTATTCCAACTCCATTTCTCTGGTTTGGATGTTCATAAAAAGAAACCCTGCAACCTTTGGTGTGGAGGAATGTGTCATTAATGGACGGATTTAAATCAAAACCAAGAGTTCTTAAAATGCTATTACTTTGTGGACACACGTAGCGTTTTTTTTTTACAGAAACGATTCCCAATTTCTTCTACAAAGTCTTTCCAAACCTATCTGTGGTGCTTCTTAGTCCTGTGATTCAGAGCTGGAATGTGGAGTCCCTCCAGGACTGTGGTCTGAGGCCCGTCCCATCATCTCCTGACCCCACTCTCTGTGACTGGACTCCTGGAGACCCCGTCCTGTGGTCTCTATGGGCAGGGCACAGGAAGCGATGGCAGCCAGCAAACAGCAGCAACAGTACACCGACAGAGTCAGGTACACAGACGATTCCAGCATCACCTTGAGGAAAGAAGCAGAGACGGACAAATTCTTCAAGGTCACACATTCAACAGTTTAGTAAGATTCAAATAGAGTAAGGGTTATTGAGATTATAAATGCTTTTAAAAACGTCTCTAATGTTCACCAAAATACAGTAACACTGTGAAATCTTAATACAATTTAAAATAACTGATTTCTATGTCAACACATTGAATTAGTCATTTTTTACTTTGATGGCAAAGCTAAATCTTCAGCATCATTACTCCAGGCTTCAGTGTCCTATGATCCTTCAGAAATCATTCTAATATGCTGATTGATTCGTGCTCAAGAAACATTTCGTATTATTATTACTGCTGAAAATGGTTTTGCTGCTTATTATTGGAAACCACCACACATTTTTTCAGGATTCAAAAGAATAATATAGTAGAAATAATAGTATGTAATAATTTAGTGTATACAAAAATGTGAACACAATCCTTGCTTCGAGTTTTTTTTTTCCATAAATGTAAAATAATTTTAAGTACAAGCTTATTAATGAATCATGATTTCTGAAAACATTTACACACATGCAGTAAGTGAACGAGCCCCTTGTCTTCTTCTTCTCTCTTTTTAGTCATATTTCTGGTATCTCTTTGAATTGTTATTGACAGAGTGAGTTTTTTACAAGCTGGACTCAAAACCACCCTGCACGAGCACCACAGCTCGGTATATCAGATCATTTGCCCTGACGGCCACAGATTCAACACTATTGTATTACAGGAAGTGTTTTAACTGTTAAAAGTAAATACACATTAAGTATATTGGATCTCCAACATTTATAATATCTCAAAAGTAATTTTTATAACTTTTTTTGATTTTTTTAGTCTGTGCATATTTTTTTGTTTGGGTATTTACATCATTCTGTATTTTATGTCTTTTATAACTTTCTTGTTATTGTTTCCACACCTGTGCCACAAATGGTGTGATGAGAGCTCCAACCCGAGCCATCCCACTACTGGTGCCCAAACCCAGCGCCCTCGTGGCTGTGGGATACACCTGCAAAAGAGACACTGAGTTGATTCACATCAAAGATATTGTCACTGAACATTGAACCATTACTTAACCACAGGGTGGTTCGTGAATGGACCTACGTGACCTACATGGATCTATTACTTCACTAAAGTTTCTTCAGCATGCTATTATGCTGTAAACACTTTCAAAACCAGTTAAATATCACTGACAAAGATGAATGTAGTTAGGTAAACTGCTTTGCTCCTTTAGGTAATATACAGTCAGTAACTACATTCTTATGCAACTAGCCATTCTTTAACAACCTATGTGTAATATTCAACCCTCCAATCCTGATTTTGGAGATGAACTCCAGTAATTCATGAAAAGTAGGATGACGAAGCGGCCTGTTTTATGTCAGGTGAGCTGTTGCAATGGCTGCCACGTGGTGGGAGTGAGCCAGGAACTGGACGCTTCCCAAGGTCAAAATCCTTCTCCAGCACAGCTGTTGCTTGAGCAAAACATTTAACACTACACTGACCGTCTACATGCTGACAGGGCAAAGAAGGATAGAGCTTCCCTTCGAGCCTGAGTTCTTCCAAAACATAATTATATATCAACTGAAATGAATTGAAAAGGAGTTCTCACCTCAGGGGTGTACACATATGCTGCCTGGAAACCTCCAGCGATAAAAGCCCTCGCAATGAATATAAATACTGTCAAAGAAGTCCTGCAATATAGGGAATGTAGTTATTCACAGTACGTTCACTAATGTGATTACCACAGGCTTGAATGCCCTAGAAACATGACAGTCATAGAAGTGCTTTCTGACCTTCCCACACAGCCGTACAGCGGCACGATGCAGAGCGAGAAGACAAAGAAACACAGTGCCATAGTCTTCCTCCTCCCTAATCGATCAATCGCCCACAGGGTCACCAGCAGGCCTGTGGTGCATCAATCAATATGTCACCTTTTCTTTTTGCCTGCCATTCGTTATTTAAAAATGAGATGTTAAAGGAATAGTTCACTCAGAAAACGAACATTTGCTGAAACTTTACTCCAAAATGTTTCAATTTGAGTTTGTTTCTTCAGTGGAACAGATTTGAAGAGATTTAGCATTGCATCACTTGCTCACCAATGGATCCTCTGCAGTGAATGGGTGCCGTCACAATGAGAGTCCTTGTAAATGGAGCATGACCTTTGCATATTTTCCTCCTGATTCAGACAAGATGACTTTTTCTCAGGAGATATCAATATTATGGATAGAGGACTTACTTTTTAGCTGGAAACTGTCACGGTCCTGCTGGTGTGCCCAGGCTGGCCACCAGATGTCTCTGTGTGTTGAGCACATGGCTTGTTGTTGTTGTGCCATGCGCTCCCATGTCGATTGTCTGTCCCCTCCCATCTTGTTACTTAATCATTGTTTCAGTGGCTCCAGCTGTGTCTCCCTCGTTACCCTCGTTTGTCTCCCTATATTGTCTCCTTGTGTCTGCAGTCCTGTGCTGATCCGTTGTCTTACGTCGTGTGAGTGTTTAATGTTTGACTGTGCTCCAGTCTTCTGCCTGCCTGCTTGTTTTTTCCCCCTCGGGTGGTTTCATTTTATTATATTAAAACCTGATTTCCTCTGCACTTGAGTCCTCGACCTCATCTCTCACCTGACAGAAGCAACAGTTTGAAGTTAAGAATGTCCTAATGATGGATTTGTTTCTTACAAACAAGCTATTCACTTCACAAGACGTTAATCGATGAACTTGAGTGGTGTGGATTACTTGTGCATTATTTTGATGCTTTTATCATCTGTTTCAACTCTCATTCTGACGGCACCCATTCACTGCAGAGGATCTGTTGGTGAGCAAGTGATGGAATGCAGAATTACTCCACTGAGCCTTAGAGAGAGTACATTTTCATTTTTGGATGAACTATTCCTTTAATGGCATTATAATTCAAATGTATACCAGGAAACTCAGAAAGTGTGGTCCACAGAAGGTCTTTGTAATCATCTGAATTCAGATATTTGCACTCCAAACTGCAACCTGGCTCCCTTTTACTGCCCTTCGCCCCTAGAGGGAGTCACAAGACCAATATATGTTCACAGATTACATTAATTGTGTATGGTTAGCATTCTACCACTCTATAGTTTAAAAAGATATTAAACACACTGGCTTACATACTATAAAAACCATTAGGCAGTACACAGGTTATACTGTAGAGCATTGAATAAATGTGGTATTGTATTCTATACATAGTCCTCACATTCTCACTACGCTCCTGTCTGTTTTTAAACACACAAAAGCTTTCACTCACTACCACAGACGCCTCCCTCCTGGAAAAGCTCAGTGGTCAGCAAAACCACACCATAATACGAGAATGCATTAGAGAACCTGCATCAGAAAACACACAAATACAGAATATGAACGAAAGCAGCAAGAACAAAACAGTGTGAATATCTGAGTGAAACAAAAGAGTGAGATGTGACAAATCTCAGGGAACAAAAAGTCCTTTTAAGCTTTAGTAGCAGACGTTTACATAAAGACGTGCTTGAATGAGTGTTTGTGCACACAGTCATTAATGGGAATTTGGAGGACGTCTTACCATATGAACCAGAGGAGAAGAGTGGTGCAGCGGAAGTGTGGAGAGAAAAGATCTTGGATTTTCCCCCTGTCCTCCTGAACACAGAAATAACAGTTATACCCAAAATAAAGAGAGAGAACATGTCAGAATGGTTAAGAGAGAGAGAGAGAGAGAGAGAGAGAGAGAGAGAGCATTTGCAGCATTGAATTGTTCATTCTTTACTCTAAATGGCTGAGAGAAACTCTGGTATATAGTTTGAGAGGACGACATGGACGACAGCCAAACTAGCTGCAAAATATGTATACACATACACACTATACGATATGGTTAATTAATTGCATTGATTTGCTTTATTTGACCTATTCTTCATTGTATATTATTGTAATAGTTACAATTAATATTAGAGGTACTATCTGCTGTTTTTATTCTTATTTATTTATTGTGACCTCTCTGTAAAAACCAGGGTAATGTCTAAAAATCTAATTCTGAGATAACGAGCATCAAAGTTTGATTGCAAGCATTCATTTCACTATGATTTCAACATTTGACATGGCCTTACTCAGTCAATATTAAAGATACCAAGAATATATTTTCACAGAATGTTCTTTACAATATGTAGGATGATTTTATGCAGAAAATAGTAAATCTAAAAAAAATGACTTTAGCTGGGTTTTCACAGAGAGGGTCACATTTATTGTCTCCTTTACGAGAGAGAGTGAGAGAGAGAGAGAGAGAGAGAGAGATAGAGAGAGAGAGATGAGAGAGAGAGAGGAGAGAGAGAGAGAGAGAGAGAGAGAGAGAGAGAGAGAGAGAGAGAGAGAGAGAGAGAGAGAGAGGGAGAGAGAGAGAGGAGAGAGAGAGAGAGAGGGAGAGAGAATAAATACGGTAATATTGTATTTTTTTTATTTTTGAAACATGTAATTTATTCATATGATGGCAAAGCTGAATTCAGAAGCCATTACTCCAGTTTTCAGCTAAATATTTCTCACTATTTTCAATGCTGAAAATGGTTACGATACTTATTTTGCAGAAACCATGAAAACTATTTTTTAGGATTCTTTGATGAATAGAAAATTAAAAATGATAACAATATAAGTAGTATTAATAATATGATCTAATAGTTTTGTATAGGCAAACACATGAACATCTGGTTTAAGTTGGTTCTATTTTTTTCATAAATTTAGAGTCATTTTAAATTCAAATATTAATGAATCATAATTTCTGCATGAAAACATTCACACATTAATGCAGATTCAACACCTATAACACATTGTATTATAGGAAGTGTTTTAACTATTTTCCAAGAAATAAATTCCAAGTAAAGAAAGCCACAAATGGCATAAATGATATAAATAAGTAAGCAATGTACACAAGTGTATGTAACTAGTGTTTTACCTGTCTGGCCACTATGAGTTTCCCCAGCGGCATGGGGACATTATTCTCTGTTGCAATGCGTTTGAGTGTGTTTAAAGCCTTCTCCTGGTTTCCTGTCAGGACGTCGTAACGAGCGCTCTCCGGCAGCCACTGTTGATGTGCATTTGACATTTAGCTTACTCTGTTGTTCAGACAATATATTCCTCACACCACAAAAAAAAAACATATCTAGCTTTCCATATCTAGAGAAAGAACAAACTGATATTCGAGAACTTCATACTCACAAAGCAAAGGAAAGCAAAAATGAAGAGTGGAATGGTGGAGAGGGCCAGCAGCCAGCGCCAGCCTAAAGTTGGCATCACCAAAATAGCCAGCAGCACTTCAAATACTGTACCCAAAGCCCAGAATATCTACAGCAGATCAGAGAGAAAGACATTAAAGGAGATTTAGAGATTTAGGATCTCCATATTGTGATTCAACTTATAACTTATGACTGAAACAATTTAATCATTCAGGGCTATGATACCTGTTTTTAACCCATTGTATGGTGTTCAGGTCCGTGGGACCCGTTTTCACATTTTATCAAAAGAAAAAATATACGATTTATTATTTTTTCAAACACATTGACCATGGCTCATTTTCTGTGAAGAGCATTTATCAGAATTTTTTTTAATGACCACACACTGAACACCCCCCAACACACACACACACACACACACACACACACACACACACACACACACACACACACACACACACACACACACACACACACACACACACACACATTCTGGACCCATGTCATGTGTGAACTTTGTGTTTTTGTGTTGCCAAGCACTTTAATTCATAAAAGTCATCTAACAAAGGTAAAGGGCAAATATTAACCATTTATGCTGTTTATATTGCGTGCAATTGGGATGAATTAAACATCTGTTAAGTATTTGAACATAACATTTTTGATTGTGTTGAATTAAAAACCCCAAAATGCAGCGGGTCCACAAGACCCACAAACACTGGCTGAGTAACAAAATTATGAACACCACACAAGGGTTAAAGAATAGAATAGAATAGAATATTACCTCTATCAACAGAATGCTCGTGGCTCTGGACCGCATGGGGAGAAACTCAGCATACAATGTTACTCTAATAGGAGAGATCCAAAGTTTACTGTAAGTATTTCATTATTTCATGATATTGTTAATTAAAATGGCAAATTGTAATGGAGAACTTATAGATTAAAATAACTTGCAAATCTTTTTTTGTTTGCTACCATTCAAAAGTTTGTGGTCAGAAGGTCTTGAAGGTCTTTTTTCTTGTTTTTTAGCAAGGATGCATTAAATATTTTTTTACACTGTTTCAAAAAAATGTTTCAAATAAATGCTGTTATTATAATTTTCTTCTATTCAGCAAAAAATCTTGAAAAAACTCCTCATTAACATATTAAGTAACAAAACTATTCTCAACAATTATAATTATAAGAAATGTTACTTGTGCACCAAATAAGCATATTAGAATGATTTCTGAAGGATCATGTGACACTGAAGACCGGAGTAATGATGCTGAAAATTCAGCTTTGCCGTCACAGGAGTAAATTAAATATTAAAATATATTTCAAATGTTCAAATCTAATGTAGCCTTGATGAGAATAAGACTTTCAAAAACATTTAAAAAAACTTCTTAACAGCTGCGTGTGTATTTAGATCTGTGTCACACTTACGATTGTGGAGCTCCTCCAATGCCGAAGCCCACCAGAGCTCTGAGGAACAGGATCCATCCGTATATAGGTGCAAACGCACTGAGGAGGCCGTAAAACAGGGTCCATAATGCACTCATCTTCAAACCCTACCACAAACACACACACAGCTCTAATCAGTGCACACACAGTGAGAGTATTAATAACATCTGTGCCGTTGGACATGCACATACTGCTCTTTTTTCATACTCACTGTTTTTCTCCCATATTTATCAGATATGTTTCCCCATAATGAAGAACTGATCATCATTCCAATAAATACTGCCTGTTTCAGAGAAGTTAAGAAACTCATTACATACGCATCAGTGCGGTTATTCAGGCAAACACATTTAGGAACAACTGATGCAAAGCTTAACGGAACAAGAACATTTCTACTGCCAAACCTGTCTAAAAAAGCACGAGGGGAGTCATTATTGACTGAAGGAGTAGCGTACAGTACCGAAGTTAGCAGTGCCACCTCCCAGCTGGCCAGGGCCCACTCACAGTGCAGTTGAGGGGCCAATATACTGAGAATCATCATCTCCATGGCGTCGGCCATCTGCACACAGATACAACCATCGGCAATATGGAAACAAATATAGCAACTACTCCTTCAAATATAGCAGAATGAGCTAAAGACTCCTTACTGACTACAGAATGAGCTACAGTGTCCATTTGAATAATATATCATAAATAATTTACAGCTAAAATATTGTATTTACAGTGTCCATTTGAATAATATATCATAAATAAAATCAATATTGTATTTATACACTGTCTTTCTAAAACTCAAATTAATTGTAATCACACAGGGTTGTGAGGATACGTGACAATTATTCCCTCTCTGCATTTTTGTTTCAGTTTTGTTACCCAGGAAAGTCCAGTCAGGATGGACAGTTTCCACTGGAATGTCCCGAAGCCAATGGCTTCCACTGCATCCTCAACCATGAAGGTATCTGTTGAAAGAGCAAGATATGGAGAATAGTTTAGCCTTGAAGGTGACATATCATGGAAATCTGACTTTTTCCGTGTTTAAGTGCTATAGTTGAGTCTCCAGAGCATCTACCAACCCAGAAAACATTAAAAAGAACAACCTAGTACATTTTTTGGTAAGCCTTTCTCTGCAATCATGTGAAAAAAAACGAATGAGCCGCTCAGATTTCGCTCCCCTGTGACGTAGAAAGGGGATCTTATTATAATATTACCGCCCCTTGATCTAAGTTTCCACCCATGGCGCCGCCATTGTGCTTTTGCAAGCGGCAACGGTGTACTAGTTCTAACACATGGCAAAAGTTGGAGCAAAGCATGCTAACTGTTCTGTCTTTGGCTGCACTGAGGAGCACAGAACACTGTTTAGATTCTCAGCCTCAGAGGAGATGTGGATTTATTGATTTATTTACTGTATATGCTGCCACACAGATCTAATATGAACATGATTTCTTTCCCAGCTGTTTACCTTCACAGACATAACCGGCTGTTTTTGTAATTCATGTGTTTTTAACATGAACTTGTGTGTATTTCACATTTTAAGCTCAATAAGACATGAAAGAGAACTTAGTTTAGTACTCTCATGCCATGTGACAGCTGCTTTCTGTGCGCGTGCTTCGAATATGTGCGCTCAGAAAACCCTATTTCAGATGTTTAGACTAATATGGTTTAAAACATGATTTCAGCGCGTTATACATGATAAACAAAACCAAACAGATGTTTTTTTGGCAGAGTATCTGAGGAATGAGCTGTAAAGGCACAGCTCTATTCTGGAAAAGGGGGCGGGCAGCAGTTCATTTGCATTTAAAGAGACATGCACTAAAACGGTCTGTTTTTGCACTCAAAATAGGCATTTTCAAAATGATATAATAAATGATCTGTGAGTTATTTTGAGCTGAAACTTCACAGACCCATTCTGGGGACACCTGAGACTTATATTACATCTTGTAAAAATGCTGTCTTATAATGCAATCAACTATCCTGTATATAAAAAATGTAAATGCTTAAAAGTGTTATTTTAGTAACTTTTAAAATCCTATTACAGTATTCATTAATATCTTGCATTCATTCTTATTTTCGATTTTCATTTTATTTTACACTTCATTAATTTTGTTATGTGCTTATTTTATTTTAGTTTTTTTATATATATATATTTCTGTTTAATTTTAGTAAGTTTATTAATTCAGTTGAAACATATTTTATATCAGTTAGTTACCAGGGCAACATTTCTCATTTTCAATTTCAATTTCATTTTAGTTTTTTTAATATATATATTTTTTTTTAGCTTAATTTTAACTAACAAAAAAAACTTTTTTTTTAAATCAACGATTTTGGTTAACAATAACAGCCCTGAATAAAAAAAATCAAGAAATATTCCTGAAAAACACATTTAGAAAGAAAAGAAACACCTTTTCTAAAAAAAAAAAATAACAAAAAAACATAACCGCTGATCAATACGCTACATTAATTAGCTAATCATACCATCAGTGGGGTTGGCAAACTCCCGAGGCACCGGAGCACCATCGGCCAGGGAAACAGACTCCATATCCGTCCGTCCTCCCTCCACCTGCAAAGCCTCTTCCCTGCTGCCACACTCATCCTCTGAGCGAGTGCTTTCACCTGTGCGCCGAAACTTCACCACTCTGTCAGAGACACAAACACAAACAGATAATAATGTACAGAATCAATCAGATGGACACATTTCTGAAGCACTGCATATGAATGATTCCGACCCAATGACTAAAAGAACCAATACGGAGGATTCGGAATGAAATATGCTCTATACCTTTCTGCTGCGGCTGTTTTCAGAAAACATGAAGAAAGATCATTCAATCACAGATTTACAACCCGAATTCTGGAAATGCTGGGACGTTTTTTAAAATTTGAATAAAATGAAAACTAAAAGAATTTCAAATCACATGAGACAATATTTTATTCACAATAGGACCGATAACATAACACATTTTTAAACTGAGAGATTTGACAATTTTATGCACAAAATGAGCTCATTTCAAATTTGATGCCTGCTACATGTTAACCATGGTGTAGCATCTCCTCTTCTTTCAAACAGTTTGAAGACGTCTGGGCATCGAGGTTATGAGTTTCTGGAGTTTTGCTGTTGGAATTTGGTCCCATTCTTGCCTGATACAGGTTTCCAGCTGCTGAAGAGTTCGTGGTCGTCTTTGCCATATTTTTTGTTTAATGATGCACCAAATGTTCTCTAGGTGAAAGATCTGGACTGCAGGCAGCACCCGGACTCTTCTACTACGAAGCCATGCTGTTGTAATAGCTGCAGTATGTGGTTTTGCATTCTCCTGCTGAAATACACAAGGCCTTCCCTGAAATAGATGTAGCAAATTAGCTCAAAGGGGAAATGTATATAAATAATTACAATTAATCATGATTAATTACAATTATTTATATCAGCCGCTAATAGTAACTGCATAGTATTACATTGCCATCATCTAATCTGTTCATCCAGTGAACATTCAGTCTAAATTCATATAAATTCTAAGAAATAATATTTTCATAGCCACAGAAAATACTTGTATTGATGCATAAGAGCATGTAGTAAGGAACTCATGTAATTTGTGCACAAGAGTTTTATTAACTAAACACTAACACAAACTAGTCTAACAAACAAACATACAAAGCCAGAATCATACAGAAACCAGAGAATGAAGCTATGAAAAGAGTCAGTTAACCACCTGAATAAAACCATCAGCGCCGTTTATAACGGGGTCTATAGCTTATACTAAACCTCTGTTTCGTTTAGTTAAATGTACGATACTTGCATTGCCTTTGTCATTGACGAGTGTCCGGATGCAGTCTCGGATGAAAGTCTTGATGGTTTCAAGGTTTTGGACTCGCGATCACGTTCTTCCGGGTTGAAGAGTGATGAATTCAAAAGATGTCCTAACTCGATGGTGATTGGGAGATTCTTCCCAGGTAGAAAGTGAAAAAAGGCCTAAGAAAGAGATCTGATGAGGTCTAAGGACCTTTGGTTGAATGGAAAGTCAAGGCCGCAAGACCTGGCGCAAAACTTAAGGGTTGCTGAGGAGCTCACATCCTCCTAGGATCTAAAAGAACCACAGACTGGCAGGCTGATGTGAGAGCTTTATCTGCTATAGAGATCACTCCTTTCGAGTGTCAAAGAGCCAATGGTGTCCATTTTAAATGAGCCTTGGCCCACAGGACACGATGGCGCTTCTGGACCATGTTCACATATGGCTTCCTTTTTGCATGAAAGAGCTTTAGTTGGCATCTGCTGATGGCACGGTGGATTGTGTTTACCGACAGTGGTTTCTGGAAGTATTCCTGGGCCCATTTAGTAATGTCAATGACAGAATCATGCCGATGAGTGATGCAGTGTCGTCTGAGGGCCCGAAGGACACAGGCATCCAACAAAGGTCTTCGGTCTTGTCCCTTACGCACAGAGATTTCTCCAGTTTCTCTGAATCTTTTGATAATGTTATGCACTGTAGATGATGAGATTTGCAAACGTCTTTGCAATTTGACGTTGAGGAACGTTGTTTTTAAAGTATTCCACAATATTTTTAAGCACTCTTTCACAGATTGGAGAGCCTCTGCCCATCTTTACTTCTGAGAGACAGACCTGATGTCAATTAACTTCATTAGTTGCTAGATGTTCTCCCAGCTGAATCTTTTGAAAATTCCTTGCCTTTTCAGCCCTTTGTTGCCCACATGCCAACTTTTTTGAGACCTGTAGCAGGCAACAAATTTGAAATGAGCTCATTTAGTGGATAAAAGTGTCAAATTTCTCAGTTAACATTTGTTAAAATGTTGGCTCATGTGATTTGAAAGTCTTTTAGTTTTCATTTTATTCAAATAAAAAAAAAACGTCCCAACATTTCCGGAATTCGTGTTGTAAATAGGCCTGACAGTGTAACCACAGATTTAGCAGTGCCTATGCATATAGCGGCAGCCCATACAGCCAATATATATGCTGTTTATTGTAACATGGCAGGCCCAAATAAATAATTAAACAGAACAAGGATCTGTATGTGAAATACAGCTGCAATGTGTAGAACAGACTGATGCACATATTAAGAGACTGTTGCCAAGGTGACGAGAGAGCTTCCAGTTTGTGCAATCCCTCTTCTGGGGTTCTGGAACGAAAGCATAAGAGAAAGCCAGACGTGCGAAGAGACTGTGGAGTGATGTTTGAAACTGTGACTCACAACAGACAGCCTTAATGGGGTGACCGGATGACAGGCATCTTCTCACTGAATGAAATCTGCTGTTGGAAGAAAACAATAACAGATGCTCTGGATGTAATCGGGGGGATTTTACTTTACAAATAACCTCACAGCTATGAAGACAGATTGGATCAGGAAGCAGTAAATAAGAGGAGCACACAGATATCCCATGGTGTAATTACTGTAATTGCAGTACTCACAGCGACACTATGAGCAATAAAGCTTTCATGAGCAGAGAGGCAGTGTAATTAAACAGATGACCTCTCCACGCTCTGCAGAGACAAACGTTTCTCTGGGAGCGTAAAAAAAAAACAGAAACCAGGATGCAATCATAAATCATCTGAAATTAGCAATGGTTTCGATGACAGAACAGACATGAGCTCCTGCAAACATAAAGAAAATGCTAAAGTGACGATTTCATCAGTATTATTTTGAAAAAGACTGAAGCTCTACATAAACAATTAAGAGCTGCCATCATGATTTCTGCACACCGTCAGATGGCGACTGGGCCTACTGCCAAGCATCAGCAGCACAGGAATAACTTTAGCATAAGCAGGCTGTGTATTTAAAACTATACACGCATCAATGGAAAGACCTTTACTGCGACACAGATGATCAATTACACACAAGGACAGATTTACGTTTCTTTGTAACTTGCACTGTCTTGTTAAGATGCCACCGATGCACTGGGCGATCAGTCATCAAGACCAAGACATTTGTCTGTTCATTAATTACCTCATTCCTTTTAAAACCAGTCATATACTTTGTGCTGTGCTGAAAAACCTTTGGTTTTCTCTGTCAAAATGACCGGCCTTTTAAAAACTAATTTACAAAACCTGTGTAAAACATTAATAAAAAGGCTGATTTGATAAATACAGTATCTCACAGAAGTCAGTACACCCCTCATATTTTTGTAAATATTTTATTATATCTTTTCATGTGACAACACTGCAGAAATGACACATTGCTACAATATAAAGTAGTGAGTGTACACTGTACAGCTTGTATAACAGTGTAAATTTGCTGTCCCCTCAAAATAACTCAACACGCAGCCATTAATGTCTAAACTGCTGGCCACAAAAGTGAGTACACCCCTAAGTGAAAATGTCCAAATTGTGCCCAATTAGCCATTTTCCCTCCCAGGTGTCATGTGACTCGTTAGTGTTACAAGGTCTCAGGTATGAATGGGGAGCAGGTGTGTTAAATTTGGTGTTATCGCTCTCACTCTCTCATACTGGTCACTGGAAGTTCAACATGGCACCTCATGGCAAAGAACTCGCTGAGGATCTGAAAAAAAAATTGTTGCTCTACATAAAGATGGCGTAGGCTATAAGAAGATTGCCAAGACCTTGAAACTGAGCTGCAGCATGGTGGCCAAGACCATACAGCGATTTAACAGGACAGGTTCCACTCAGAACAGGCTTCGCCATGGTCGACCAAAGAAGTTGAGTGCACGTGCTCAGCGTCATATCCAGAGGTTGTGTTTGGGAAATAGACGAATGAGTGCTGCCAGCATTGCTGCAGAGGTTGAAGGGGTGACCATACGCCGCACACTGCATCAAATTGGTCTGCATGACTGTCATCCCAGAAGGAAGCCTCTTCTAAAGATGATGCACAAGAAAGCCCGCAAACAGTTTGCTGAAGACAAGCAGACCAAGGACATGGATTACTGGAACCTATGTCCTGTGGTCTGATGAGACCAAGATAAACTTATTTGGTTCAGATGGTGTCAAGCGTGTGTGGCGGCAACCAGGTGAGGAGTACAAAGACAAGTGTGTCTTTCTTACAGTCAAGCATGGTGGTGGGAGTGTTATGTTCTGGGGCTGCATGAGTGCTGGTGGCACTGGGGAGCTACAGTTCATTGAGGGAACCATGAATGCCAACATGTCTGAAGCAGAGCATAATCCCCTCCCTTCGGAGACTGGGCCGCAGGGCAGTATTCCAACATGATAACGACCACAGCCTTGCTAAAGAAGCTGAGGGTAAAGGTGATGGACTGGCCAAGCATGTCTCCAGACCCAAACCCTATTGAGCATCTGTGGGGCATCCTCAAACGGAAGGTGGAGGAGCGCAAGGTCTCTAACATCCACCAGCTCCGTGATGTCGTCATGGAGGAGTGGAAGAGGACTCCAGTGGCAACCTGTGAAGCTCTGGTGAACTCCATGCCCAAGAGGGTTAAGGCAGTGCTGAAAAATAATGGTGGCCACACAAAATATTGACACTTTGGCCCAATTTGGACATTTTCACTTAGGGGTGTACTCACTTTTGTGGCCAGCGGTTTAGACATTAATGGGTGTGTGTTGGGTTATTTTGAGGGGACAGCACATTTACACTGTTATACAAGCTGTACACTCACTACTTTACATTGTAGCAAAGTGTCATTTCTTCAGTGTTGTCACATGAAAAGATATAATAAAATATTTACAAAAATGTGAGGGGTGTACTCACTACTGTGAGATACTGTATATAGCAAAATTCTATAAGCAATTGTTGGGTACACGACAAGTGCAGCAAGGTGTGGGGGGGGGACAAAAATATTTTGGGATGGGTTTATACCATTCGTGAGCAAAGTCAGTAAGTTTTAGTCCAATGTGATAATATTAACTAGCATTTT
This sequence comes from Ptychobarbus kaznakovi, assembly GCA_027422405.1. NCBI lineage: Eukaryota > Metazoa > Chordata > Actinopteri > Cypriniformes > Cyprinidae > Ptychobarbus > Ptychobarbus kaznakovi. The sequence continues at coordinate 34,183,879 of CM049797.1, forward strand.
TGGATAGAAAAAAAGGAAAAAATCCAAAACACAACATAACAACATTTAAGCTTTTTGCTATAATGTAAAAATGTTTGTAAATTGAACACAAAAAGAAAGTAAAAATGTTACAATAAAAAATTCAGCTTACCATATAATGTTTAAAATTATATTAGCTTTAACAGAGATAAATGCAATTTTAGCTTTAGCTTTTAGAAGCATAATACAATATTAATCACCGTACATGTAATTTACAATAAAATATTACTTTATGATGAAAATATTATTACATTTAAGAGGGAAATACAAGTATAATTTTTTGTAGGCCTAAGTAAAATGTATAATACATATTTCATAATAACTTTTTAAAGTGAATTTGTGGAAACCTGCTTCTTCCCGTTTTTTAAATAATTTTTTTATTGTACAATTTTGAAAAGTGCTTAGTGCTTAACCCTAGATTAAGAAACCCTGCCACATAAATTATTTAAAAATACTGTCATTTAAAATGTGAACAAAAAAGTCAACAAAAAGTTAATCTAAAAATCATGGACAGAGTTGAACATTTTCCATTAGGCCAGTCAAATTGGCTACATGTTATTGCGTAAAACTATTTGAATACCATTCAAAGTGATCTGTGAGCAGAATGAGTGTCTATACCACATTCAAATAACCATTGCGTTATTCAATGGAATCGTCATGTACGATGCAAATGAATCAATGGATGAGGAAATATTCCATGCAACACAACGTTAGGGCTTTAAAATACATAAAATAATCTACTTGATCTGTTTACCAAACATAGCCTACACCTTTGCCAATCCATACAACCCACATATCCATATCCTACATCAGCCAACATCTTCAGCAGCCATTATGTAAGCAGTGATTTTTCAAAGAAGTTGCATGAATATCAATGTCACATTGTGTACGGCACAATCTAGCAGCTGCAGATCGCTAAACGGCTGAAATGAACGGAACATGACGGCTCGCGTCGGATGAAAGAAACGGCATGAATAGCAGACTCACGGGAGCTGTCTTAACTGAAACAAATCATCGTCCATTATCGGTCTGTTCGTCGGGCTGCCGGTGTCTTTGTCTCATTGCCGTTATATTGCTGTCGAGTCGAGGCTGATTTCAGCACCGCGGGCGTGAGGACAGAGAAGAGCTCAGAGAGGGGCGGCGCGATGCGGAGCGTCCATGATTCCTGCGCCTGTCGCGTCGCGTCGCGTCGCTCGCTAGTGCTGGATCTCTGCAAAGGCTGGAACCAAAGCACCGAATACACTCTGGAGATGATGAATCAAGACAGCACACCATGGCAAGCCGTCATAAGCACACCTCCCATGAATGTCATTGACTTTTCTTCCCATTCACGGTTTTATTTCTATATTATGTAATAAAGTAAATTATGTTAATATTTAAACGTTCAGTGACACAAAACATGTCTGTAAATGTTATAAATTAGGGTACTGTAATAAATTAGATTTTAAAATAAAATGCATGTTTTGATTTAGCTATGCCTTTTACTATACTAGTGCATGAGGTCACGTTTATTAAAAAGATAAAGCTGATAGATATCAATACAAAATCAATATAGAGTTGAATATTGAAGAACTACTGACAAATCTAACAAAATATATTAAAAAGGTACTTAGGCTACTGAAAAAGGATAATAAATAAAGAATATATACATACATACATGAAATATTGGTATGGGAAATATAGAAAGAGAAAGTGTCATTTTTGAGACATGGGACAAAACATGTGCAGCAACTGGTATCAGGTTTTTTTTTTTTTTTGAATAATTGTAAATGTTATGGGAATAGTGTGTGTGTGTGTGTGTGTGTGTGTGTGTGTGTGTGTGTGTGTGTGTGTGCGTGTGTGCGTGTGTGCGTGCGTGCGTGCGTGCGTGCGTGTGTGTGTGTGTGTGTATTAGTGCTGTCAAACGATTGTCATCTGAAATAAAAGTAATAAATACTGTCATCCATTTACATTATATACGGTCCCTTCCATAAGTATTGGAACAGTAAAGACAAAATTGCTCTGTTGGCTGTGGAGTCAAGACATTTGCAAATGTGATTAAAAGATGAATATGAGACAAAACTACAGAATGTCACATTTTATTATTAGCCGTTTCAACATGTTTTACCAAATAAAAAGAACAGCACTTTTAGAGTTCATCCCACTCATTGATGTGAGCATAAGTATTGGGACAGTTGAACATAAGGCAGATATAAAAGATTAAAAGCTATTATTTAGTTGCAGATCTCTTGCGCACAATCACAGCAGTGAGTCTGTGACACATAGACATCACCAGACTCTTGGTCTCATCCTTTGAAATACTTTCCCAGCCTTTAATGCAGCCAATCCCAATTGTTTCTGCCTTTACTCTCCTCTTCAGCTGGTGAAATTCATGTTCAATCGGATGTAAATCTGGAGATTGACTCGGGCAATCTAAGACTTTCCATTTCTTTGCCCTTATAAACTCCTTGACCTGATGCAATATGAAGCACTTCCCAGTGAATCTGGTGGCATTTTCTTGAATATTGGTAGATGGCAAGATGGTTTTGTACCCTTCCAGATTCATTCTGCTACTGGCATCATACATTAAGTCACCAGTAAAGTTGAGAGGGCCTGTTCCAGAGACAGCCATGCATGCCCATGCCATGACAACACCTCCACCATGCTTTACAGATGAGGCTGTATGCTTGGGATTATTTGCAGTTCCCTTTTTTCTCCACATTTTTGCTTTCCCATCACTTAAAGGTTCATCTTTTTCTCATCGGACCATAAACACAGTTCCAAAACTCTTCTGGCTCACCTTTGTGCTTTTTTGCAAACTCTAATCTTGTCTTTCTATTTTTGGTGCTGGTCAGAGGTTTGCATCTTGCTGTGTAGCATCTGTAATTCTGTGTCAAAGCCTCCCGAGGACAGTAGATTGTCAGAGCATCACCCCAGCTTTCTGGAAGTTGTTGCTGATTTTACAGACATGTCTTTTAGGGTTCATTTTCACAGCTTTTTTGATTTGTCTGTCATCAACTACTGTTGTTTTCTCAGCCGATCAGGTCGTTGTTGGTTGCTGGTGGTTTCCAAACTATTGATTTCTCCATGCTCTTTGTTTTTGCTAGAGCACTAATTGACTTCCTCTTTTCTTTTAGCATCCTAATTGCTTGCTTTTCTCTCAAAGTCAGCTCCCTCGTCTTCATCCTGGTTTGTGTGTGTCATCATCGAATGCAAGATTCAGAATACAGAAGTAATGGATATAACTGATACGACACATTCCCTGCTTTTAATACCTGAAGAATTAATGCAACAGGACACAGCTGATCACTTAGAAAGACCTGTGAGGCAACTGCCCCAATACTTATGCTCACATCAGATAGAGATGAAACTCTAAAAGTGCTGAACCTCTTAGCTGGTAAAACATCTATGAGTTGAATCATCCAATAATAAAATGTGACATTCTGTAGTTTTGTCACATATTCATCTTTTAATCATATTTGTAAATGTCTTGACTCCACAGCCAACAGAGCCATTTTGTCTTTACTGTTCCAATACTTTTGGAGGGCACTGTATGTATGTGTACTATGTATATTTATTATGTATAATAAATACACACACATGCAGTATATATTTTGAAAATATTTACATTTATACATTCATATTCTTATATTATATAGAAATATATTTAATATATAGGCCTAAACATAACCTATTTTTCTTAAATATATACATGCACGTGTTTGTATTTATTTATATATAATAAATATACACAGTATACACACATATATTATGTAAACAAAAACTTGTATATATATGATGGGTATTTTGATGATAAATATAGAAAGAGAATGAATACAACCTATTAGCTTTCATTTCTTTTCTTTTTTTCAATGGAAATGCGCAGATTTGCAAATAAAGTTCAGATAAGTTAGAAATCCAGGCGGAAAAGTATCATCTAGAAGAGGTAAATAAATAAAGACACTTAATGAGTGATGAGTGAAATGTCTATACAAGTTGGTCAGATTTTAAGTCTACTCATATGTTCATTTGGAACACAAAACAAATCGAAATACACATATAAATCCTTTAAAAGCTCACAAATATTTCAAGTCTTCGTGGCTTTTTAATCCAAATTCTGTCAGTCTATGACCTGGTTTCACTTATTAAGACCATAATACCCTCTGGGCTGTCTTTTATCATTCAGCTAATCTGTGAAGCTAAGAAGTTAATATTCCTAAACAGTTTAGGAAGGTGTTGAACACTAAACATTGTCTTTAGTACATTTCTGTACTTCTGTAAACACAAACCCTTCTAAATAAACAGGCTGCAGCTTTCTCGGCCTTTCGTCACTTCCGCTTACGGCTCCGCGGAAGGTCCGTCGCGCAACGATGCGCAATGTTTAGTTCCGCACTTTTAGGCGCAGTGAAATATGCCTTGGTGCAAACAGGGCTTCTCTTTATAGCTACGGACAAGTTAACATCTATGTATTTCAAGGGTTCTTTATTATTAGAGTATAATCAGTAGTGAAATGTTACGCACTGGAACCGCTGCCAGGTTGGAGTTTGATTAATAATATTATAAAAAAAAACCCGCGTGGCAGTGTGGATGATGGAGAATAATGGGTGTTGTTTACAGTTTATTAAATTGAGCTGTGGATGTAATGATGTTATGAGACTGATTCTGATGTGAGGGAAGAAACTCCTCCTCAGTCTTTCAGTTTTTGCCATTGTGCTCCTGAAGCGCTTGCCAGATGGCAGTAAACAGAAATAATGGTTACCAGGGTGATTCGAGTCCTTGATTATTTTAGCAGCTCTGCTTTTGCAGCGTTTGAGGTAGATGACCTGCAGAGAGGGGAGAGCAGACCCTGAGATGCGCTCAGCTAAGCGCACGACTCTCTGTAGAGCTTTAGTGTTTCATTGATCATCACAGATGAATGAGACCCTGAAAGCTGTCGCAGATGGTACAGTCTTTGCCTGGCTTTCTTGACATTGAACTGTCTTTACTTGTATCTGTTATAGATCAAAGTGCTGTGATAAATGTATTCGGACGCTTCTCTTTATAGCCTGATAGTCAGCAGTAGCTTATTAAATCTACTCCATCTGTCTTGGAAATAGAGTGTTGAAAGTGAGCTAAGTCTATGAATAGCAGCCTGACATATGCCATTTTTACTGATTTAAAGATTCAGAAAGATTAATTTCAGTGTCCAGCATGAATCTGGGCATGAGATTTGGTTTTGCCTGTTCTACTTTTTTCCACAAAAAGTGTTGTGTATTGTGTAATGATGGCGTATGGTTTTTTAATGCAAACACAGCTGTCGAGGTCCGAGGCAGTCTACTGTCTGCCACAGGTGTCCCTCCGACATGCTTGTGATCAGTCTACATGTGATGATGTGTACATGTGCTGTTCATTTCTATCCAGCTGTCTGTGCCGGATACAACTAAAACAAGTCTTTCTTTCTGTTTCAGGAACAGGATGGTGAAACACTGGGGTGTGATTGGTGGAATCGCTGCTGCCATGGCTGCTGGAGTCTATGTACTGTGGGGGCCAATTTCAGACCGGAAGAAGAAGAGAAAAGGTGAGTGCTTGGGTTTCTTCGTGATTTAAAGTCACCATGAAATTAAAATTGTATTGAATATAAAAGCAGTGTTTATTATTAATTTATCCATGCATGTCAGAATTTTTTAATTCATGTGCCTTGGTAATATTAATAAATAATTTAAACGTTAACTTCCTCTGCCCCTTGATATTACATCTCTTCTCTGATGTTACAGCTGTGTGTGTGTGTGTGTGTGTGTGTGTGTGTGTGTGTGTGTGTGTGTGTGTGTGTGTGTGTGTGTGTGTGTGTGTGTGTGTGTGTGTGTGTGTGTGTGTGTGTGTGTGTGTGTGTGTGTGTGTGTGTGTGTGTGTGTGTGTGTGTGTGTGTGTGTGTGTGTGTGTGTTCCATATTTGCCAGAATAGAAAAAAACAACCACCTTTTCTTGACTTTTCAAAGAGGAAAGAATGTGGAGAGATTGATCACATTTGGTCAGATGAGAGAAAGATGTGTTTGCTGTCACTCTTTCAGTTGTTGTATTAGAAACATCCACACAGCAGTTTTGACCAGTTTTCTTGAATTTATTGCCCAAGTAATAAAACACAAAATCTAGTATTATAAATGCACATGCATTTTAATTCAAATATAAAAAGCTTGGCTAGTTTTGCAATGTTAATAACGCCTCTTCACAGTCTTTGTAAAGAGTCATTCCTGATGGACAACTATTAACCTTAGTTTACATGTCAGGAACTGTGTCTTGTTACACAGATGGCACTTTATAATTTGCTTTTCACAAATGAAAATATGTATTCCTAATGTTTAGAAGTATAAAATATAAAGAAGTAGCCTTTTTATGAGAGCAATAAGGCTCAAGGCTGTGTTATATTCTAGAGATTGCAGGTGTGTTTTGACTATTCATTGCTTAAATGTATTATTTCTCTCACAGATTCACTGGTTCTTGGTCTACTGATGATAATAATACTAATATGATGTTCTTTGATTTGTATTATTGAATGTGTCATTTCTCTCACAGGTATGGTTCCTGGTCTGCTTAATCTGGGGAACACATGCTTTATGAACTCACTTCTCCAGGGCCTGGCAGCGTGTCCTTCCTTCATCAGATGGCTTGAAGACTTCACAAATGAAAGCAGCGTCCATCCAGAGAGAACTGAGAGAGAGACTCATCTGTCCAGATCTCTGATGCAGTTACTTCAAGGTTATTTCCCATTCAACAGATAGCACAAATGCACTAAATGTTAATGCACACTAACAGGGTGACCGCTCCATCTTCCCTCCTTTATACAGCCCTGTCGAGTCATGATCCTGGAGAAGATGATGTTTTAGATGCGGGAGGTCTTTTAGAGGCTCTCAGGCTTTACAGATGGCACATTAGCTCCTCAGAGGAACAGGTAGGATGTTCTCAAAAACAATGCAGTTGTAGTTTTTCAGAATATTTATTTTTGTAAAGGAATTGTTCACCTAAAATGGACAAATTACTCTCATGTTTTTACATCCTTAGCTCAAATGTTGGATTTTTTTATATTCATTAACATGAAAATGACTGTCAGTTTTACATTTTCTCCTCAGGATGCTCATGAGCTCTTTCATGTTCTCACATCATCATTAGAGGAGGAACGGGAACGGCAGCCCAGAGTCGCTCATCTGTTCGACATGCAAACACTGGAGGTAAACATGAACGGTCACTGTTAATGCGGTATTAGAACCCAAAAGATAGTTAGGAGACCGGTTCCTTAGACATTCTCTACCGTTAATGCTTTCAGAAATCTGTGGAGTCCAAAGAAAAAAACATAAGCTGCAGAAGTGGAGGTAAATGAAGACTTCAATCTTTAAACGTTTAGATTTTCTCTAGCCTTTAGTGATTTAATATTTTTCATATTCAGGTCCATTACATCCTATTCCAAGTTTATGGAGGACTCGGCACCCTTTTCATGGGCGGTTAACAAGTTATATGGCTTGTAAACGGTGTGAGCAGCAGGTGATCTTTTTAAACAAATATTTGTGATTTCAATCTACAGCATTTTATTGAAAGAATGGAGTTATTAAGCCTGTCTGTTTTTGATTTCAGAGTCCTGTGCACTATGACTCCTTCGACAGCTTGTCTCTTTCTATCCCGTCAGTACAGTGGGTAAGTTAACTTCTTCTGTAATACACAATCACATGTAGTTCATGTAGAAAGCTTATCTATACAGTCTATATTACAGACAAAGATTTGTATATAGTGTGTGTCACTTGTATTCACATGTATCAGGGCAGACCGGTAACTTTGGACCAGTGTCTCCAGCATTTCATCTCCTCTGAAACCATCAAAGAAGTGGAGTGTGAAAACTGTACCAAGGTATAATGTGTATATTTAGTTACTTTAGTACCATTGTACCTTATTTATTTGCTGTGATTTCTGAGCATTACCGAGCTGATTCTCTCTGTCTCTTTGTAGCAACAGGCTGGAGAGCTTGTAAATGGAGAAGTCCTTGAGAGTCAGAGGACAACATTTGTCAAGCAGCTGAAACTTGGAAAGGTAGACATGATTGTTATTCTTTCATTCAGTCCAGCACACTTTTCTAAACTCTGACAGTTGACACTCTTCAATATCCTCTTGTTGGTTTGTGTGTGCGTGCGTGTGTGTGTGTGTGTGTGCGTGTGCGCGTGTGCGTGCGTGCGTGTGCGTGTGCGTGTGTGTGGTGTTATTTTCACCTTTAGCTGCCTCAGTGCCTCTGCATCCATCTGCAGAGATTGACGTGGTCTAAAGAGGGCACTCCCATTAAGAGACAAGAGCACGTTCAGTTTACAGAATATGTGTCTCTGGATCGATACAAACATTATACTGCTGGTCAGAACCTCCGAAGCACCAGCAGAACAAATAAGCCCATAGCTGCCGGAAACCCAAAAGACAAAACCATTGCTAATGGTGTTGGTAAGAGACGTGAACTCTTTTTCCCAGTGGTTATCTGATGCTGTCGTTTTGATCAGTGAATATGGATTTGCTCCATTTAAAGTAAAACCAATCAAATATCCTTGCAAATCATTTTGGTATTTTTAATAATAAAAAATGAAATAATGAACGAATTACAGTAGTAGAAGTAGTACTACTACTACTAATAATAATAATTGTTTCTATTATAATTATTATTATTGTTGTTGTTTTTATGAAATTTTATTTGAATTATTATTATATAGAATATATACAAAACATAAATCATATTTTTAGTGTCCGTAAAACATTTCGATCCTGATGCTGTCGTTTACATCTGTGAATATGAACTTATTCTAGATAAGATTTCATCTGTAAAATAATTGTATTATTATTATTTCTAGAATATAGACAAAATGTAATGTTTTTTTTTCAGTCTTTAAAGATACATTTCTTTTTCAGATTCAGAACACTGTAACAACAATAAGCCACTGTCCAATGGAACGTTTCCCTCCATCTTTCTACGCTCACCGGGACTGAGCTCACAGCTCAACCTCACTTATGACTACAGGTAGATACACGCATGCATGCTTTATGAGGAATGTAATCTATTTCAATTGACTTCATATAGTAGCTTACCTTTTTTCTCCTGACTCTAGCACCTCAGAGTATCTCTTCCGCTTGACGGCCGTCCTGGTTCATCATGGCGACATGCACTCTGGACACTTTGTCACTTACCGCCGCTGCCCTGCCTCGCTCCGTGGAACGTCTCCTTTTAGCTCCCAGTGGCTCTGGGTGTCTGATGATTCGGTGAGGAAAGCCAGCCTTCAGGAGGCGCTCTCCTCCAGCGCATATCTGCTCTTTTACGAACGAGTGCAAAGGCCCGGTCTGAGGGTGGAAGAGTAGCGTCTCAGCTTATTCTTAGTTCAACACTAGAGCGTTAATCCTCGCTTCTGTCCATTCCAGGCCATGCTACTGCGGCCGAGTGCAACTGTGCATCCCCGTGCATGCAGTTTGGCGTGCATGTTGTTTCTGATCAGTCTTTGTGACACCGAGAGAGGGAAGACGAGGACTCTGTAAATCATAGTTTCCACCTGAGTCTTGCTCCGTGTCTATGGCGGTTGTTGTATTAAAAAAACACTAAGTTGTCATTTGAGCATAAGAATGATGCCAGTCATGAGTACTACTAGTTGCCACTGAAATGGGGATTCACACAGAGATTTGAACTCTACATTTCATAATAACGATTCATTGCTAATTGACCTAGAATTGTTGCCTTGCCCATTAAGCTAATGATCAGCGAGAGGTACATTTGTTATAGTTTATCATGCAGTTTTTTATTATTAATAATGTGGCTTTGTCAGTTAATTATCTATTGTTAATAATAATATATTTATGCAATTTGCATATAAAGGTCTTTCGTAAGACATAAACACCACTAAGCTGGGTTTTTTTCACATTTTGAGGGTAATTATGCAAAATAGTGGGATGTATCCTCATCAGGTGTTGATCAGGTTTCCTATGAATCCTGTTTTTGTTGTATTATTGACATATCCCATGTTATTTTATCTTTAGTGAGTACCTAGAAGGGAAACCTAGCAAGAATATGGGAATGCAGTTCATATTTCAAATTCGGAGTATTTACCAAATAGATTTTCTGCTGACATAAATATTTCAGTGTACATCCATTTCCAGTGTTATTCTGTAAAGTCCTTGTTATATGTTGATTGTACATGATGCTATTTGCACAATTGTATATTTTTATGATATTAGTGTGTATGATTGTGTGGAGGAAATTTTTTTCACATGTAAATTAAATAAATTCTGCAATAGTAATGTTTTCTCTGCCTTCTCTACAGCTTCACGTGTTTTAAGTCTCATAACTAAAACCCTTTTTAAGATATTTATTTATGAAGTCGTAATGGCACAATATGAGGGTGAATAAATTACATGATGTTCTGTCCCTTTAAGAATTGGTCTGGCTTGTCTCTTTAAGAGACGGCGCGTGGACTTTAGGGCGTGGTCATAGAAGTAAGCCAATAGGATTACGCGGAGCCCGCTGTTCTATGACGTACACATTCAGACCACGCACGCTACGTTCGACTCGACCCTCCTCATCAAAGACTTGTACTTTGAGCTCTCATGACCGAAGTGCACAGACGGTGTAACTTACACTACTAGTAAACTAAACTGAAGATGCCAACGCAAAGTGTACTTATCCGAGATTCCTCTTTTCTGACGAGGGTACTGCAGCAGTACTTGAGTTTGTTAAAGAACTATCCAATCATCACCAAATCGGTGACGAGGTCAGTTTACATCTTTGAGAAATTCTCTTAAAGCACGTTTAATGAATGTTTCCACGCTGATCGTTGTACCACTAACCAATTATTGTGAATTAATATCCTCAAACATTACACCCTGATCATGTAACAATACTACATCGACATTGAATTCTGCTTGCAGTGATATTAGAAAAGTAACATTTATTCTTTTTTTATTTTTATGCTCAAAACAATGGAACATAAAAGCTGATATACCAGCAGTTTGTCATTTCACAAAAATCATAAAAGCATTTTTTTTCTTGTTAGTCATAGAATTTCCTGTTCGCTCTTTTCATGATAGAATTTAGATAGTTTACTATTTCTACTAGTTGGTAAATTTACACTTATGAATTGTGAAATGCAACTAATATTAGATGATAATTAATGCTCAATCTTATATTAATACAAGAAAATTATTATTTATTTAATAATTTCATACTTAATTATTAATATTTCAGGTAAACATGAGTACATAATTTAATTATATAATTAATAACTACGAGTAATGTATAATTTTATACAATGTTAGTTTAAGTTTAAAAATAATATTTATATATTTAAATATATTTAAATTTTATATAAAATATAAGAAAAACGAATTAAAATCACTAAACACTAAGCAACAACAACAAAAAATCCTTCTTAAACTCTTAATAAAATGCTTTGTAGTAGTTGCAGTCATATATAAAGATATCTTTTATCCATATTTTTTTTAAGAGTAAGCCACAAAGGACTTTGCAGTTGCTCTGTGTGTTTCTATTGGTTGTTTGGGGGGAGGGGACATCAAGTCCTGTTCAAAGTAACACTCACTTTTGGACCAAACACAGAAAAACAAGTGTCTTCATCTTTAGATGCAAGGCCATGTGGGTTCAATGAAACAAAGGCAGTTTTGTTCTGTGTTGCAGTGGTATTCTCTCTGCTTTGGGAAATCTACTGTCTCAAGGTTTGGAGTACAGGAAGAGCAACAAAGAAAATAGCCCAAAAAAGGAAATCAATGTTCTGGGACCTGTACACTTTGCAATATTTGGGTAGAGTAACAATGCATTTTGATTACACACACCTCATAATAATGTAAACTATTTATGTTTTACACATGTGACCCTGGAGCACAAAACCAGTCTTAAGTAGCTGGGTATACTTTTATTTCCTACTGTAAATATATCAAAACTTAATTTGTGATTAGTAATATGCATTGCTAAGACCGTCATTTAGACAGCTTTAAACGCGTTTTTATCAATATTTCAATGTTTTCTTTTTTGTACCCTCAGATTTTCAAATAGTTGTATCTCGGCCAATCCTATCCAGTCATATCTTAACAAACCATACATCAATTAATAGCTTATTTATTCAGCTTTCAGATTATGTATACATCTCAATTTGGAGAAATTGACCCTTATGACTGGTTTTGTGGTCCATGGTCATATACAGGTGCATCTCAATAAATTAGAATGTCGTGGAAAAGTTCATTTATTTCAGTAATTCAACTCAAATTGTGAAACTCGTGTATTAAATAAATGCCATGTACACAGACTGAAGTAGTTTAAGTCTTTGGTTCTTTTAATTGTGATGATTTTGGCTCACATTTAACAAAAACCACCAATTCACTATCTCAACAAATTAGAATATGGTGACATGCCAATCAGCTAATCAACTCAAAACACCTGCAAAGGTTTCCTGAGCCTTCAAAATGGTCTCTCAGTGTGGTTCACTAGGCTACACAATCATGGGGAAGACTGCTGATCTGACAGTTGTCCAGAAGACAATCATTGACACCCTTCACAAGGAGGGTAAGCCACAAACATTCATTGCCAAAGAAGCTGCTCTTCACAGAGTGCTGTATCCAAGCATGTTAACAGAAAGTTGAGTGGAAGGAAAAAGTGTGGAAGAAAAAGATGCACAACCAACCGAGAGAACTGCAGCTTTATTAGAGTCTGGAGGAAGGGTGGAGAAGCTCATAGCCCAAGTTGCTTGAAGTCCAGTGTTAAGTTTCCACAGTCTGTGATGATTTGGGGTGCAATGTCATCTGCTGGTGTTGGTCCATTGTGTTTTTTAAAAAACCAACGTCACTGCACACGTTTACCAAGAAATTTTGGAGCACTTCATGCTTCCTTCTGCTGACCAGCTTTTTAAAGATGCTGATTTCATTTTCCAGCAGGATTTGGCACCTGCCCACACTGCCAAAAGCACCAAAAGTTGGTTAAATGACCATGTGTTGGTGTGCTTGACTGGCCAGCAAACTCACCAGACCTGAAGCCCAGAGAATCTATGAGGTATTGTCAAGAGGAAAATGAGAAACAAGAGACCAAAAAATGCAGATGAGCTGAAGGCCACTGTCAAAGAAACCTGGGCTTCCATACCACCTCAGCAGTGCCACAAACTGATCACCTCCATGCCACGCCGAATTGAGGCAGTAATTAAAGCAAAAGGAGCCCCTACCAAGTATTGAGTACATATACAGTAAATGAACATACTTCCAGAAGGCCAACAATTCACTAAAAATGTTTTTTTTATTGGTCTTATGAAGTATTCTAATTTGTTGAGATAGTGAATTGGTGGGTTTTTGTTAAATGTGAGCCAAAATCATCACAATTAAAAGAACCAAAGACTTAAACTACTTCAGTCTGTGTGCATTGAATTTATTTAATACACGAGTTTCACAATTTGAGTTGAATTACTGAAATAAATGAACTTTTCCACGACATTCTAATTTATTGAGATGCACCTGTATTTGAAAGACTACACATACATGTCACAGTACACATTAAGTCATTTTAGACTGTTAAATAAGTAACAACTTAGTTTCAAATGTCTCTTTTAAATTGTTGTTTTTCAGACTTTTTATCACAGGTCCAGCCAGTCATTACTTCTACCATCTCCTGGAGGTGCTGTTTCCAAACACGGTCCCATACTGCCTGATCAAGCGCCTGCTGCTGGAACGTCTAATATTCGCCCCTGCTTTCCTCTTGCTCTTTTATGTGGTTATGAATGCTTTGGAGGTAATGTTTCATAGCTGAGATTAATCAGGTTTTTTTCTTTGTTGTACAAAAAAATATGCTTTCTTAAAAACAGCACAACAATATTACTTAATTTCTGCATTTGTTTACACTTACCTCATTTTCTGCGCAACAACTTTGTTGTTATTACTGTCATCAACATGTTATTCTACCATTTACTGTCGAGCATGGAGAAGTTGGTAGCAAGTACGGTAAGATGGGTGGAGTGTGGATGAAGCAAGTATGTGAAAGCAGGACTGTTTGTTACTCACCGATGCAGGCTGTGATCTTTTCACGGAGCCAGCTCTTATGCAAATGTAGGGAAAACCTCCATGTTGCTTAACTTTGACCAGAATATAGACTTCAGCTGCTGGTCAGTGAACTTCACCTGTTTGCTGATTCTGATTAGTGTGTTGATTACGTTATTTTAGTTTTACTCTAGCGTCACACCACCTTGAAATCAAGCTAATATAGTCATGCTGAACTATCTTGTGCCTGAAGATTTACTGGGTCAAGACACTGTTTAACAAATAAGTCTAATAGAGGATTATTGAAATAAATGATATAGTGTATTGCATGGAGTACAGAATGTGTTTATCTATTTGTAAACTGACCTCCTTGAAACAAAGCTGCTTTTCATAACCTAACAGGTTTTAATGTCCATTCATAATACTTGACCTGTCTGGCCTTCAAGGTTACAGACTGCTGAAGCTTATCTTGAACTTCTGAGACATGCACAAGGAAGACAAAAAAAACAATATGCAGATCAACTTAAAAGTCAATCAGTTATGGTGATTATGTTTACAGCTACAAATGTGCTCTTTGCAGGGCAAGACTCTCGCAGATGTTCAGAACAAACTTAAAACAAGTTACTGGCCTGCGATGAAGATGAACTGGAAGCTTTGGACCCCGATTCAGTTTATTAATATCAACTATGTCCCTGTCCAGGTAGGCGTTAGATCATTACACCAGTCCTCTCTTCCAGATTGCATAAGGCTTGTATGATCCGTTATCTCACTTTCTTTTTCTCTTACTCTTTGCACAGTTCCGAGTGCTGTTTGCAAACATGGTTGCTTTATTCTGGTATGCCTATCTGTCCTCGGTCAGGAAATGAAACCACAAAACCAGCTACAGTAGGCCTTGGTTGAATCCAATTTGTGCCTTTTAAAGGACCGCTGCGCATCAGATATGTTTTAAATGTCTTCCAGGAAAACTGATGGGGAATATTAGTCCGTTTCTGTAAGATAACTGTGATGTGGGTCAGTTATGAGATTTTTCTGCTACTTCCACTGACGTTAATGAACTGTTGCTCTGTTATGAATCATTTTAGAAAAAAAAACTTGCTGATGTCTTTCTACTGCTCGTGGAAGCACTGACAATGATGTCAGGGATTTGATTGTTGTATTTGATTAATTAAAATATATTGATTACAAACTATTAATTTTACTGCTGCTCTCTTCACTGTGAGTTGATGAACATAAATAGCAGTGGTCTTGCTAATATATTTTGAAAACTTTCATAGTCTGATAAATGCATACAATCACACTTTTTTAATGACACTTGGTGTAAAATAATTATCAGCACACATGCACACCAATAATTTTTTTATTTTAATTCACTTAATATTATGATTGAAACGTTCTTTACTGTATGACAGTGTTTTTTAAAGAAGGTAATATTGTTATATTTAAAATGTGAAAGGCATATTATACACTGCATTTATAGCAGCTCTAATGTTAACAAATAAAACATACTTGTTACTTTTTTATTATTATTAAAATCGATTATTACACAATCGATTCTAAATATTCATGATTGTTTTGAAACTCACCCCCCCCCCCCCGCTGAGTTTTCTTTTCAGGGATTATTCAGCAACTTTCTGTTTCCATACTTCAGAAAGCCGTGAGCATAACAGGTCATAAACCTGTCGTATGGTACAAACATCTAGGTGTGTTCGGAGCTTGAACGCTCATGGACAAGAATTACGTCATAGTGGAATTTTGTAGATTGAACCAATGTGAAATTATATAGTTTGTTCCCTAACGCTTCTGTTATTATTACTTTTACTATTATTTCTTTATATTTGTGTAACATCCATTAAATATGCAATTATACTCAACACTCAATAATAAAGGTTCCAAATGGGAGTTTTCACAGTCATGCCATAGAAAAGAACCATTTTTGTTTCCCAAACCTTTCGGTGAACAGATCATAAAATATGTATTTTTTAATAATGCTAAATCACGTTGACTTTAGATTTGTTACCAACGAAACGAAAATGTGTTTCAATGACAGCTACTTGCACAATCTTCATTTTCCATTCTGCTCCTGAGTGAATGATTGGAAAGAGAGGGTATTCCCCATGATCACATGACGAGGGAAACCCAGGTGATGGAAACACACCCTACAGAGAGCAGCCGCACCCACTCTGATAGAGTCTGAGAGGACCGAACACTTTACATTTATTATCATGTGTCTTGTACCATGTTATGTATTTGCTATCTGGAGACATGTCACCCTTTTTTAAGAATAGACAAAATACTTTGTATAGCTGTTGCAGTGATCTTTTCTGGAATTGTAAGAATGTCTTCCTTATTGCTCTCCATTCCTGTGTGCGAGCGTAAACCTCTCATGTTACACGTTTATGTTTGGCAATATGAATATGTGTGTGATGAAATATTTGTTTACATAGATCTATTTTGTCCTCAAATGGCAAGATCAGTAGTTCTTATTCAAGTTATTAAGATCAAAATGATATTCTGAATCAAAATAAAGATATTCTTCTTTGAAGAATCAGGGATCCATTTAGGAAAACCTGATATCCATTTGAGGTATCCTAAGTATGAATGTGATGATATTACAGAGGACGTCATGTAAATTAAAAAAATTACCACTTTCATTTTTAGAAAAATTAACATTTTTGGAACATTGTGAGGGTTCTAGCTTTTGAGAAATTGTGATTTTAAAAATCTTCATTAACTACAAAATTGTCAGAAAAACTTGAGACCTGTTAAATTTATAAACACTTATAATAATAAAAAATTGGAGAAAATTATAATATTTTATAGTCACAGTGAAAGATCTGAAGTTCATACAAATGTAAAATGTGCAGATAAATACACTAGAATTAGCCTACATGAGCTCTGAAGCCGGTTACAGTTTTTTATTTAAGGTGTAAAAGTGCAATTACACATTTAAAGGACACCTGAAAGTTTACCCTGAAGACACAACTGGGTTAATGCATGGAATTACATTCTGAAGAATATACAAATAAAACACACTGATTTGTTAGTCTGTTTTAACACATATAACACTTTTTAGCAAGTGTTACATCGTAGATCATCCTAAAAAAACAGCATATAGTCTGTTTCCTTGAGGTGATCATGTCGTCAGATTCCTGCAACTTCTTGCCAGACTCCAGCTGTCTTCCGTTGAAAATCAGTCTCTGCTGGTCCACAGGCACTCTCTCTTTGCGGTAGATCTTAGTCTGGAGCTGATCTACGGTCTCGTTGACATCAACATCATACGTTCCGGTCTGGCCCTTCTCATTCCTGACGAACACTTGGCAAAGGTCCAGGGTTGGTGATGAGCAGACTGACCACTGATCCAGAGTGCAGTCCTGTAACTGCTGAGGGTTCTAGAATCATCCTCGCAGGCTGATACGGGACCCATTATCGGCAGACAGCTTCTGTTTGACTGCAGGTCTAGAAGTGCTGATGAATGATGCTTTTTCCTGTTTGGTATCACCTGCTCACTGCCAGATGCTGCTATCCAGATCTGATGGTTCACCTAACATATCCAGATTTTCACTCCAACATTCTGATATAACATATCAATTAAAAATGAGCAGCATATAAACCTGTATATTATGGATAACTGCAGCTGAGTACTGTATAGATCAGAGGCTTAGCGGCAGTTCTTGGACCTACTTTCTGTTAGATTGTTTTCTTCACCAATGTGATGTTGTTCCTAATCAGTAATTCTTTTTTACTGCAGGAAGTTCAATTCATTGAATATATAATGTCAGCAGACAACAATGTGTATTCCCAAAACGTCACTGTTTCCATCACCTCAATGTTCTGTTCCACTTTCATGAGTTTTCACAGTCACCAAGCATTCTGTACTCAACAGATCAGATGCATGAACAATCAAACAAACATTTTAAATCAGTGTAACAAACAAACAATATCAGAACTTTCTGTTTTCTGGGTATTATGTATTCTGTAACTACATTAAAACAGCTTATAGTTTATACCTGTTTCTATAAAAATAAAATATGTATTAGTCACTGCTGAGAGTTTCACCTGACATAAGAGTAAATCAGATGATCATTGGATTGTGAAACTGTTCCACCTGATCACGTGATCATTAGAGAAATCCAGGTAAAGTGAAGCACGTCATAGAAGAGTGAATACAGCCGTCATAGCACTCTGTTATTGTGTTACACTGCAGTTCACATTATCAGTCTTGTTTTCTGTTCTGGTGTTGTTTGCTGTTAATTATGCCTGCTGTCCATTATTAGCCTATAGTCCCACCTGATTCTGTTTATCAATATTCTGTTTATTTGCTGATCTTCACTAAATATTCTGATTTGTTGCTCTGTTAAGAATCATTTTAGAATTCATATTCAGCTCTCTTCTGTTTCCATACTTCAGAAAGCCGTGAGCATAACAGGCAACCCGTAATTTTACACATGGTGTGTTCGGAGCTTGAACGCTCATGGACAAGAATTACGTCATAGTGGAATTTTGTAGATTGAACCAATGTGAAATTATATAGTTTGTTCCCTAACGCTTCTGTTATTATTACTTTTACTATTCAATTTCTTTTATTGTGTAACATCCATTAAATATGCAATTATACTCAACGCTCAATAATAACGGTTCCAAATGGGAGTTTTTCATGCCATGAAAAAAGTTGTTTCCCAAACCTTTCGGTGAACAGATCATTATTGTATTTTTTATTATAATTTCACGTTGACATTTAGATTTGTTACCAACGAAATCAAAAGCTCTTACAATCTTCATTTTCCATTCTGCTCCTGAGTGAATGATTGGAAAGAGAGGGTATTCCCCATGATCACATGACGAGGGAAACCCAGGTGATGGAAACACACCCTACAGAGAGCAGCCGCACCCACTCTGATAGAGTCTGAGAGGACCGAACACTTTACATTTATTATCATGTGTCTTGTACCATGTTATGTATTTTTATCATGGAGAAAGAATAGACAAAAGACTTTGTATAGCTGTTGCAGTGATCTTTTCTGGAATTGTAAGAATGTCTTCCTTATTGCTCTCCATTCCTGTGTGCGAGCGTAAACATCTCATGTTACAAGTTTATGTTTGGCAATATGAATATGTGTGTGATGAAATATTTGTTTACATAGATCTATTTTGTCCTCAAATGGCAAGATCAGTGGTTCTTAACAAGGGAGCCTCAAGTATTAATATGAGATCAAAATAAAGATATTTCTTATCTTTTTTTTTCTTTGAAGAATCAGGGATCCATTTAGGAAAACCTGATATGAGGTATCCTAAGTATGAAAGTGTGATTTACAGACCTGGACGTCATGTAAATTAAATAAAATTCCACTTTCATTTTTAGAAAAATTAACATTTACTGGCAAGCTTTTTGAGAAATTGTGATTTAAAAAAATATTATTCATTAAATCACAAAAACTTGAGAACCACTGAACTACAAAATAAGTAAATAATGAAAAACACTTCTTGGGAATGATTGGAGATTTTATTATTTTAGTCACAGTGAAAGATCATTTATAATGATAGAAGATACAATTATGTAAAATGCAGATAAATACTATGGAGTTAGCCTACATGAGCTCTGAAGCCGGTTACACTTTATTATTAAGGTGTAAAAGTGCAATTACACATTTAAAGGACACCTGAAAGGTTTACCCTGAAGACAACTGCAGGTTAATGCAATGGAATTACATGAGTTCTGAAGACATTATGAAAATAAAACCCACAACACTGATAGCAAGTATAATAGGCATATCGTATTTAACACATATATCGACAACACTTTTTAGTCCATTTTGCACACGTTTAACCGATCAGCCTCCTCGCAGACGGAGAGTCATGTGAATGCTGCTTCCTGAGGTGATGTCGTATTCCTGCAACTTCTTGCCAGACTCCAGCTGTCTTCCGTTGAAAATCAGTCTCTGCTGGTCCACAGGCACTCTCTCTTTGCGGTAGATCTTAGTCTGGAGCTGATCTACGGTCTCGTTGACATCAACATCATACGTTCCGGTCTGGCCCTTCTCATTCCTGACGAACACTTGGAAAGGTCCAGGGTTGGTGATGAGCAGACTGACCACTGATCCAGAGTGCAGTCCGTAACTGCTGAGGGTTCTAGAATCATCCTCGAGGCTGATACGGGACCCGTTATCGGCGGACAGCTTCTGTTTGACTGCAGGCGCTCCGAAGTGCTGATGAATGAGCTTCTTGAGTTCGCCAACCGTGGTATCACCGCTCACTTCCAGATGCTTCACATCTCCTCCCAGCAGTCTAATTGTCAGCTCCATCACCTGTTAAAATGATATAACATATAAAACAATTAAAATGGGATAACTACAGCATATTTGAGTTACTTAAAACTGGAGATCAGAGTTAATATTAATGCTATATAATATTTTCATATGCGGCTTACCTGGCTGTTAGTTCAATACTTTCGCTGAATATGGCTTTCGATGGATGTTTTCTTCAATAATTCTTGCAAGTCGCACTGAAATCAAGTAATGTGCATCTGGTTACACTGAGCAAAGGCATGAATATATAAAGCGTCAGCTCAAGCCCCGCCTCAAAACAATGTTTCGTTTCCAAAAACCTGCTCGGTCACTTTCGGTTTCCATTCTCACCAAATCGCTGACGTAAGTCCTGAGAAATCAGCATCGATCTACAGGAAGTTCAGCGCAAATAAACAATTCAGATATTCATTTATTCATTAATTTATAAATCTCGTTTACTATATTCAAGCAGACAACAATGTGTTGGTCCCAAAACGTTCTGTGAAACGATAGAAACACCTCTAGAACGTTCTGTAGGCCTAGTGTTGCATGTAATTAACAACAAAAACAACAACAACACATTCTTGCAACGTTCTGGGAACCCGCAGAGAACTTTCTTACTAGGATCAGATGCATGGATGAACAATCAAACAAACATTTTAAATAAGTGTAACAAACAAACAATATAAAAACTGCAGGAACCATATAGGAACGATAGGGGGACGTTCTGTTTGTGTATCTTATAGCTATCCCATATTTGTTTTCTGTAATCTACATTAAAAGCAGTGTAGGATATAGGCTAGTTTATCTACCTGCTTCATAAACATAAATATGAACTTTAAAAAATAAATGTAACAAAAAAACTTTAATTAGTCACTTGAGTTTCATTCTCACATAAGAGTAAATCAGAGATCATTGGATTGTGAAACTGTTCCACCTGATCACGTGATTAGAGAAATCCAGGTAAAGTGAAGCACGTCATAGAAGAGTGAATACACCTGCTCTATTGTGTACACTGCAGTTCAAGGTCACTTTTGTTTTCTGTTCTGGTGTTGTTTGCTGTTAATTATACCTGCTGTCCATTATTAGCCTATAGTCCCACCTGAGAGGTGTACTGTTTATATGAACTGTGTTTGTGTTTATTGCCCATGAGCTTATTCTTCACTAAATATTCTGATTGAAGACACTTTTGAAGTTACAGCAGCCATATGGCTATACACAACTGAAATAAATGTTCATTTACCAAGAAACAATTTTTAATTATTTAACATTATATTATATATTTAGGTGCAAGCAACTACTTTGTCTGTCACATGTCACAAAATGTGTATTTGTTACTGTTACGCCCAAGGGCGTTTATGATTTCTTATTTTCATTATACATGTAGACCTTGTGTTGTGTTTTGTGCTCTGCTCTGTCCCTCTCTCAGTATCTTTCTCAGGTTAATTACCCAGCTGTTGCTCGTTGTGAGGATGCCTGAGAGAGAGTGGAGCAGTATAAATGTAGCCTTCAGATGCTGCGAAGGAGGATCACTTCTCCCCAGCTCTTGACTGAAACTGCTCGTGTCTGCTCATGCTAATAGCCTGTGTTTATGAATATGTTTCCTCATGTGTGAGGGCAGCTTAATAGTTGAATCCTTGTGAGGGTAACTAAAAGGTAATGTGATCTATTCCTATCTGCTGACTGTGTGTGTTAATTAGCTTGCCTAGCCTGTGTGGGTAGCTAAAAGGGGCTGTGGGCTGAGTGTGTTAAGTAACCTTCGTGGAGTGAGTGCCTTGTTTATTTTTGAACATCTTTTCTCCTGGTTATTGATAAGAGAGGGAAGTTTATGTTGGTTTTCATCTTTGTTTTGTGTGTAGGTTAGTTAGCTCCTCTAATCCTTAGTTAGCTGTGTTTGTTATTTTAGGCTATACTCACTCTAATTGAAACCCTGTTTTCTGTTACAATTTATGTTCCATACTTAAGTGACAGTTACCTTTTTTTCTTTTAAAGAATTGTTGTGTTTTCACTCCAGGGCTGAGGATTGAAGTGTGTTCTCATTTGTTTTTGTTTTTTTTTACCGCCTTTTAATATTTTAAACGAGAATTTATTTTTCCTTGTTACGTCTCCACAATTCCCCTAGATTAGAACGGGGGACGTAACAAATACTCATAGGTCTGTTAAAACAACAATAAGCTGTCAAATATTTATTATAAATATTGACAAATTTAGCATTCATCTCGAACACTAATGAACCGAGACATCAGTCTGACTTCAAACAAGACTGAATTATCACCACAGTCAAATAATGGTGTTCCAACGATTTCTTTACAATTTGTGTAAATGAGTTGACAGTTCATGGTTGTGACAGAAAATTTAAGCAGTTACTTACAATTATATATAAATAAAAGTCACAGAACGACTCACCAAAATGTCATATTTTGAACATAAGCATTTGTCTTATGTTTTAATCTGAAGTTTTGAGTTATGGTCTGAGGCAGTGGTATAGGCATAACAAGCCAATAAAACCCAAAATACACAGCACTGCTTTGAGCATTTAGTCAAGTCACCTTTATTTATATAGCGCTTTTAACAATACAGATTGAGTCAAAGCATTTACATTTTATTTAACAACACATGTAGAAATCTTAAACTGGAACTGTGTGAGGAAAGTTACACTTATTCCAGATTTGTCAGTTTAATAAATAACATGAATAGCCTACATTAAATCAAAATCAAAGTATATATTCTGGCACTAGATATTAAATAGAATAATAAATGTGCATTTACAGATAATCTTATCCAGACTGACTATTTCAGTATTTTCTATTTTGGGCATATTTCATTTTGATTTATTAATGAATTGGATCAGTTATAAATCTTGGTCTGGCTGACCTCCTCGGAGCCGGAGAGTCATGTAAATGGTGTCTCCTGACATGATGTTGTAGTCTTGCAGCTTCTTGCCAGACTCCAGTAGTTTGCCGTTGTAAACCAGTTTCTGCTGATCCTTTGGGACTCTCTCTTTGTTGTAGATCTTAGTCTGGAGCTGATCTACGGTCTCGTTGACATCAACATCATACGTTCCTATTACACCTTTTTCGTTTTGAACAAACACCTGGAAAGGTTTGTTGATGAGCAGGATCACAAGTGAGCCTGACTGCAAACCATAATCACGGAGTTTTCTGGAATCAAGGCTGATAGGGGAACCGTTCTCGGCAGACAGCTTCTGTTTGTAAGGAGGCTCTCTGAAGAGCTCAGAAATAAGCTGCTTGAGTTCACCAACCGTGGCATCACCTCTCACTTCCACACTCCTCTCATCTCCCAGCAGTTTTATTTTCAGTTCCATTACCTGTCAAAATATTAATTACAAGTATTAAAAACTATCACAGCATCCATAGGGTATTTTGACATCGGAGTTTACCTAATTATATTGAATTATTATATGTGGAATATTTTCATGCGACTTACCGAGCTGTTCATATCTTCTGCTGAAATCTCTTTGGAGTCACGTAAATCACTCCAGCATCAAATAAGGTGTCTCTGAAAGGAGGCGTGCATTTAAAGCCTCAACATAAGTCCCGCCCACAAACAATAATGTTTCGTTTCGGAAGACTTCACACGGTCACTTTCTGTTTCCATTCCATTCAACCGCAGATGAAGGCCTGTCATTGATCAGCAGATTATTGTTCAGCAAAGTATAATCAACAATGCATTCTTGTTCAGTTACATCAGAACCAAACCCCGAAACATTTCATTTATTTATTTATATATATGTACACACACATTTACATTTAGCAGACGCTTTTATCCAAAGCAACTTACAAATGATATATATTAAATAAAATAATACATTATATATATATATAGACAATCAGAATTATTATGTACATATATACATCATGCTGATGGTATTTTATGTATAATAATCAAACAAGAAAAGTACTGAACAACAGGGATTATTGTAATGGAGTTTTCCATGCTCACATTTTGTAAAGGCAAATAAGACATACAAGCTAAACATTTGATTAAAACAAAGCAATTTAGATTATTGTGTTCATTCACATTTATTTTGTTAATGAAATCATTATAGTTTTTTGATACTCTCTGTAACATGTCCTTCTTGTCGGCTATTTTTTAGATTTGTTTATTTAAATGGTTATTTTTTATCTTTATTTCATCTATCACTATAAAAGGACCATGAGTGATAGAAATGCATCAATCATTTCCTTAAATATGATTGAAACATTACAAGACATAATACAGAAGATAAATATTTATTATAATGCAATTCAGATCCAATGTTACATTTCAGTCAGAATTCAGTGTTTAAGCATCGCAGATCTCTCTTCTCTCTTCGGCAGTGGGATGTTCCCTGCATTCAAAAAGAAAGATTGATTATTCATAAGCAGTATATTCAATTAATTAGAAACAAATCTAATCTGATGGGCAAGTAGTTGAATTTATTCAGTGAATTCTAGTTCAGGCCTTCTCTGGTTAAATCAATACATTATACAAACCCCAATACTAAATGCAATAATTGGAGATTAATGTGTTCTTAAATTCTCATAGAACAGCTTGTCTTTTTAGTAATAGTTTAGTTTTTTACCTGGAGGTGCAACAAAGTACTCCTCTACAGTGTGTTTGGCCAGCTGGAGCAGCTCCTCCGCACATTCCCGCTCTGTTACCGTATCATCTCTCAGATACAGCTCTCTGTACACAACAGGAAGTCCAAAGGAAAAGCATAGCTCTTATAAAGTGGTGACATGTTGACACTGTACTGTACTTTGAGTGTCTGGGAAGAGCAACCACCATTTTGCATTGAGAACATATAGCAAATATACATTTATTTTTAAACAATAATCAACAAATGAACATACCATCAAATAGGATCTTAATTCAACGAATACCCCTAAACTGACTGGACGTCGTACCCAGGACATCTAGCACACTGTCACATAACTTATATGAGTCGATGTGAGCATCAGCAGGATTCTTACCTGTCCTCTAGAACTGAATCCATCGGCTCCACACCATCAGTATTAATGACATGAAGCTGATCAGCGAATCGAATGGCTTTCTCCAGACAGTCCACCCCTTCTTTACTGCCAAAGTCAACCAGGGCTAATCTCTCCAGCTTGTCCACTAAATCTGGAGAGACTCTTGTTGGCTGCAAATCAAATTAAACATGGTTATATTGTTATGTTTTTTCAAGAAAACATGAAATCTTCATTTTTATTAATAGTAAATTAGAATGAGATTGATTGCAAAGTATTCTTAAAAAAGGTGTGTGTGTGTGTGTAACGTATGTAAAAAATAAACAAAATACTAAAGTACAATATATGAAGAGTTCAGATGCAAAAGCCTCTAAATACGTCTGACATGTTTCTTTAAAACGAGCATTTCTTTCTGGCTACTATGTATAGGTTTGTAAGTACTGGTACTTCTGAATGGGTTGAGCACACTTAAAGTGAAAGTACTTAATGAACAAATACTATGTGTGGAGAGAGCATTCACTCAGTATCTCATTTATGACCAAGATTGCTTTTAGAGGATTTTGCATCGGAACTCTTCATATATATATATATATGCGCCTAGATAATTATATTGTAAATGTGTGTTAGTGAATGTGTGTTTATATATAATGCGTGTACAAAATAATATATAAACAGAAATAATATTACGTTATTAATGAACATAATTTAGGGCAAAACTTTTCACATAAACAGAAAATCTACCGTGGAATGCTGCTCAGTTTCTGAACTATGTTTTTCTGCTGCCATCTACTGAGAGGTTCACGAAACATTGTAATGAATGTCAAAGTAAAGCTTTATTTGTATGTGGGCTTCTGTTAGTTACCATGCTCCAGTCGTGCCAATGTTTGCTTAGATTGTCAACTAGGCAAGGAGAAATATTGGGTGAAAAAATTGTCTGCGATCCACATTTTACCCCACTGTCACCTAGTAACGTTACACATTCATGTATTTAATGAGTACAGCAACAGCATAAGCTGCATAAACGTGTGTGCAGAAAGAGGCATTACCGGTGGAAGTTGATTTTCTGCTATGGGCTCCCATGTGGGTACCTGAGGAACCTGAAAGAGTTGAACAATGTGAAATATTTATATTAGCATCGCATAATATGTTCAACATAAAACATTTGCTCACCTTTTGATGGGTTAACATCTTACACATTTATCATCCCAACACATACGTCTGCAAATTAAGAACGCTTTACCTTGGAATTCCAGGCGGAGTTACTTGATTCCCGTTTGCTTGTCCACCGTGACCAGGACGTTCCGCTGCCCGATACAGTGTCGCTTAGAGCGGGCAGCGTTAATACTCCACACCGAGGATGAACAGGCCGCAGCGCCCTTGAAGCTCGTACTGCACATTTACACCTGTCAAACATGTTGAGGCAAGAAACACAGGCCGGCACCCCGCCAGAGAAAGTAAATGACTGAAGGTAAATTTAGATAAAGTGATGTGTGTTCCATATTGAAAGGGGTAAGTTTGTCACGCTGCTGTGCGTATTCCATACAACGCCTAAAATTATGAAGTGTTGGTGTTGTATTCTCTATTATTAAATTTCATTTTATTTTCTCTTAACTCTTTTTTGTGTGTTGATTTTATTTGTATATGAAGGAATCTTCTACTTTTAACAGTTTATTTATTTTATAGTATTTTATATATAATTCTTAAAAGTATGATGGTTGAGAGAGAAAGAAAGAGTAAGGATTTCTCTATTGCGAAAGAAAACAATTTCAAACTTTCAACACTTTGATTTATAAATTAGATTATGTATTTATCTAAAAAGACGTCCTACCATGTGAATATAGTAATAAAAAAATGAAGAGGTGTCCGCTGGGATAAAAAAAGATCTACTTTCCCGGAAGACATTAAAAATAGTTTTTTTTTTATCATATTGTATCAGTTAGAGTTTTTGGTTAGAGATTCTCATAAAGGACATTGGTTTTCTCCTGCAAGAGTCAATATTAACTCTCATTTCACTTCATTTTTTCTCTCTTTTTCCTCCTTTTCTCCTTTTTCCTCCTTCCCCTTCTCCTTCTTCTTCCCCCGGATAGCTCAGTCGGTAGAGCATCAGACTTTTAATCTGAGGGTCCAGGGTTCAAGTCCCTGTTCGGGCGGAACACTTTTAGTCTGCCTTTTTGTGAAGTAGGCGAGCAAAACGAAAAATTCAACCGTTTGACTCTTTGTGTATGACTATATACTATATGTTACATTTGCAATTAACCTATTTATACATGTGTTAATAAAACATTTTATTAAATTACATATTTTTATGTAAAACACTATACATTCAATTAACAAGGAATGGAACTAAAATTGTATATATAATATTCTCTTACAGGAAAATAAAAAACAAAAGAGAAACTATATAAAATGTCTATTTTTATATATGCTCGCGTGCGCAAACACACACACAGACAGAGACACACAATCATTGCCTAAAGAAGCAGAAATATGATGATTACATTTGTTGGAAAAATAAGAACAATTCCATTTTATTCAGTTTTTTTAAATAAGTACATTTACCATTTAATATATATTTAGGATTTAACACTTTGCAGTAATTGACCACAGTGTAGCAAGAACATTCACATAAAAAACAGACAAAATGCATACATTCAGATTTAAATAAATACGTAACAACACACACAAATTATATATATATTTTTTTCTCTCTTCTTAGAATATATTTTTCACATGAAGAAATCAACAAGATTCAATGCAGGAGAAATACTAACACCTGCTCATATCAGATCACATGAATTATGTAGATTAGATGCTAATTTATGTGTCACAGAAGTTTGGAATACACTTTGATTTTGATCTGCTTAACTATTCTTGCTTAAATGGTCTTTTTAGCCTTGTGTTACAGATCAGATATATGAAAAATGATACTTTGGGATTCGATACACTTTTCGATTGCACCTGATTGAGGATACACCAAAGGTAGCTGTACTGGTTTGATCAGAGGATCAATACTTCATAGTGATTAGAACGTGTTATGACGTACATTGATATTAAGATCAATAGCAGAATAGTGTGGTTACTGTGGACGAAGAAACACAATGTACATTTTATACAAAAATGTCATAATGAAAAATAAATAAGAGCACTGATGATTTTCATTTCTTTGTGTGAATATTACTGTCCATTCTGAAAACCATGTAGGCAACGACACCAAAGTTAATAATATAGATTTTGTCTATATAATAAATATAGCATGTATTTTTCTGTACAGTCCACAAACAGCAAGAGTACATCAAGCAGACAAGGCCTTGTGGTAGTGATCGAGAGTTGTCCCAGTCCACACACACGCATGCACGCACGCACACCACACGCACACACACGCGCGCACACACACACATCAAATCTAAGAAATAAATCCTAATGCCAGGTATTCGTAGGCTGACTGCAAACATGACACCGATGCACTTAAACACAGTACTGACTCAAACATGACATAAACCCATGAAAAACCCAAATTTCCCCAAACCCATTATTCAGTTCTGTAACACAAAGAGAAAATGTTTACAGATTCTAAATCTAATACCTAGAGGCATTGGCAATGTCCAATAATGTACTGTGTGATACAATAACCTGATCTGAATCAGTGAAAGAACTCACAGTAAACACATTGACTGGGAAATAAGCAGGTTCCAGAAACACATGCAGAAGGTCATCACAGCGCCCTCTACTGCTACAGGTGTCCACAGGAACATTCAAAGAGCCACATCAGAATACTAATACAGTGTGCAGGTCAGGGCGCTCACACTAGATTTACAGCAAGTCAAATCATCCCCATTTATTTCAGATGTCACAACAAATATAATATCTACTACACAAATTACAGTTTTCCATGGCATTACAAATCAAACGTCTTTTTCATTTAAGTTTGTATGCAGTGCATGATGGAAATCCTATGAATACACTACTGTTCAAAAGTAAGTTTAAGGTAAGTTTTTTTTTTAAATAAATTAATATTATTCACAAAGGAAGACTTTAATCAAATCATCAAAATTAACAGTAAAGACATTTATAATGTTGTGCTGAAGACTGGAGTAATGATGCTGAAAATTCAGCGTTGCCATCACAGGAATACATTACATTTTGAAATAAATTAAAACAGAGAACAGTTATTTTATAATGTTTTTACAGTACTGTTATTACTGTATTTTTGCGTGCATTAGAGACTTCCAAAACTGTAAAAAAAATCAGACTAATCCCAAACTTTTGAACAGCAGTGTACATGTGTGCACTCCACATACGTGAAAGCAAATAGAGCATGGGATCTAGTGTGAGCGCCTCTTAGCAATAAAATACACCTGACCTGAACTCCGTTTCAAAACCTAGTGAGCTGCCTACATAGGCAGCATTTTAAGGCATTATAGGCACACGTCTGCAACATAATGCTGTTTTCTAAGATATGCTGTTTTGAGCAAATTCTAAGACAGCATCACATGAATGAAGAACGACAAGTTTTCACCGACAAGTATCAATAAAAGTTGAAATCTGATTTAAACGGACTATTCTACCCAGAACGTGTGTGTGTGCGTGTGCTATGTACTGTATGAGAGACATTATATTAGCTTAAAAACACACTAACACTAAATCCTACTGGAAACAAATCAGTCACTTCTGATGTTCAGTTTCAGGTTATGTAGGCAGTAGACAGCAAGGCAGCTCACTAGGTTTTGGAACAGAGCCTATGATTCACTATGACTGGTAATCCTGACTGCATTTTAGACATAGGATAAAATGTCCATGTCAAACAGTGAACGACCATTCATTAGCAGCATCTGCTTAGAAATATGTATGCACTATGATGTTCAGTAAAACCTGATTAAAGAGCCAGGTGACTCTATTAAAAATTGCACACGGACTGATTCTAGGTAGGTCAAGAAGTTTGGCATTTGAAATGTTATCATATTTGAAGCTCATTAAGCTTTGGCCAAATGTTCCCTGTTGTTTTGTAGCAAGGGCTGATGGGTTACACTGTGAACATGATCAACAACAGAGGTGAGAGGTTTCAGCGTTACTTGTTCTCTATAAGCGTCTGCACTTTACACACCAGGTCTCGAGCCAGAGTCACAGTTTGCTTGATATTGTGATGCTCAGCCATTTCTGAAAAACAAAGGTGTTATGAGGATGCGTTTATTCAAATGACCTGACTATTTAGCAGGAAGTAAATCTAAAATAAACAATCAAGTAACCCTAAAGCAATTTTAATTGTGGGTACATCCAAGAGCAGCTAAAAAAAGAGCACACTCAGCTAGAATCAACATTATGTAACTAAATGAAAAACTACAAAATTAAACAAAATCAGTTCATTAATTTAAAAATATATGCATTTTATTGTTTTAAAAATAGTTAAATGTAACAAACAAATTGATCCATCATTTTAAATCTAAGTGAAAATAAAGAAAACTGATTTGGAAATACTTTCTGATCAATGTATTATTTACTGTTGCATTTAACTACATTTGAACATGAATAAAATGATTTTAAATGACTTTAATTGTCTATTTGTTTTTCAGTTTAGTAACTGATTAATTGATAACTGATTCCTTCATTTGAGTATTAAATGGCACTAACAGTTCTCCATAAACATGAGATGCAACAGGTTGTGAATTTGCTCTGCTGTTAATATTAATTATGGGGGGGGGGGGGGTTACACAATCCTCTTTTCTTTACATCTGAAATGCTCGTGAAGGGCAGGTTATATAGCTACCTTATATGCTTGTTGCTGATGTCTTTACATTATTTTTTTAATAGAGGTTTATGACATTGAGACTTCCATACCAGGATGTATAATGCATATATAATCACCATTGAAAAACTTGATGATGTCTGTGAAGTCCATATTGTTTTCTAGAATGATGTCTCTGTATATCTCCACCAATGCGAGAGCAATGAAGAGCACGAAATGGCTGGAGGAGACACACTTAGCAGCCCAGATGACCTCCCAAACAGCAAACACATCATCATACACCAACTCTGAGGAATTGAAATATGTATGTTAGGCAAAGAAGGCGATAGTACACTTTTTATTAGGACAACTGTTCAAATTTAAATAAATAAGAGAGCCAAAGCATCACTGGAGTCATAACTTGAAACAGTCTGCATGGACAGCAGGGGGAGCTGTCATTTATGAATTGCTTTATAAAGCTCATATTCTAGTTTTTAATATAACAGGGCTTTAATGAAATTAAATATTTCTCTCATAAAGCACATGGCCATTAATGAGAGTAAAGCTTTGTGCTTAGCCGAATATCATATAATAGGTTTTACATTACTGTCACAATTGACAAAAGGCAATGCAATTGCTAATTAGGAGATTGAACATTCATTAAGCAAAATATGGCTTCATTTCATTGCGGAAGACATTTCTTCTCAAGTGTCACTTGTATACGCTAGGCAGCATCGAAGGCAGTTTAACCCATATTTTGATTTGAAAGATATTATTACCTCTTTTAAAGTCGAGAAGAAACCAGCGATAGCAGAAGTAGAAGTGCGTGTAGTCTCCGTTCTGATGCATTAGCTCAAACAGCTCTGCGTCTAGAATCTAATCATACACAGCGAAGAGGGAGAAAAGATCAGTCACATCCACATTTGACATTTAAAGGCCGGTTTTCGAACAAACACGAGAGAAAAATGTCTAGAGCAGACGTTTGACCTGGATGAGAGATCTCATATTGGCAAAGTGTGTGTCCATCGCACCTCCGTGAGGAAAATTTGTATTCATCCTTTTCATTAGTTCAGAGAAACAACTGAAAGCCATGGCCTCTGAAAGATTCAATAAAAACAGATGAGCTTAACATACTGGTTATTTGATTTTTAAACAGTGGCATGAACTCAAAAACAGATGGAGAACAGCAGTTTTCACAAAGACAGACTCACCATCATCTAGAATAACTAGCAAGGGAGCGAGCAGGTCACACATGCCCTGGACATATCCAATTTCCAGGTGCTGCCAGACGTAACTGCAGAAATGGACAAGTCATTACATGCGTTGAGGGATATTTGAGCTGCATCACAACACCAGGTCTTCTGAGGGGTTTGATGTGCTTTGACATGCAGTTTCAGTCAAAGAGCTCACTTCCAAGTGTCTATAATAGTCTGGGCCCCAAGATATGACTTAATCTAAAAGCTGGAATACACTACACGACTTTATAAATCTGAACAGATTTTTTAAACACTAGGCATCATACTATTACCGACTTTATAAATGGTGACAAAGGAAAACTGGGCATCAGATGATGAGATGATGAGCTTTATTTGTCACATACACAATTATACAGAGTATAATGAGGAGTGAAATGTGTTCTCTGCATTTAACCCATCCAAGTGGAGCAGTGGGCAGCCGACATTGCGGCGCCCGGGGAGCAGTTGGGGGTTCGGTGCCTTGCTCAAAGGTCTCACCTCAGTCGTGGACACTTCCTGCCAGAGCCGGGATTCGAACCCACAACCTTGGGTTACCTCGGGTTTCAAGTCCAATGCTCTATCCATTAGGCCACGACTGCCCTAAACATACATTACGTGACTGAAGATCATACACTACCAGACTTTAAAGTTTTTCTGATCACAACGAGCTCACGCAGAAACGTGCGCCTTGTTGCTAGGAGACACGTGACAAATGAAAACATGTTCTAAAATCGGCTGAAAATATCAAACATGTTTGATATCCTCCGACTGGATAGAATCAAAGTCTGAAGTCTGTGACCATCATACACTACGAGATTTTCTGTGGAATCTGTCAGCTGTAATCTGCAGACTGGCTCTGACTTTCCTCAACTAGCGTCAACAATCGGGGCAGAAATCGCGTAGTGTATTCCAGGCTTTAGTCTGTGGGATTTTCTGCATGTTTTACCATCTGCCAGGTGAAAATCATAAATCCGATTATTTAGAAATAGGGATGCACCGATACTAAAACTAATATTCTTTTCATAAATGTTAAAATTCTATTCTGCCTTCATTAAAAATAAAAAAACACTAAAAACTAATTTAAATTTTTTTTTTTTTGGTGTCACAACATAATATACAGAACAAAATTAGATATCACATTTTTACATCTGCTAAGGATTACATTTGATCATTCATTAAATTATAAAGGTTAGTAAAGTTTAACTTGTGAGCATTAAGTGACGACAAAGGTAATCTAAAATACAGTGAATTAGCATGTGCAATTAAATATTCCATATACACTACCATTCAAACGTTTGGGGTCAGAAAGAGTTTTTGAAAAACAAAACGAAAAATATAATAGTGAAGTAATAACTTCTATTTAAAACATTCTATTAATTAACTTAACTTTTTATTCAAAAAGTAATCCTGAAAAAAAAATCCACAAACATTGATAATAAAAATAAATATTTCTTGAACACCAAATCAGCATATTGTCTGAAGGATCACGTAACACTGAAGACTGGACTAATGATTCTGAAAATTCAGCTTTGCATCACAGGAATAAATGACACGTTAATTACAATAAATTACAAGTTATTTTAAATAGTAATAATATTTCACAATATTACTATTTTACTGTATTTTTGATCAAAAACAAAACTGAAAGCAGAGCACAAATAGTGAAGGTCAATAAAGGAATGATTTTTTTTACCTGCACATGATGTTGCGCAATTTTTCCAAGTTAGCAGGAGTAAAATACCAATAATTTCGGTCACAGCGCTGAACGTCTTTATCAATGCGATGCAGATTTAGAGTGTACAGGTCCAAAAGCTCTTGCTGCAATTACAATGGTGAACAGATTTATATAGATAAGATAGTTAACTATGTTATTATATAAAAATACCTCTCTGAAACGCATGCTTACAGAATAAGTGGTGCCTATAGAGGAAACTGGAGAGGTAGCTTCATTCTTCTCAGCGTTTACAGCCAGTGAATCCAGCGGTGGGTAAAGACTCTCCATCTCTGGCTCATCAGAGTCCAATCCTTCAGAGCTGGTCTTTCCATGAGCTTCCTCCAGCCTGAGCTCCAACACAGGTACAGCGGCCTGCTCATTAGCCTTGCTTTTGGGTGAACTCTTCCTTCCCCAAGCCATGGACACTTTAGCTGTAAGAATCTCTTCCATTTCAATTGCAGAGGGAGACTCGTCTGACTCAGTTGCATCTTGGGCTTCACCCATCTCTCTTGTGCTAAAAGCTTCATGCACCAATGGGACCACCGTCTCCTCAATTACTGGAGCGTTCCTCTGGATTTCTTTATGTGTGCTTCTCTTTGAATCATCCTTCCCTTCTCTTTGCTCTGTACCAGTGGTTTTTGGGATAACTAATGTTGCTTTCCTCTTTACTGTTATTCCAGCTCCACTGGGTAAATCACTGGTCTTCATAGTCTTGTTCTCTTTCTCATCACTTGGTTTTAAAGCTCTTTGTGTGCCACTAACATCGTTGCTGTCATCCATGCATGTCTTGGAGGTTTCTTTCTCTGTATCATCGTCCTTTGAAACAGACACAAGTGTATCAGCTACAACCTTCCGCTCAAGTGCATCTGATACCTTATGATCTTTTGTTACCAAAGGTTCCTCTCGGATTGCTCTAATATCTTTAATTCCCATGAGGGTGCTTTCAGAGTCAACACTTACCTGATTCTCATTCATCTTCTGCTCTGGACGAGTCGATTCCTTGACCTCTGTCACTTTGGGAATTTCTGACTCAGTGCGCTCTGTCAGTGCTTCATTTTCTGATGTCAGTGTCCTCTCTGGAGATCCGCCCACTTCCATTTTGGTCATGTGGCTGCGAGCTGCTGCAAGAGTCTCAAAGGCATCTCGAGCCATTTTCAATCCCTCAGTCTCAACCTCTGACCTTTTATCGGAAATGCTCTCTGTGTCCTTCTTGCTTCTCTCTGATATCGTCACGACTGCATCCAAAGACAACACTTTGTTAACCTCAATTCTACTATATTCTTTCACACCTAGTTTCTCAATCGATTTGGTCTCACCTTCCTCAGTCACCTTTCCTTCCTCTCCAGATGAACTCGCAAACCTCTCCTTTGATACTGCTAGCTGTGGTTGAGCTTTAAGGCTTGGGTCATGTATCCCACTGTCCTCTGTGCTCAAGGAATCCGAGTGACCAGAAGTAACGGAGAAGTTTCTGGAAGAGGGTAGACCGGAGTCTGGAGAACTGGTGCCATTTTGGGGTGCTCCATTTGAGATTTTGGAAACCTGTTTGGCATCTTCACTCTTGGGCTCAGACTCGATCTGGTCGACCTCTTCAACAGACTCAAACACCTGGAAAAACAAACCAAACGGAAGAAAGCTACTCCAAGGAAAGGGGTTTTGGGAAGTGAAGAACTACCAGGAAAGAATGAGGAACATCAGTCAAAGGGGGCACCATTTGTAATCACATACGATTTAAAATAAAATTACGTTTTAAGGAAATGTCAACTTGTACAAATATTCATGTAATGGCCACAACATCAGTCTGAAGCTTACTTGAGTACTGCTGCTAGAATCACTTTGCAGTCTGGAATCTCTTTGCATGCCTGAACTACAGCTCTGCGAGGACTGAAACACAACACATCTCTAAATAAATACTACATAAAATCAAACCTTTCAGTCTGGACTGGAAGCCAACAATGCATTTTGGTCTTAGAAGGTCACTCTGAGACACTCACCTCATTACTGATGGTGGAGTCACGGTGCATTATTCTCTGCGTGGTGCTGTCTATGCTTGCCCCAGATGAACACTTGGCTAACGCCACAGCATGCTGTTCTTTTTCTCTCTGTCTAACAATGGCCTCACACCCCAGCCATTCGCTCATTGTCTGCTCGTAGCACGCTCGCATCTGCTCATCCACCTGCAGAGTTCAGAGTATTAGAGAAGGCAACACATAAAGACAAGATCTTACAATGAAATCCACTCACAATGGAACAAGGGCTTTGATTCCCAAACCATCTGAAAACCAATTAATCATGCTTTGGAAAGACTAAATGCTTGTTGCATTTATCAGAGGTAAGGAAATCAACTGGCTGGATAACATATTTGCCTATTCCAGGACAATCACTGGAAATCTTAAAAAGAATAAAGACTGAAGTCATGGTCACATTATTTCTGCAGTGAATAGTTGCTGCATGAAAAACACAGTGAAATCTGCATATGGATTTTCCCTGTAGAATTTTTCCTAGCAATGTAAACATGACTGCACCTTAAAACAGTTTGGGAGGATGGTTTTAACCAAAAAATACACTAACCTCTTTTCTTTCAGCCTCTGACATCCCAAATTGGTAATGGCCCAGCAGGAAAGGCCAGACCTCCTTTCGCAAAGACGGCTCAACGCCTCCAAAATAAACTAGCCGCAGTAACTCCTTCTCTTCATAGGTCTGCAAAAGAGCAGGTACACACCGACTCCAAAATGGGTAAACTGACTTCCAAGCACAAAATGGTACAAATGGTATTTTAATTCATTTATTTACATTTATATTTTTCCACTACTTTACTATGTTTATCAGTCAAACCAATAAAAAAAATATATACACATTTGTTTGCCTGTTTAGAGCATAAATTAGTCTGCCAGTATAGATCACAGCCATAAGGGTACTTCTGTATAGATTTTACATTGATTTGCGCCCTTTAGTGCCGCCACTCTAGCACTCAGGCTCTCAGCATTAGTCATCCAAACATATTGTTTATGTGAAGAGAATGAGAGAACTGTGATTAGGGACAAATGAATATTAATGCGTGTCTGGCGAAGACGCTCATTCAAATGTGTCTGTTTTGGGCCCCAGGCAGGTTTGTGTGTGTGTGTGTGTGTGTGTGTGTGTGAGTGTGTGTGTGTGAGTGTGTGTGTGTGTGAGTGTGTGTGTGTGTGTGTGTGTGTGAGTGTGTGTGTGTGTGTGTGTGTGAGTGTGTGTGTGTGTGTGTGTGAGTGTGTGTGTGAGTGTGTGTGTGTGTGTGTGTGTGTGTGTGAGTGTGTGTGGTGTGTGTGAGTGTGTGTGTGTGTGTGAGTGTGTGTGTGTGTGTGTGTGTGTGCATGCTTACGCTGCAGTCTTGAAGAAACGTCTGCCACACTTCTGTCGTGAGGCCTCCATAGGCGTCTCTGGGCACATCTGGTTCCACAATAGTGTGATAGACAAGGCCAGACAGGTGAGTGCGTACCGTGGACAGGTGACGGCAGTACGCCAGCCCTGAGAGGCCAAAATATGTGTGTGATTTATTAAATAAGAGAGACATTTGAGAATGTGAAGGTCACCTTTGATGGAAAAAGATGCTGCTGTGAGACTATATATTTATGAGTATTGGATACAAACATCCATAGAAAGCCCGAGAGATGATTTGGTTCTTCATGTTGTCACACAGCAACTTCAGAGGGGCTCTGCAAATGAGATCATTATGTTTTACCTTAAATATATATTTAACAGTTATTTAATTTAGATTTATTTTATATACACATATATATATTTACTTTTGTACAGAACATCTATAGGCTTTACATATAAACAAGGTGTTGTTACTTGAGCATGAAGTAATACCCAATTGTGATTTTAGGGTGAATTTAAATGTAAAAAATTAATTACAATAATAATAACAATAATAGTTGTTGCAGTAGTAGTAGTTTTTGTTGTTATAAACTTTACCCAAATTAAGTTTCTACGAAATTAAATGTAAATTCTACTTTGTACCTCAGACGCTTATTCTTGTTTATCTGCAGGTTTTTATTTCAATTCTAATTGAATGAATCAAAATGGATTATACGATTTTTCATTCAGTCATCGTACCTTTCATGATTGCATCCATTGGGCGGTGCTCCATCAGAGAAACTACTCTGTGAGCAGGAAGAGCAAGATGATTTCCTCGGTGTTGGGTGCCACATGTTTGCTCCCTGATCGATCAATTCCGGTGCCACTAACAGACAAACACATACAGAGAGATCTGATTATGCATTGAACATCTGGATACAAAAAGGAACTTATGTAGCCAAAAGCAGAGCAACAAGAACCCACTATAACACCCAGCTTAAAAAAAAGAAGAAAATATTGCAATGATATCAGTCTGCATGGATTTAATGAAGTAATAATACCGTGACACTCAAAATTAACAGGTCTAATTTAAAAGCCACTATTACTGTTACAAACACATATGGTTATTATATAGTAAAAATTAATTTCAAGTCTCCCGGAATACACTCAACCATTAGCCCACAATTAACCAAGGGTCACAAAATTTCACTGGACTAGTGACTCCTGAACTAAACAGAAAACTCACACTGGCAACTAAGTGATTGCTTGCAGACGTAGAGGCCATAAAAGCAAGCATAAACCAGCAAGAAGTTGGCGCATCAGACAGATACATGAACACATAAATGAGCGGTGACAGGGAGAATTACAGCTGAGCTCAGGGGAGGATGGGGACTCTCCCGGGGAGCTGCTGTGCCGCTTTGGCATCACCAGCGTCTGGCGTTTAGGAGGCCACAGCCCTCTCGAGTTCGGGGAGAGAGATCGGGCCAGGAGGACAGTACCCAGTGAGAGATGGGAGGAGTGGGTAAAAGTCACTGTAATGAGTCAAAACATCTCCGTAAAACCAAAGGAATGATTATGATGGATGGTACATATAAATGGATAAAAAACGAAATGGATGGATTAGATGGATACAAGAGGCCCTTTGCCCTATTATTCACTTCTAAAAGCTGATATGAATAATAGCCGTCTCATAATCGAGAAACATTTACTGGCTCAAGAGCTTGTTTGATACCATGATTCAGTCTCTTACCAAATTCTGACTGGCTGTTTGGGAAAATAATGCGGAAGACATAATCTGTTGCTTCTTCCTCTTCTTTGTCTGAGACAGAGTCTGAGGATCCCTGTGGGCATCTATTCTTTAGCTTAGGAAATACCTTCCCCTGGAAAAAGAAAAGTGATGCATCAGTTCGAGATACATGACTGCAGATGATGACCAATGTGCAGTCAAGAACTAATTATTTTTTCCGTTTATCATTTATTTGTAACATACAAAATAAATTGCAACTGACAGATTAATCAACCAAGACATACACATTATAGCACAGTGAGATATTGTTATTTATCTAAATAATACGGTAAAAATCTGCATAGCATCTTGAATCTGTAGCTCAAACAGTGAAGCAGGGCGTTTGTTTCTAAAGAAGTTTCTAATACTCAACCAAGGCTACATTTATTTAATTGAAAATACAGTAAAACTAGTAATATTGTGAAATATAATTAGAATGATTTCTACTTTCATTGGTTTTAAAATGTTATTTATTCCTGTGATGGTAAAGCTGACAGCAGACATTACTCCAGAGTCACATGATCCTTCAGAAATCATTCTTAACGTGCTGATTTGGTGCTCAAGAAACATTTCCTATTGTTATGAATGTTGAAAACACTTGTTGTGCAACTTAAGATTGTGGAATCCGTAAAATATTATGAATTCTTTGATGAATAAAAACTTTAAAAAATATATTGAATTGAAAAATAAATGTTTTGTATTAAATGTCTTTCCTGTTAATTTTGATTAATTTAAGGCATCCTTGCTGAATAAAAGTACTGATTTAATTCATAAAGAAACTCTTACTGCCCCTGTATTGTACTGAGTGTAATGTATGAAGTATTTGTAGAAATATAAAAAAAAAAGTTAAAAACACTGATTTAAGGGTAATATCAAACAGAGTTGTCAGACTAAAACAGAGGATACTAATAAAAATACTTGGTCCAATAATGGCAATGTTTCCCACTCAGCATCTTAAAATGATACTATTCCACAAATGCTGAAAAGTTATAATCCTAATGGAAGAACAAACAATTGTCTGTACACACTTTACATATTCTGAAATTAGAGTAAGTGTGTATATTGGAGGAAGGTGTACAGTAACATCACATTTTGTACAGATCACGTTCTTACCTTTCCTCTCTGGGACCAAAGCGGCGGGTCTAACTGGCCGTGAGGCAGCAGACCATTTTCCAGACAGGAGAGGAACTGTAGGAGGTGACCACCACGGGGAAAATGAAGCGGAGGCCTTTGAATCCCATCCTGACTAACCAGAACCACTGTTCCCCCACAGTCCACTGCAGACAAAATACATACACAATGGAATTAATATGAAATAATGTGATATGTTCAATGACACTTAAAGGGGTCATCGGATGCCCATTTTCCACAAGTTGATATGATTCTTTAAGGTCTTAATGAAAAGTTTATAACATACTTTGCTTAAAATGTCTAAATGGTAGTGTAAAAAACACCTTTTTAAAACTTTCAAAATCAGCTCTGTTTTCAGCACGCTGATCTAGTTCATGTTGCTTTAAATGCTAATGAGCTCTGCTGACTCCGCCCCTATCTTCTGTGGGGTGATGAGCAGTACTGTTTACTTAAGCCGCGAAACTGGCTAACTAGCACGTTATTAGGAAAGGCGATTTGCAAAGATTCATAAAAAACTCACTTCTTCTGTAGATGAAGCTGGATCACGAATGATTCGCGCGAACATGGACGCATTTAGGCAGATCAGGATTGGCGCATTCACTTCAAAATGAAGGTAACATTAATCCTTTGCATCTTCAGTGGCTAAGATGTCGGCAGTAAATGACGACTGCTATGTTCATTATTACATCCAACAACAAAACACCTCAATCGCTTAACTACGTCATTCTGACAGGAATCTCAGAACAGCCTGATTTGAGAGAGGGGATTTTAAAATAGGGATTTTTATCATTATAGGATGGATGTGTAGACACACTTCCAACATACATTTATGTTCAAACAACCTAAAGTGAATTTAGCATCCGATGACCCCTTTAAAGGACAGTCTCTCGCTATCACATATTACTAGGTTAAATACTTGGATGTTTTGTACATAGTGAACTCTTCTGTACCATGCAAAACATTTCCTTTCTTAATTGTATCTAATATCTGAATCATTATGAAGCCATGACACTTAATATTGAAGCCATGGCACAGCCTGTTAAACAAGGAATCATTCATTCCCATTATTAGCAGAAATACATTGCTTCATAATCGGAGTAAAGTCTCACTTTAAATTCTCATCTCTCTCCAGAAGCAATTATGTTCTGATTAATTCTGCTCTCTTTCATCTGGTCTTGTGCTTGGATGAATATGAAAAGGGCAAGTACAATTGAGGATATTGGCTGAATATTTGAGTACACCCAAGTGGATTTACTTCACCAAAAGGGACTAGATACTGATTAACGCTAGACATGCTTTAAGCCTTCAGAAACTCTGTAGGGTCTATGAATGTTGGAGAATTTTTACACTATCACATTAACGTCATATTATATGTTAGGGGTGGGCAATTTGACGATTTTATATCGTGATCGATCTTGAAGACATTCTACTTCTTTAAGCGAATCGTACAGATTGGGATCTTTTATGTCTTCGTAATAATGTTAAAACTACAGCAATGACTACCTATTAGATGACTGTGGCTGGTCAAATTATTTCACGTGTCTCTATCGTTAGTATTTCATGCGTGGTGACGTATTTAAAAAACAACTCAACGTGAGCTAGCAGCAGTAGTGCGAAGGATCAAATTTGAGTTTGTTTTGATTTGTGCCGCATGACGTTCCAAGTGCTGCGCTTTCGCCTCTCTTAAACTTAACGTCCAAATCAGTCCAATCATGTAATGTGTGTGTGTCGTAAAAATGCAGTCTACTCTGGGACATGCTTTATTTTAAATAGAGTTAATAAAAGCGCATTAACTGTGAAAGAGACTGTTTCCCAGGCGTGAACAATGCAAACAAAGATACTTGGGGTTTCATGTGTGCACATAAATGGTCAAATATACACTAAAATGTCAAAATACTGGTCTTGGTTAGTATTTAAATAAAAACAGTCAGTTATGTCATAAGTGAACATAAACAATTGGGAAAGAAATTGGGTGCATGTCAGTATATTATATCTGTGCATTTAAACTATAAGAAACAGCATCCTAATAAACCTAGTGCTGGGTGTCATTAACGTTAATCAAACAACAAACGACAGAAAATCACTAACTGCTCTTGACTGAAGTTAAGTCATAGGCTTGTTCCAGCCTGGATATTCTCAATAGTGCATCTCAAAATAAGGAAGATTGCGATTTAGATCATAGATCGTGATTATGATACTGCAGGATGGGTGTCATTTGGATGTTTTTCAACCTGGCACAATGTCACCTACCCTGCTGATGACAGTGCAAGTACACAATCTCCTCCAGGCGGATTGTCATGGCGTAGTCCCAGTAAACACTGCAGGAAAACAGGTGAGACTTTGAGTGGCTTGTGACCATCATAACTATGAATGATATAAACTAACATAAAATAATAGAAATATGAAATGTTTATAAAAAAGATGCAATAAAAAAAACATTGACAACCAAAACAAATTTAAATTATAATAATATACACATATATATACACATTCCAGTGATTCAAAAAGTTTTTAATTTAAGAAAGAAAAAAATAACGTATTGATTTAATTTCTGCATGAAGTTAGAAATCACTCATCGGGGGTAAAAAAAGAAAAAGTCAATAAAAAATCATATTTTTATATCAGCTTTAAAATATACATTTACAGTCGATTTTAGCATTATGATAAAGGGAAAAATGTCAATGTATATAATAAAAAAATGTATACGTAAAACAAAATTATTATATATTATAAACATTGAACAAATCAATAAATACACTACTTTGCTTTCAAATGTTATACCTTAAACCATAGAGCTTTAATTTTGGTGGAAATCTGCAGTTTAAAGATTTTTAAATATTAATTCTCTTTTCTTGACACCAGATTTAGAAATGATTCCATTACTTAGGAAGATCATTCTGAATGGACAGTTTCACTGAAATATTTGCACCCCTGTATTATGGTGGAACGAGAAATCCTGTAATTATCATATACTGTTATACTCCGATTCAAAGAGATCATTCATACATTATATTTGATTCAAAGAACAAACCAATGCTATTTCCACTTTCAAAAGGGTTTATTCTGTTTATTCTGAGTCCCACCTCTTCTCATAGTCGAGATCTCCCACGGAGCCGTTCATTAGTTGATTTGGCGTCCATTTCAGAGTCATGCAGTCAGCCGTCTGGTGTAGAGAGAGGTATCCTGGGATTGCTTCCATATCATCCCTCTGAAAGCACCACAACAGAAGCCCACGTTATGAAGCAACTACAAATCTATAATCAATAATAATTCTGCTCATACTATGTTTTCAGCTAGTAGCTATGTAATTACAATAAAGCAAACAGTTATTTCTGGCTGCATATAATCCCCTAAAGATCTGTCTTAATTGACATCTGTTTAATGCATTATTTACCGGCTGCACCAGTACGTTGTTCTTGCCGAACAGGAGGGTGGCTCTGGAATTCTGATGAAGAGACTCCACGTAGTCTCTGGCGGAGGGGGAGGGAGATGCTCTTTCATCCATACTACTACTGGAGTTTCTTTTCTGAATCTGAACACACACATGCACACATTAAGAACTGAGGGCAAGCACTAACCTAATACGTTTCTTACAAAACATTACATCTGCAACTAATGTAACCAGACAACATACACAATTAAAGTGATAAACCCTAGCAAACAAAAGTGTTATAGGAGCTATTCATCTTGTTTTCCTAATAATACGCCACTACATCTATCTGTCCAAGGTGGATAAATGTGTGGCCGCTGATGTATACTTACATCTCCTCCTTCATACATCACAAAGGCACTCGGCACCAAAAACTGGGCTTTTACAACTCACTAGCAGATTTTTGTAATAAAAACACATCAGAAAACAAGCCCGGAGTGCAGCGCAGTCAGATCTACTGCGTGTCCTGCTGTTGTGTGGGTGTTGGCGATGGCCAGAGAGGGTGATCAGTCAGGAATCTGACGGCTGCGTTTGGTAATGGAGCTGGGTAATGATGTGAAACATATCTCTTGAGTGGAGGTTCATTCTCTCCTCAGAAACAGAGACTACACTCAAACACACACAGACCACAGCACGACTCTTATGGACCACAACCCTCTTCAGAAGCCCGTGATGAAGTGAACTGCACCGATTTCAAAGACTAGGACCGCACCAAACAAGAGAAAATACACAAACTAGAAGGTCTTGCTCTGAGATATTGAAACGTCCTTTATTTTGCCTTTGCCATATCTATGTTACGCAGTCTGTTGTGTAAGAAAACATCCAAA
The DNA here is from genome assembly GCA_027422405.1 of Ptychobarbus kaznakovi. Taxonomy (NCBI): domain Eukaryota; kingdom Metazoa; phylum Chordata; class Actinopteri; order Cypriniformes; family Cyprinidae; genus Ptychobarbus; species Ptychobarbus kaznakovi. Next base: position 34,228,311 of record CM049797.1, read on the forward strand.
ACTGATAACCAGCTTACACAAGATGTTAAAAGTATTGGTGCATTTCGAATGGCCTTCGATTGGCACTTCCATCTCGTTCAAATGCACAAGAGCTTTCAATTTTGCTAATTTTGTTAAGTGCGAACAGACTGTGAATATCAGTGTATTGTTGACCTTTTTTAAAGAACGTACCATCTTAAATATTGTGTAAAGTGCCATAACCCAGATCAATATATCACCCTGCACATAATTGTGATGAAATTTCTGCAATATCAGCACTAGACAGAACTGCACATTCAACTGGGATAAGATACAGTATTTAAACTCACAAAAACATTATTAAACTCATTTATGCAATCGCAGGTCACTCACACAGAGGGCAGGTCTCTTTGTAGGAGAGTCTTGTCGGCAATGGCCACTGTGAATACGATGCCTTTGCACCAACTCGTCAGCTGAAGGATCCGTCCAGAAATGATCTGCCGTCTTCATTTTAGTGTACTCCAATGCACAGGGACCCACTAAAGAAGAAATAAAGTTGAACACATTATCTGTGCAATGCTAGGAATACAAAAGAAACAATATGACACAAAATAGCTCCGTCCAAAACCTAGTCAGCTGCCTTCCTAAATAAGCAGCTGCAGCACCTTCATTAGTGAATGTTTTGAAATGTTTCACATAATTAGTGCTCTGTGTGGAAGACTCGTAAGTGATTTCAATAGAATTGGATGCTATCATGTTGCTAAGCTAATGGCCTTAAACTCTAATAAGCATAAAAATATGTGACCCTCTCTGTGAAATCCAGGCTAAAGTCTCAAAATCTAATCATGAGATAACGAGCATCAAAGTTTGATTTCTTCCATTAATTTCCATTATAATTTCAATCTTTGACATGACCTGACTCAGTCAATATTAAAGATATAAAGGTTCAATTTTCACAGAATGTTCTTTACCATATGAAGGATGATTTTTTGTAGAAAACAGCAAATCACAAAAAAATACTTTAGCTGGGTTTTCACAGAGAGGGTAGAACACATATTTGGTAAAATAATAAACTTAACTAGTGGATAATATAAAATAACATAATACACTAATCTATTTTTGACTAATACTATGCTTTTCAGTGTAAAACATTTCTCTTGTCCACTAGCTTTATTTTTCCATCGAGCTTGAGAAAGAAATGAGCTGATTGACTTCACTAGGTTTTAAAACAGCGCATGTCATCAGATGGCATTAAGAATGAGAATGATGATTAAAAAGCACGCCTACCTAACAAAGAGGCGAGGATAGGGCCGTCCACAGGGTCCATTAGGATAGCCTCCTTCTCATAAAACTTGCTGAAACAATATTAAAAGTCACTTTAATTTAACATAATGCCAGCTGGCGAGTTTGATTGTACCTGGAAGAAACTGGTCAAGCTTGCTTTCTCTTCATATCTCTATCCCACCTCTCTCTCTCACCTGCTGTTTTCCACCAGGTACAGCACAATCTTGTCTAGCACTTTCTCAATGAGGGCGGTGTGGATCCACACATGTCTGACGGCCTGAGGTGAGAAGTTTGGGACTTTGGGCATCTTACGGGTGCTTTCGCTGTATGAGAGAGACTGACTTCGTCTGAAGTAAAGAACAAAAGGTCAGCAAAACGATTTTAAACGGTCAAAATCAATTCCTATGTAGATGCGTTTAAATGAACTTTTGTCCACTGGGTGGTACTACTGAGCATATCACGCTTTCAATAATAGGTTTTACTGCCACTTTGCCTGTGGACATATGTTGGTGGTATTTATGAGCTGCAGAAAGCAAACACATTACAGGTTTGTTCTGTTGCTTTATTGTATTTTTGAACAAGTCTAAGATGTATGTTGTATTGGAGGAGATCACAAAGTCTGTTCTCACTTGCTCTCAAAGACCAGTTCCAGCTCCTGGGCTTTTCTGCACAGCTCTACAGCTGGAGCGAAGCTTTTGCCCACTTTGGTGAAGAGCGCAGCTATCTTGTTGCTTCGTAGGAAACCGGCAGCTCTCCGCTTCAACCCATGAAGCACACAGGCTTCAACAGCAGCTACACACATTTACACACAGACAAAATAGACAATAGGACATAAATGGACCATTTTCCATGAAGAAGAAAGAGCATGTTATGCAAGTGCATGAAAGGATTTTTGTGTATCTGAGAAACAAAAATAGGGACATGTGAAAATGGGGGAATAAACACTTTCATGTACTCCTCCAGAAATTACACTACTGTTCACATGTTTGAGGTCAATATGATTTCTTTTCAGGAATTAATACTTGTACTCAGCCAAGGATGCACTAAATGGATCAAAAGTGAACGTGAACACATTTATAATGTTATAAAAGGTTCCTATTTCAAATAAATGCTGTTCACCAAAGAATTCTGAGAAATCCAAATCCCCCCAAAATTGTATCATGATTTACACAGAAATATTAAGCAGTATAACTTTTTTACATTGATAATAATAAAAAATATTTTTGAGCACTAAATCAACATATTACAATGATTTCTAAACAATCATGGGACACTGAATACTGAAACAACAGCTGAGGAAATCTTTGCATCTTTGCCATCACAGGAATAAATTACATACAAATTATTAAAATAAAACATATTTTTATATTGCAAATTATATTTCAAAATATTACAGTATTTTTGACACAAAAAAATCAGCTTTGGTGAGCATATGAGACTGCTTTCATTTTCTACTTTAAAAAAGTCTTTAACTAAACGGATTGTGTACATATTCAAGTATACTGTATTATTATTATTATTATTAGGGGATAATACAGTCAGCTGGCCATTACTGCAAAACATTCCCTGAGACCCAGATGTGAAATGAAGGGTTCCTGGTTTATTTTGTGATAAAGACTGACTGATTGTACATTATAACTCTTGTATTTGTCTACTTTTGAACACAAACTAACAGACAAGAAATATTTATCTAATGCTGGGTGCACACCACAAGATAACCGGCTGATTTTGAGTCGATTTCTCCCCTTCCGTCAATCCTAGGTAATGTCCTGATTATCTTGGTGGATCTAAAGATAATCTTATCAGATGTTCCTGTGGTGTGAGGTGTGTTAAGAGTGACTGAATCCGCCCCGACCGCGATCAGAAATCCTGCTGTGTGGGGAACACCGAGGACGAACGCGTGTTTGATCTGCAGATTATCACGTGAAACGAAACCATATCCAATCAGAAAACGAGCTGACAGAAGACGGACGCATAACGAACGCATGGCGCAGCACAAACACATTTGGACACAAAAGCAATTTCTTCCTGCCATTATCAAAAACTGGGACTGCCATTACTTTAAAGCCTTAAAACTATTCTTTGAATAATTTGTAATTATTTATACTTAATTTAATTTTCTTATTGCTTTTCCTTTTTTATTTTATTTTATTTAATTAATTTGTCTTGTTTTCTGTTTATTGTTGTATTTGATGTATTTTATGTTATTGCCCTTGCATGTTCCTTGTTCTAAAATTGAAATAAAAAATATAAATCTAGTTTATTCTCAAGTCTCGAGAGATTTTGCGAGGTTTCCCGAGTTCAGTCCGGACTCTGGTAGTAAATCTGTTGGTGTGTGGTGTGCTGTCTTTGTCACATCACACACTATAGGAGCAAAACGGTTAAATCTAGGATTTTTTTGTCCTCTTGTGTGTGGTCTCTCACATTTGGAAGATCTTATAAGATTTAAAAAATATTTGAGTGTGTACCCAGCATAAAGCATCAATTATTTCATTATGTGAAGAGCCATGCATGAAAATTGTAGATGAAGTGTCAATTATACAGTTACGCTGTAATTATACAAATACATTTGAATGGAGAATACTGCAACTGACCAGTGAAAATCTTTACATCTAGACCTCTAAAAACCTAGAAAACACTTTAATACATAATTGAAAACATGCCAATTTGACCCTTTAACTCTAGCACTCTCAATTCTAATTCTATTTGTTTTCTTTTTTATTTAAAAACAACTTGACCCTCTAACACTTGCCCTCTCTATTCTATTTCTATTCAAACTGCTTGTTTTTTAAAAGCCCCTGACAAGCATTCTCTACTCTTTTTCTATTCTATCAATTTGTTTTCTTTTTATGTATTATAAAAATGACCCTCTAACACTAGCATTTTCTATTCTTTTTTTCTATTCCTGACTAACACTCACACTTTCTATTTCTATTCTATTCTATATGTTTTCTTTTTATGTATTATAAAAATGACCCTCTAACACTAGCATTTTCTATTCTTTTTTTCTATTCTGATTCTAACACTCTAGTTTTTTGCTATGTTTTCTTTTTATGTATTATAAAAATGACCCTCTAACACTAGCATTTTCTATTCTTTTTTTCTATTCTGTATTCTATTCACTCTTAGGCTACCTTGCTACATGTACTGCGTCAGGCTAACCGAGACTTGTCACAGCACTTACATATCATTGCTCTTTCATTGGTTTTGATTGCTTATTGTCCTCATTTGTAAGTGGCTTTGGATAAAAGCCTCTGCTGAGTGACTAAATGTAATGCAAACATGTAATCGAACTAAACACCCAAAGACAGTGAGATGGAACACAATACGTCGTGGACTGAGACACACTGCAGAGGTGATGCTGAAGCTCTCTCAGGACTAATCTTGTGAATCTGCTCGGATGGGGTCGGAGGAAAGCCTGCGTAGCCATGGAAACCCTCACGGATGAGAGCTGGGCAGGGCTCTGGAACAACATCAGCTGTTTTATCTCTGCCTCTTTCCTCATCCTGTCCTTTTCTGTCGTTTCAGCTGTCCAGCGTGTCACTTTTTGTTCTCTTTAGCTGACAGTCTCGATATTTAGTCTTCCTCATCTGACTCCAGCACTTTATGGCACTTCCTCTCCTCTCCTGTGCTGTGTCTCTACTATCTGCAGCATCAGTGTCACTTGTTTATCTCCTCCTCTGGTCCATTATTCATGTTCTAGTCAGACAGAAATGCCCGAGAGATAAACCAGTCTACAGCTCAGGTTAAAATCTCTTTAATGATTCAGAGAGATGCCGCTTTCATCTGATGCTGTATTCATCGCTCCTCTTTGAGCAGACTGAATGGATTCATGCCGAAGAGAGAGCACAGATAAAAATGAGCGAGTGAAATGAATGAGCAGTGGACACACGGACCATCAAACAGGTTCAAAAGGTCTTTAACACGTTTCTAAAGACACACTAACTAATGAGAGGATCTTTAGTTCATTTACAATAACAGAATCTTCTTTTAATTCACCATCATGTCATTCAGAACTCTTTTTATGACTGTTTCTACTAAAATAAGCTGTTTACAGAAGCCTCAATGTATCAAAAAGGACAAAAAGCTTCATTAAAGTGGCAATACAATAGCTTTGCTTATGAAACAAACTATTTAAAGTTGTTATTCACTGAAAAGTGTCCCTTCAAATCTCTTTAAACAAGACGTCTCAAGACATAATGTACCGGGTATAATGATGATTTGAATTTAATATCACAGGTTTTCATATGTCTAGTGACTGATCGCATCAAGAATTAATGTTTTGAATTGCACTGTATCGTTGATAAAAAATACAGTGATATTGGGAAATATTAGCACAATTTCAAATAATGTTTTCTATTTTAATATATCTTAGGGTCATTTATTTCTGTGATCAAAACTGAATTTTCAGCATCATTACTCCAGTGTCACATGATATTTCAGAAATCATTCAAATATGCTGATTTGCTGCTCAAGAAACATTTCTTACTAATATCAATGTTGAAAACTGTGCTGCTTAATATTTTTGTGGAGACTTAATGACCCCATTGACAAATTCAAGAGTAAATAATAATTACATTTAAAAATTAAGCATATAGGAGGAGCTCTTCAGCGAATAACAATAAACAATAACGGTAATAAAACGCTAACGATTATTATCACATTATATTTCTCCCTGTGCCATGAACAATCCCATTAGAAAGCTTTTTTATGGATTTAATGTAGTAACTAGTGCTGTCAATCGATTAACTAATTAAATCGCACATTTTTCTGAAATGAATCGCGATTAATCCCACCTAACATTAAAGTTTTTAAATATACTTTTATATTGCAATAATTTCAAATTCAATCTTCAAATTAACGTCCAAACAACATAAAGACCGTATATTTTTTATATTTGTTTAATGTCATCTTTTAAACTGAACCAACTAATCAAACCAACTAATCAAACACACCTGAACCAACTTAATTTCTGAAGCAACAAAAAAATCATTTTGACAGCACTAGTAGTAACACTAACTGCCTTTTGTGGCAGAAATGTGGGATTTACATATGAAATTCTATTATATTATTATTGTAAACTTATTAAATGCACAGATTTGTGCATTAGTATTAATGCTTGTTATTTGAATCTACTCAATTTTTTAAGGTAATGGTTGCAATCAATTTATTTTTGCTACATTTAAATAAACTAATTTAGTTGACAGACTTTCAACGTATTTTTTTAATTAAATGTAGCTAAAATAAATTGTTTGCAACCACTTACCTTAAAAAAATTGAGTAGATTCAATGAATCATTTTTTTCAGTGTACATGGTTTTACCTGTTTATCATTATATAATTGTGTGATACTGTATTTGCTTCATTTTAATAAAAGTAGAGTACTAACTCAAACAGTTACAATATTTAAATTTTACCCTATTTTACCCATAGATTTTACACTACAGGTTATTCCAACTTTTACAGATGTTACTGTTTTTGTTAATGAACTTAAACTTGAATTGTTTTACATCATTTTTTAGAGATATGCTATTTACACTAAGTGCAATACTATTTACACTGTTAAAATAGCAGGATTTTCTGCTATTTATACGACTTATTGCAAATAGTGGCAATTATCTGCACCTCAGTATTGTAGTACATTATAAAACAGTATGTAATAATAATTTAATGGGTGTAAATTTTTATTTTAATTCAAATTATTAAATGGATGCCACCTTATTGGGCCAATAAAGCCCTCCCTACACCTACCCTAACCCTACCGGATACTTTATTTTCAACTTTTTGATTATTTCCTTAATTTTTAGTGAAAATAAATGCTTTTCTGGTGTGATTTGAAATTTGAAAAGGGAGAAAAAAGTTTGCCAAAAGGCGGATTCGAACCAGGGTGGGCGGATTCGAAGGCGGCCTAATTGCACTTAGTGTAAAATAAATAGACACTATGGCCACATTGCTCACCCCTAGCTGAACTTTTCCTTTATGCTTATTTTCTTTAACTTTCTTTTCTGTTTTGTTTTATCTTCTACAGAACGATCTGTGACTACAGCTCACTTTAGATGCACGATGGCTTGGATGCAAAGTAGGCCTCAATTATTTTTATTCCAACTGATTCTCAATTCAGTCATTTTACTGTGAGAGTGAAATGAGAAATCAGTATGCAAGGAAAATGAAAGCAGCTTTATCCCAAAGTAAAATGAAAGTGAACATGCAGAGACAGCGAGACAGCTTGAAAATTGTATTCCAGGCAAATACGTTTCCAAAGCAATATTCAGAGCAACAAACAAGCCCCACGACTCATTCGGTCTCAGGAAAGGCACAGGGAGCAGGCGGCCACCGACCCTGATCTCAAACGCTCATTAAAAGTGTAATCATACCACCAGCCCTAATGGGTTCTAATCACACTGTCACAGTGCGAACGAAATGAAACCTGGATATATACGATCCCCTCCACACTGACCAGCCCTTTGCAACATAATGATGTGAAAGCGTCCGAGTGACGAACAGCATGCTTTTAAAGCCACATGTAGATTAGAGACAAAATCAAGAGACGTCTTAAAACCCCACAGAACTGCGCACAGTTGATAATCGTGTCCCCAATCGTGCAATAATGAGAAATGTCAGTGTTGACAGCTCCATCTGTGGTGTGTAAACATCGCTACAATCACAACGGCTAATTACTCCCCCATGGGCAGCCAGCAGAGTCCATTCATCTCCTATTATCTGCCAGTGCTTCAGCAATATTACACTATTACAGTGTTAGCATACACACTCCTAATGCAATTCATCCATCTTTCTTTTCTCTTCCAGTATCCTTGCTTTTGTCTTGATTCTGCTGAAAAGTGTCCAGAGGAAAATGCTATTGCTTAGAAGTTGCTCTTTCTTGGTTCAAGGGTTCATGATGATCCTTTCATCATTTACTCGCCCTCATGCTGTTTTAACCCCTTCTTTCTTCTGTGGAATACAATTCCTTTAAATAACGGATATTTGAAATAGCCGTTTTTGTTCATACAATGAAAATCAGTGGGATCCAAACCAACATTGGACCCAACTGACTGAATGACTACGGATGAAATCCACAAAGAAAAAAGTGCATACCGATTTGGAACAATGAGGATGAAAAAATAATAGAATTTAAATACATTTTCATGTGAATCGTCACTTTTGTCTCAGATTATTTAGGAGAAATGAAGGACACAAATGAGACAACTATACACACACACAAGAAGACTGGATTTTGAATTTATGAGAAACTTTGAGATTAATTTATTTTGAAATCTTGCATACTTTGGTACCTTGGCACATCTGGGCCAGCGTTATTATTGTTAAACAAAACCAAAACCATAATTTTTTTTGAAATAATAGAAATAACTGAAAAAAATTCAAATGTTTTTCTGAAATTTAGTTTCAGCTGTTGCAAAGATAACATTTCTAAAATAATAAATAACTCAAACAACAATGTAATAAAAACAATATATACACATTAAAAAAAAGACAAAAACAACAAAATACATGACTAAAACTTCAAATGAAAACATAAAATACCTCATTAAAATGTGTCAATATGAAACTCTAGAGATGTATGTGAGACAACTGGAGTCTTTTTTAGGAACATCTGAGATTTCAGCAAAAGGCTATCCATTTAATCTCACTGCGGATGAAATATTATATAGTTGCATCCCCTACGAACTCTTGTATTTCAGCCAGCAGAGGTTCAGCGATGTGAGAGGACTTGAGATAGAGACAGAGCAGGGCAGAGAAGAGTCACGATGAATCAGAACTCAATGAATTACAGGAGAGTAAACAACCGGCTGAAACCAGAAACCAGCAAAGCACACAGACCCTATAATCATCTACAGAATCCCATTGCCACTGCAGGAA